>VZTN01027635.1:372726-437082 GCA_013400515.1 Erpornis zantholeuca
TCTGCTCGCTGCCCTCAGCGCCCGAGATCGAGGTGTGTTTGGGGGTCTCTGCTCGCTGCCCTCACTGCCCGAAAGCGGGGTGTGTTTGGGGCTCCCTGCTCGCTGCCCTCAGCGCCCGAGATCGAGGTGTGTTTGGGGCTCCCTGCTCGCTGCCCTCACACCCGAAACCGGTGTGTGTTGGGATGTCCCTGCTCCCTCTCCTCACCACCCAAACTCGGGGTGTGTGGGGTCCCTGCTGCTCGCCTCATGCCCCTTCTTACTCCCTCAGCCCCGCTGTGGACCAACTCCCTTCCCGCTGGGGTGCCCGGGCTCCCTGCCAAGCTGTAGGAAATGACAGAATCACAGAATGGGTCAAGTTGGACGGGACCACTTGACCATCTGGTCTAACCTCCCTCCGGCAGGGTCATCCAAGAGCACATGGCACAGGATCGTGTCCAGACAGCTCTGGAATATCCCCAGAGAGGGAGACTCCACACTGTCTCTGGACACTCTGGTCACTGCTCAGTGACCGCACAGGGAATAAGTTCTGCCTCCTGTCCAGGTGGAACTCCTGGCCATCAGTTTCTGCCTGTTCCTCGTGTCCCAGAGCTGGGCCTCATGGAGCAGAGCCTGGTCCATGCCCTGGCACCCACCCTTTGGATTATTGTACACATTACAGAGGGCCCCTCTCAGCTGTGTCTCCTCTCGAGGAGCCCCAGCTCCCTCAGCCTTTCCTCATCAGAGGTGCTCCAGTCCCTTCATCACCTCTGCAGCCTCCACTGGATCCCCTCCAGGAGCTCTGTCTCTCTGGTTTTGAGAAGCCCAGAACTGGATGCAGTAAATTTACCAGAAATCATGGAAATGGGCATCAAAACCTCACCAGAAGTAAAGCTGGGGCATTCCTCTGCCACAAATGCAGGGGGAGCAGGACAGAAACATGACTCTTCATGGCCTGGCACCTCACACAGCTTCATAGCCCTGTGGGGTCTCTTCAACAATGAATTTTCCTATTAAGTATAAGTGGACGTGATTAATTTTACTGTCAAGTACATCAGTGCTTAATTAATTTACATTGACAAGGAACATGTATTTTCTGGGATTCCTATCACAGCCCTTACACCTCAATTTTCACGCTAATTCCCTAAATATGAATTAAAGTCTCTCAAGCTCACTTTATTACACAGACAGAAAAAAGGACTACAAAAAGGACTACAAAACCCACCCACTCCCTTCTGACCAGAAAGCTGCGTTTAATCTTTATGATTTAATTTTACCATCAATTTAAACTTGATTGAGGTAAAAGGCAACACCTGCCTGCTCAATATTTATTGGCAGTTTTCATGTACAACACCTGAGATTTGAGTAATCCTCAGACTGGGTAGTGATATTGCATCGATGCTGCTCCTTGCACCTGGGACTGTTTATCTTTGCAAGAATCAAATGATTATTTTGTCAGCAGAAGCAAATGGATGAGTCCCCTCCTTGCTTGGGTGGCAGAACCTGTGTCACACCCTCAGATTTGGCGTCAAGTTTACTCTGACCCCACACAAGTGGATTAAAAAGGGTCTGCTCTGCAAGGCAGCACAGGGGCCTTGAACTGAGCTCTCACGTGGCAGGCAAAGCCTGGCTGGGTCTGGTTCTCCTGGATATCCCTCAGGCTTCCCTTCTTCACCTCCCCAAGCCCTGGCTTAGCACTGCCATCCCTTCAGGCTCTTCACAACTCCATTCCCTGAGCCCTTATCCTCACATTTGCCCCTGCCCTTTGAGGAATTCTGGCTAAAGAGGTGGGGCAGTGCCTTATTTTTAGGTCCCTGTTACGCGGGGATTTCAGCCACCTGTGCAGCTGCATCACCGTATCCATGCAAGGAATTCCCTCGTTCAGGGCTGCAGTAGGATTTGCATCAGTGCTGTTTGCCTGCCTGGCTGAAAGCCTTGCAGAGCCTTGGGCTAGGCAGGTTTTCTGTCTAAAAAACTGACTACTGAGGGGACAAAGGAAGGGAAAGAAGAAATAGAGGGGAAATAGAAATCTGGGGGGGAAAGAGGGAAGAGAGGGGAAGAGAAATACAGGGGAAGAAGGGAAGAAATGGGTGGAAGAAAGGGAGAGGAAAGAAAAAGAAATCCAGGGGGAAGATGGGAAAGGGAGGGGAAAGGGGAAGAAGAAAGAAATAGAGCAGGGGAGAAAGAGAGAATGAGAAATACAGGTGAAGGGAGAAAGAAGATGGAGGAGGGAAGGAAGAATTAAAAGAGTAAAGCAGAGAAATTGAAAGAGAACACACTAGTAGGTGACTGCAGTCAGATTTCAAATCACACACTGAATGTGCTCTGCAGTGTAAGAAATCCTTTTCTCTTGCATTCCAGACATGCACAGTAATTTTTTTTTCTTTGAATATAGACAAAATAAGCCATCTTGTTATAAAAATACTATACATAGAGAATTTGTTCAGATAAATGTGAAGTAATGATTCAAACCACGTTGGTTTTGGCTGCGCTGTGGAGTGCAGTGAGTGAAAATGAAACACTCAACATACATTCCTTATTTTAACAAGCAACATGAAGGCAAGGCTCGTTTTTGTCTGAAAGTCATGACTGTGATGGATGATAGTCAGACAACACCGAGTATCCCATGCCAGTTTTAAAGGGCTCTGCTTTAAGTGCGTAATACACTCCTCATTCTCCAGTATCCCGTGTGCAAGGAGGCTGCTTTGTGCAGAGCACACCCTAAAAGACACAGTTTTCCCTCTGTGCTGCTCTTAAACCCACCTGTCTTGTCAAACCTCACTGCTGAGAATCAGAACAAGCAATCAGCTGTCAAAATGGGTGGTGGTCTGCTCGACAAACCTCTTTTACATAATAAAATGGATGTTTTTGTGTTCTGTGCAGGAAAATGTGGTTACATCTCTGATTCTCCTGGGATAGGGGAATCCAGTGATTGGGTGAGGGTGTTAAAAGCAAACACAAGGGCATCTCCCCACTCCACTGTAAGGTCACAGCATCTGCCAAACAGAAATGAAGCCTGACAGCTTTAACAAGATGTCCATTAGTCCAAGGAGAGTGGAATGCTTTAAAGACCTCGGAAAATCTACACTGAGGAGGCCAAAATTTTGGATTGTCAGGATACACAAGATGAGCAGAGCTCCATTAGCGTTGCAATATTTTGCAAACATAACAGCAGTGGCATCCAGCAGGGTCTGCAGATTTATTAATGGAAAAAAATTACATCACAGACAAGTATGTGCTGGCACTGAAATCCTGCAGGAAAATAGAAAAACACTGGTGGAACTAAAGGGCTTGTACTTTTATTAGCCTTCCTAGGGAGCCCAAGGTGATCCTCTCCAGCAAATCAGACCTCCTGGGAAAAGCTTTCAGGTGTGTTGCCACATCTGAGCAGTGTCAGGGCTCAGGAGACTGGTGGTGTCCATGCATATTTTGTCTGGATGAAATTCCTTACTGTTGTTCCATCTCTTCAAGTCAGCAGGGTCACTGTTTGTATCAGCAGAGCTTCAGCCCTTTGGGAGCCTTGCTTAGCTTTGTCATGTCTAGCCTGGGGTTTGTAGTCACACAGCAAAGCCAGAACTGATTAATGTCTTCTCAGGTGGTCCAAAAAAGAGATCCATGGGCTTGGGTTGGCAGGGAGAATACTGTGGGCTTCCAAGCTCTAGGAGGACTGGAGAAAAAAAATCCTACAACAGCAGCAAACTTTTATCCCTTTAACCAACAGCAACTTGATGTGGGTTTTTTCTGAAGAAAGCTTATTGGTTGACTTCATCTTGTCTAAGCCCCTCAGTGAGTTACTGGCCTCCTCTAATCACCTTGGCATGTCATGATAGACTTTTTAATTTGTAGATTTTTCACAGGTCACTGAGGATGCCACTTGGGGATCTCAAGGTCTCAGAATGGCATCACTTCTAGGGTTGAGGAAGAATCTTCCCCTGGAGAAAGTTTTTCAAAGGTTAACCTTGGGGTTGATTTCATTGAGTATTTTCATCTCCACCCTGGCACAAGCAGGACAGCTGTTTAATGAAATAAGCTGATGACACAGTGTTAAAGTGTCACCAAAAAAAGAGGATAAAGTCATACAAGAGGTTAAGGACTTGAGAAACAAGAGGAGTGAAATCAAGAAGACAGCCGATACCACGCCAAAAGCTAAATTCACAATCTCACCACCTGTCAATAAGGGAAAAGGAGGAAGTTCTGGGGTCATAAACTGGCTGTGGGTTGGTTGCGTGCCACGATCACTACAGAAACACCAAAACATTGAATTTAACATTGAGAGCATTTTAAGAAAGGGTCATTGCACAACCATCTGCAAGACCTTACCTAAAATGGTGCCTGCAAGTCTGCTTTTCCATATTAAAAAGAAATCAAACTTGAATAGCTGTGGAGAGAAAAGTTCCTAGGATAAGCAGCAGGAGGACTTTACTGAGATGAGAAGGGGTTGGCTTGTCTAGCCAAAGGCAGAACAACTACGTCTCTCTTCTATAAAGTCCTTTGGAGATAAGTGGGATGGGGATGATGCTATGTGAAGCTTAAAGCCAAGTTAGCACAAAATCATACAGCTAAACAGGCCATATATCATTTTAGTCTGAATACCAGAGATTTCTTGCCAGATTTCTGAACATGCATCCAAAAAGAGGTTGTTTGTAGCTGGGGTGAAGGATGTCAAGCCTGTGGTAAGCACTACTCTGAGAGTCTGTCTGCCTTAGCAAGCACTCCTCCAAACACTGCAGGCTTTTCACTGATGCCTTAAATGGCTACCTAGAAACAGAGACTAGACAGGAATAAAAGAATAAAGGAGGGCCTTTATTTGAAAGGCCTTCAGATGTACACTCTGGGCTCCAGAGGGTCTTGCCTCAGTGGTTCTTAAAAATAGATGACAACTCACGAGTTCTTCACACTTTGATATGAGCATCAATTCACCAACCAGAACCCAGCCAAGGATGGAATTTCCCCAAGCTTGCCCTCCTATCCCCAAGATGATGATTTACAGTTCTTGGGCCTAGGATGGTCTGGGTGTCGTTGGAGAGTGAGCTGGAGAAGCTTTGTTCTGTCTGTGTGAGCATGAGAGAACAGTGTTTAACGAGCTACAGAAAACTTCAGAGTTACACTAACAGTACAGGATTTGAAAAACATAAAACCTAAGGCATCATCACCCTGCCAGTAAATCTGGGACATGGGTATCCATCCCAGCCGACGCTCAGCGACCCCAGAGAGGTTGTTCTTCTCCCATTGATTCTCCTGCTCAGAGGGCACAAGCCAGCCTTCACCCAGACCAACATGTGCACTCTCTGTGGGACTGTGACAGGCAGGGAGCTTACCTGCGATATGCAAACCACGACTGAGCTCACTGAGAGCAGCTCATCTCAGGCAAAAATGAGAACCCACTCAAGGCAGCCTCTGTGGACTTAATCTAATTAGCAGCAGACATGCCACAGCTCAGTGTTTCAGCAGTGCAAAGTGAAGCCAGCTCCAGAGCAGCTGTGGTTGTGAGGAGCCAAACCCATCCCAGGCTGGCTCCCAAAGACGGGTGGTCATGGTTTGTTGTTTGCTCTCTCCACTCCTATCTGCTGTTCCCAGCCTGCCACAGCACTGCTGAGCTCCAAATTTGGCTGCTTCTCCTGTGGCTTCCCCTCTTGATGTGTAAAAAAAGCTACATTTTAAGAGAGGCCCATGCTATTTTCAGAAGAGATTTCCTAGTCTCTTCCACCTAGCCTAAAAACACTCCTTGTTCCCTACCTCAAGTACTGTGGGCATAAAACCTGTTCCAGGCTGTGGGATGCCTTGCTACCCCTCTGCTTGCTCTCCAGGAGGACTGCAGGCGAGAGATCAATGTACATATTTAATTTGGGAATACAGCCTCTACATCTGTCCAGAAACATAGTCTGAACTAGTAAATCCTTCCACCAGACAAAATGGGGCTGGCTTCGGTGCAGACAATGCATTACATCAGCTGGAGCAGCTGAGGAACTAACCCTGCACCGCTCTGGGATTAATATATCAAAGCATTCCTGCTGCCCTGGTGCCGGTGTCCTCGCCCCACTGACAGCCCGGAGACACGGGAGTGAGGAGTCACATGGCCTTGCTACAAGTTTCCCTGTGTTTTTCCTGCTCCATGCTGTGTGGCCTCATCCCCTCCCATCCCAAATGTTGCAGCGTTAAGCTGAGCCACATTTTCCAATCGGGCCCTCCAGATTTCCTTAAACGCCCGTTGTTTTGGGCTGGAGTAAAACATAGCCACAACACATGGCCTAAAAACAACCAGTTGTTTGCAAAAGACCAAGTGCTTGCACTAATTAGTCATAGTGTTCTGTAAAATGCCATATGAACATGCTTTTGGAAGAGCTTTTGGGAAACCACATCACAGTTAAAACTCCCTCAGCTGTAGCAGAAGAGGGGAAGGAGGTGCTGTTTATTGTCCCCGTGGAAATCTATCCAGATTCATCCGAGGCACAAATCAGAGGCAAACCATCCCTCTTCTCAAGCACCAAAACCCGTGCTCTGCTTCTAACCATCCTTCATTCTTGTCAGGGAAGAGGTATTTTCCACTCACCTGTTCTACAGCAAAGTGAAAAATTGCCAGGCCTGTTCTCAGGGAATGGTTCCAACCACTTGACATCAGACAGAAGAGCACCTGGATGATGTCTCACAGTTCTGCTTTATGATCCGAAGCCATGCATCCCTACCCCACCTCCTGTCACCTCTCCAGTCACCCACCCACACAGGACAGCAGCAAACAAGCCGTGGCAGCTAACAATTCCTGGCTTACCTAAAGCCATGCTGGTGCTAAAGGGTTTCACATTCCAGCTGGGATAATCACCAGCAGGGCAGGAAGGCAGGTCATTATCGTTTCCTGAAATAAAGGACTTTGCCTAAACTGGGAAGTGAAAGATGATACTGGTAACAAAACATTAGAGGAAACGGAGACAAAACATCTGAGATGATACAGTGTGTTAGAGCTGGTGCATCTGATTTTAAATCATAACACGTTTTTCTGGCATCCATAGCATTCCTGGTTTTCCGTGCAGAGTGACTGATTAATGGCATATGGGACTGACTGCCCTCTGCCTTGCTGGGCATCCCAACCCAGTTCATCCATCCCAGCCCTGCAGCAGGCAATGTGCTCTGTCATTTTCCACAGCGTTAATTATTACAGCACTAAAACCCTTCTGATCCTTCTCTGTAGGAATTTAAAGGAATCATCTCCTCTCTTCTCCATCAACAAAGAGCCAAAACAGTCAGGCAAGCATTGTCAAAGTTTCCAGTGTTTAGTTTTCCTTCTCACTGTACAACAATTAGAAGAATGATTCCCCCCCCACCTCCTTTGAACACGAGTTGCTGCAGAACCCTTTTGTTTCAGCTGCTGTAAAAACAGTAAATAAATAAATCAATAGGTAGATGAAGCACAGAATATCCCAATCTGGACAGAAAGCAAAATATTTTGCATCTAGAAACTACCAATTTCCATTGCCAGCTGAAAAACTTGTCAAGGATCATGCTGGAAACAGATGCCAGAGGCAGGAGTAGAATGGCCTCTGCCACCAAGACACTTCTTTCCTTCCTCTTGCCTTCTGCCTTTCCTATCTGTGCCTCTCCCTAAGGACAGCTACTCAATATGTTGCAGGGTTTCCAGCCTTAAGCCATGGATGTCTGGGCACTGTTAGAAGGAGGCACCTCCCCAGAGGCTGACAGGCACCGCCTTTGTTGCTCAACTTCGGTTTCTACAGAGGTTTTTTCATCCTCCCTGACCTTGGAGCTGTGGTGGCAGAGGGGAAAGGCAGGAAAGACACTCGTCTGCATAGCCTCTATTGGAGAAGTTACTAGGTTAAGTTTCTGAAACATCCGGAGTGCATTAGTGGTTTAACTCAACTAATTAGAAATTCCCAAAATAATTTTTAATACCTTTTTCAATTATAAAAGGAGTTGCTTGAGGTAACAGCAGATAATGGCCCCACTCCCCTCGAGGCATCTCTCTTCCTTCCAAGTTTATTGGCAACAGGTGACTCATTTCACCTCTGCTCAAGCTGACTGCTTTACAACTCTTCCAGCAGAATCTGGCCTTAAACGAGGTTACTCAGGCTCAAACTGATGAAATAATTTCTATTCTTATGCCTGTAACACCCAGTGCCTGAGACTAAAAACTGACTGAAAACCAGCCAAACATTTAGACGTGAGCTGAAAAAAGCAAGACTCTGCTGTGGCCACAGGCCTGGCGGGCATGGAGAGACAAAACCTGTCATAAAATGCCCTGTGAAGTTTTCTGGGCTAGGCATCCCCAAAGCTGGGTGGGGACTTCAGGGAAACTAAGCTTATATTCACACCCACATGAGCTTTTCAAGTCTGTGCTAGACAGCATTGCTTAAATATTTCTCTTTCCAAGCACAGGCAAAGCATTTTCACTTGCATTTGATACAACTGCCTCTCAAGCACAGAGAGATTAAACGCTTCTGGGGGAAATTATTGTGCAACTTTTGGCCATCAGGGAGCTCCTCTATAGCCCTTTGCTTAGAAAGGTACCATCAACAGCCATTTTTAGCCTGGTTTCCTAAGGGAAAATGTGTGACCACTCTGCCAGTCCCACACTAAAAGCTGAAGCCAGCTGGCCAGTTGCCACCAAGTTTTTCTCAGAGGTCAAGGTCCATCCCAAATGTGATATCCTCACTGGCAAAAAAGCAACATATGGAGGTCAGGGTAGGCACCAGACCCTGCACGTGGAGGAGAGTGCTTAAATGCTTTAATCGTGTAAAATGCTGCCAAACCTGTGCCTTGTTAGATAACGATGTCTCTTGTTTCACAGAACCATTTCCTCTGTTTCCACAGCCCTCAGGAGGCAGCTTTTCCTTTGAAGTCGGGTACCTGACCTAGAGCCAAAAGTTTTTGCTTGGCCGCTCTCCTGGCAAGGTGGGCTGGACTCATGGAGGGGGATCCTCCTGGGCAAGGTACCCTGGGAAAAGAGAACGTGAGGTTTGAGATAAGCAAACTGTTCAATGCAGACATCTTTACTCGAGCAAGCCATGTACATTTTCTTTTCACACAAGCTGCACTTTGCTTATTAGACATATGGCAAGAACCTCAGCACATTCCTCAAGGCTATTTATTGTGACCTGTCAAGTGTAATTTCAGAGGTGGAAACAATCTCACCTGTCTCTTCAAACGCTAATGCTGTAGGAAAGCCTTTCTTGTGGTTCACACTTGTATTCTTTTTGTAATGTAATGCCACCAGACTTCAAATGTTTATTGTAGTCAGTAGTTATTTTCCCTCCTCGGTCTTTAACACATGCTAATGTTCACCATCACTTATCATCTGGGAGCTATTAATATTAAGCTTGTTTAATGTTTCCAGGCCAATCTCTGGAGTGTTTTAGCAACGTTAATAATTAATACAGGAAGACGAGCCTGTATTAGAGGCCTGAAGCAGTTCAGGGCAGGCTCACAGTTTTGAGCCTCAGTGTAAATGATCTGTTCACCATAACAATTCCACCAACCCTGAAAATATTTCTTTTTATCACTGTAACAGGGAGGACCCCAACCTTTTTTTCATTAGCAAAGGCACAACCCTTCCTCCTCTCACAACAAAATGACCTTTTAGTGCTCCATGGCAGTGGTGACAGACCTTGCCTGTATGATCTTTAGTGGGCTACCCTGGGTTTTCATGACTTCAAAAAGGAAACAGCAAAGACCAGGACATTTCAAGTATTTCCATTCTGTGATTTAACTCCTTAGCCACGTTTTGTATGAAAACCAGCAGGCAAACAAGAGATGGCATGTTTAACAGCACAGGTATGGCAAACAGTTCTGAGAACATCATTTGTTGTGACCTCTGGATGGATCAATTATTTTTAATTCATTTTGCTGACTGCGGTTTCAAGTGTTTGTTCTTGAAAAATAAGAAATTAGAGTGTTTTTTGGATACAACTGACCCATCTGGAACAATTTTGTGGTAGTCAGGGACCTCAAAGAACCAAAAATGCTGAAGATGAGCATAATTTCTGAGCAACACAAAATCTAAGCATCATTTCAACAATGAGGTCTGATCACTATCAAGTAGTCTTGAGCACATGGAATCCATGTGGAGGAGCCAAGGAGAGGAGGAGAAACAAGTCAGGGGAGAAAAAATACCTCCTCCCACAGGCAGACAGCAAATGAGAGACAAACCTGAGGTTTCAGTCTCTCTTTTCAGCCCAGGGTAGTGCCTTCATTGCCAGACTCTGCTGCCTTTCCCACACAACCCCTTCCCTAAGCAAGGGAGGATTTACAGTGCCCATATTGATGCTTCCTCACAGCAGTCACGGTCATGGAGAACCAAGTGCTACACAACCACTGAAAAAGAACCCTCTGGGAGCTCCTAAACTGCCCCACAAAGATCTGTGTGCTTGTGCCTCCTTTACCTCATAGAAAGGGGGAAGGAGAGGGATCCTGCTCAAAGTTACGCAGCAGGCAGAGCCAGAAATACAAGATTATTGGAATTATTCTTGCCTGCTTAGCCTAGAAGTTTTATTTTGACCCGCTCTGGCATTTTTGTGCACCACTGACATGTCACCCTTTCCTTCACAGTTAAAAATCAAAGAAAAAGGCTGAGGTGGAGCAGTGGGGGGATGTCTACAAGGGGGTTCCAGCTGTATTTGATCCACACCACTCCTGTGGCCAGACCCATCCTCCAAATTCTCATGACGTAATTACATCGGGCTAGCGTGAAATGAAATGCTGTCCCTAAACCTCGGAAAAACAGCCCAGGCCAAGCTTTTACCACTAAAATTTATTTCAAGTGAGGAACCCCTCACTGCACAAGCAAAACAAGGTGCATCCCTGGGTTTGTGCAGGACACTCCAGGTGCTCTTCCCATCCGGTATCGATGCAGCCACACTGTGTATTTGCAAACCACTTGCCACTGTAGGACATCTGAGGCTGAGCATCCTGGATATTTTCTCTCACAAGAAGCAGGCAAGCAGACAAAGACACATGGGAAAAACCTCTGGCTCACTGGTATTGCAACAGTGTTTATCAGAGATGTTCACATTCCAGTTGTTCACATTCCAAGAGAAGCTTGGCTGTCCAGCCACACGTCTGGCAGGAGACCTCAGTCCATCTCTCCAGACTGGTGTTTGTTTGGCTGCCCAGTTTAGAAGTGAGACTGGGCAGCAGCAACCTCGCTGTCTTCAATGGTAGATGAGCTGTGCCCTCTAGTGGGGTTTGGCTCACCAGGAGCTGCAGAAGAGCCTTCCTGGGGAGGCTGTCCCAGCCCACATAAGGAACACACTCCCCTGGGCTCTGGAGGCCTCCAGGGCACTTACACCAGCCAGGCCACGGCAGTTTGTTTGTGCACCTCATCCCCACCACCTTCTTTCGATGCCTGGAGTTTTTACTTTTATATTTTTCAAGTTCTGTACTGCCCAATGTGTAACTCAGAAGTTTCTTGTAGCCTGTTAACTTCTGCTCTCTCACACTAAGATAGACATAACAAAGCCTCTTCAGGCTTGCTCTCTAAGGACACTCAGACCATTCTAGACCCAAAAATCGTAAACAATCATCTTGGGGAGAGGGGGGTAAGCTTGGAGAAATTACATCATTAACTGAATCTTTAATTGGAGAATTAACCCTGATATGCAAATGGACCAAACTTATAAAAGGGTGAAGAACTCATGACCTGTCATCTGTCTTGGGTTCCATGGGGGCAGTAGCCTCTGGACCCCTTTTCAAAGGATGTACCCTTTGAAAGCTGTTCAAATAAATACCTACCTTTATTCCCTTACTCCTCTTTAGTCTCTGGTTTTAGGTAGCCATTTAAGGCATCACTTTTATAAAAGCTCTTCACAAAAGCCTCCGAGATGTGACAACTGGTAGGGCAGAGGTGACTGGCATGACAATAACAGAGCAGCACAACCTGGGAATGAAGTTTCTCTTAGCAGTGACAAAGCCATCCTTTCATAAAGCTTCAAAGCCTCCCAAAAATTTAGATGCTTAGTTTAGCTGCATGATGCTACTGGAGCCTGTAAGTCCAAACCAGTCCAATTATTGCTGTGGGCAAGGATTCCTGCTGCAGCAATCCCAGCCCAAGGTAACCATGCTCCCAGCCTTTCCAAGATCCTGAAACGCCTTCCTACCCCCTTGCTGTGCCAGTGCAACTGTGCACAGAGACTCACGCTGAAGGACTCATGGATCCAAAGGCCTAGGAAAAAAATATAAGGCTTTAAGTCAGCTCCCTTGGGAAACAAGTTGTAAGAAGGAGGTGGGAGCACATTAAACTGGAAAAATGATATATATTCATAGGGTTGTTAGGAGCTGTGTTCAAAGCATCCCCAAATCCAGCTCTAGCCTCTGCAGAGCTGATGGGAAGGACCAAGGAAGGTAAACTGTACATGGCTTTTAATAATCAAAATGGGAATAATTGAACTGCAGTGCTGAGGCCTTGGAAGTCACAAGATACATTTTTCATTTCAAAACTAGGTTGACATTGTTTTTAACCTTTCTTGGAGGAGTTCTGCTTTTCACCCTGTTCCCTTTAACC
Source organism: Erpornis zantholeuca (assembly GCA_013400515.1). NCBI lineage: Eukaryota > Metazoa > Chordata > Aves > Passeriformes > Timaliidae > Erpornis > Erpornis zantholeuca. The sequence goes on from VZTN01027635.1 coordinate 385,205, forward strand.
ATTAGAACTAGATTTTGTTAAATCTGTTTCACTTCCACATATCTTACTTAAAGGAAAGACACTTACTACGACAAGAGGAGTGACAGAAACACAGAATTATATTCATTCAGTTGTTATTAGATTATTAGTTGTTATTAGATTGTTAGTGATTATTAGATCTTCCCATTCTCACTCTGGACCTGTTATCCCAATGCAATATAACATTTCTCTCTCAAGATATTAAAGCTTTAACAAGAGCAGCCTTCTTCAAAACATTGAGCCCCAGCTGCCTGGGGTAACCAGTTATTACCTTAATTAACAGGCAGTAAAATGCTCCATTTTTGCTTACTTTGTACCTCCCGAGCTCAGGAGCTGCTGTCTTGCAGCTGAAGCATTTTCCGGACAAGTGGGTGTGTCTTCTCCCACAAAACAAATCCCCTTTGCAGTCCCAAACCTGGGATATCTGATCCTGTACCCGGCACAACACCAAGGCCAGGCCTAATGTTCGTCAGCAGAAATTGCCATTTTATAAAAATACAGAGAAGGACAGATCCCAGATATGCCACACCTCCGGCCACACCCTCCCTGATCCTCAAACCTTGGGGGGTCTGAGGTGCTTTTACCTCCATTTCCTTGGTAGCTGGGCTGCTCTTGGATCCCAAAACATGGAGAAAGCCCCATCCATCCATCCACCCATCATCCATCCATCCATCCATCCATCCATCCATCCATCCACCCATCCATCCATCCACCCATCCATCCATCCATCCATCCATCCATCCATCCATCCATCCATCCATCCATCCATCCACCCATCCATCCATCCACCCATCCATCCATCCATCCTTCTATGCACCCACCCACCGCCAACCCCAGCGTGGGAAGTGGGGAGGGAAGGACGGAGGGAGGGATGGAGTGGCGCTGGGGGCATGGCCACACCTAATACAGCCTCGTGCCGCCCTGCCGGGCTGCCAGACCTTAGACCTGGTGTCAAGTCTAAGGTTCACTGATCCCGGACTGCGTCTCACCTTTGACACCCCTCCCGCAGCCTGTGCTTTCGCTTTTAGCTGCTCCCGGCACGGAGAGGAAGAAACACACAGATGGCGCCGTCATCCTGTCACCCCTGACACACGGACCGGACCCCTGGGAGGACAGCAAGGCTTCGGGAAGGTAAAGACATCCCCCGCTCAGGAATTCCCCACCAGGCAGGCCCCCAGCCCCCACCCGCCCTCTCCAAGGTGCCTTTCCCAGGCAGGCTCCGGAAAGACTCTCATCCTCACGGAGCAGCCTCACATCCAAGGGACGAAGCGTGCACGAAGGGTGGCACGGACCCCAGTGACTCCCTGCCCAAGAGAAGAGGTTTTAGGAAGCTCTCTGCCCCACCCCCATCCTCCCAGAGCTGTAACGAAGGTCTCCGCAGAGCTCTCGGTCTCTCCCGCAGCCCAGGGCGGTCCCGTTTATTGCTGCCTTACTTCCCTGCGGGGTTAATGATCCTTATTCCCTTCCCCTTCGCTTTGAGGAGAGCTGGTTGTTCTGAGAAATCATCACTGTGTGAACCTAATATTTACATTTTAAGTCTTTGCAGTTGGGACTTTTTTATGCCCTCGTAACCCTGGCTTAAGTGAACTTTCTGAGTGGCCTCGCTCCTAGTTAAGCCAGAGCTTAAGGAGGTAGGAGGAGGCTCCCAAAAATAGAGAGCTTTGAGCTGAATGCTAGAATTAACTGGGGAGGTAGGTGCATGACATTTATCTCGTGTGTGTGGGAAAATTAAGTATTTAAATCTGAAAGGACCTAAATTAGTATTTCCAAAACCTGCAGGGTTAAATACTGCAGGCTTACACAGTAAAGTGTTGAAGTCCTGTAATTTTTCTGAGGTGCTTATTAATTTTTGTTCTGCTTCATTGTTGCACCCCTGCAGAAACTCAGCAAATGGCTTTAATGCTTTTAGGACCTTGAAAAGCTTGGACACCAGTTAGACATCATTACACTTAAACAACATTAATTTCACAGGAAGCTAAACAGAGTTTTAAATAAGACTTCTCGGGGACTCCATCCCCAAAGGTATGCATGACTTTTCCTGTTTTACTGCTTTTCTTTGGAAATAAAAGGCTTATCCCCTGACAGTAAATACACCAAGATCCTTCCAGCCCAGGTCAAAGATGCTGAACACAATTTCCTGGGTGCAGCAATGTTTAATCCTCTGCTAGGAAATGAGAAATGATCGGTGGTGTGGCTGTTTGGGAACTCACCTTCAAGACAAGTGAAGGATCAAGCAAGCCTGCCCCTAATATCTGCTGTTAGACACAGCTGCCACAAAGAATTAAGCTGTATCTAGAGGCTAAATCTAGCAGCAGGGTTTTTACAGCTGATTGAAGATAAATTGGTTTATTTTCTCTGACTATACTGGATCTGAGCAGGTCCAGCTTTCCCTGCCCCTCAGCATGGCCTCTTGGCACAAGGAGAGGACCTGCATCACCTCAGCTGTTCCCCAGGCTGCTCTCCAAATTGATCACAGGAAATGTCTGGATGCTTTTCCCACAGTCCCTTATCCAGCAAGTGCAGGGTTTTACTCTGTACTCTCCTTTTCCAATAAAGAAGGGGGACAACCTTCCCACCATTCCCCCCTAAATCCTGTTTTCCATTGAATCAGAACAAAGCCATGTGTTTTGCTTCCCTGCCATCCTCCTCAGGTGGGAAGGGAGACTCACCCTCTGCCTTTAACATGGGGAAAAAAATTGTTTCAAGTGAGCTTTGGCAAACCTCATTGCAGTAAATCTCAGTTTTGTTCCAGTATCGACCCAACTTTCTAAGGTTGAACAGAGAGCACCAGAGGGAAATGATGAGAAACTGTGTTTAATATAGACAATCTTGGGTAGTTTTCAAGCAGCTTCTTGCTTCCTCAGAGAGTTTTATGGCTTATCACTGACAATAACTGCCCAGAATGGATGGCAGTCTTATTTCCAGCCTATAAAGAGGCAAATGTATACAATCAATACCATAAGGAGCACATTTATGCTGTGCCACAGGGTTTATCTTTTTCCTGCTTGAAAAATATGTCTGACTAGGTGTTCTGCACAAAATGTGATCCTGCTCTTCATCACAGGGCTGCATGAGCTGGGGGAGGTGATGCTACCTGTGTTTTTGAGAGGATTAAAGCCCATATCACCCAGCAGAAAAACTACTTGGATCTAAAGAAACAGACTTGGGTTCAGCCAAGGAATGCTCTTAATGACAGCCTTAATGAAGAATTAAAGGTCTGGAGCCTGCCAGACTGCAGAGGGAGGACAGGCAAAATAAAGGAAACACGTGGGATGAGCAGCTCCCAGGAACAAGGGGCTTTTGTCAGGGCAGGGAGTTGCAGAGAGCAGGGAGCTGCTGTAGGTGTCTTTGTAAAGATACTTCTTGCTTGCCAGCCAAGTTCCACAGCCAAATTCCTGAGGTCCTGAGCACCAAATCTCCATTATAGATCTGGCAGATCCCTGCAGTCTGCCCGACCAGGGCTTTCTTCCATGTGGAGGGAAGCCCCCCCATTCCAGCAGTGCTCACCTTGGCATCCTGCTCACTCCAATGCCCCAGGAACATTCCTCTCTCCTTTATAGCAGTCCACATGGAGCTGAGTGTTTTTGGAGGAGGAGCTCTGCAAGGAGGAACCAGGGCAAAGCGAGGCAAAGTGTTACTTGCTGCCCTGCGCTGGCAGTTCCCACCAACAGCGGGGCAGTGGCACTTCCTTGACCTCAGGGCTGGGAGGAGGGGACACAGTGCCACCCAGGAGGGCTCCCAGCCTCCCCCCAGGGCACAGCCAAGGCTCTGCAGCAGCTCTCTTGGAGTCAGGTTTGAGGCAAGCACTGTCACCCAGGTCTGTGTTTCCCTGCCATCCCTGGGCACAGAGTGGCTCCAGACACACTCTGGGGTGACAAGGGGGTGGCACTCCGGGGTGTGGTTTGTCTAGGGGTCTTTACCCAGGGGGCAGGAGCATTTGCCATCTGACTTGTGTGCTGCTGCTCCTCAGGGCTGCTCAGGCCAGGGCCTCTCGCTCCTGAGGCACTCCTGACGTAACTTCTAACCAGGATAAATGTGGGACGTCGGCCGAAGCTCTTCACCAGAACTCTGGGGAAGGAGGTGTGCTGGAGAGCAAGGCACAGCCAGAAGGGATTTCCCTGTGCCAAGAAATTCCTCCAGCTTGACCCCTTACGGGAGATCCACCAATCTCCTTGCCTTTGTCTAAGGAGGCTTCTGGGATCTCGTTTCTTCCTAAACATCTCCACCTTCTGGTCGTAACTGACAGTGGCAGATGCTTTGATGCATTAAATTTGCAATTAATGAGATATGAATGAGTTTGGTTTTATTCCAGCCTATTTTGGAGTTAAACCCCACCTGCCCTGCTACTTCTGGGCTGGAGCTGCTGCAGGAGGCTCAGCTGATCCTGGCATCACTTGCAGATGTGCCTTGAGCAGAGTTGGTTTCCTTGCAGGACATGGCACAGACGGTGACGCCAGGCACGTCTCCAGAGGGGCCTCGTCCCTCCTACATGTACAAGGTGGTCCTGCTGGGCAGCACGTCCGTGGGGAAGTCAAGCCTGGCCTACAGATATGTGAGAAACGACTTCAGGGAGCTGCTGCCAACCGTGGGATGTGAGTGAGTGGCTCCAACAGCTCCATGGCTCTGCACAAGAGGCTGGGCCGGATGCACTCCCCTGCAGCAAGCTGGGATGCAGGAGAACTGCTTGGTCCCTCTTGCAGTGGCACAGACCCATTTTGGAACATGATGCAGATTTGCCCAAAAGCCAGAACCTTCCCCTTCACATATCTGCAGCCCATTTCCTCCGCACCAGGCCACGAGCAAAGCCACATCCATATCACACAAGTCTGGCTGCCTTTTAGAGGCAGGCGAGCAGCAAAATGAGTGAAACCTGGGATTCAAACTGTGCAGCCCATCTGCTCTTTGCGTGCTGTGCTGCCCTTCCAGCTATTCAGCACCCCAGGAGGTTCTCTTAGAATGGTTGAATTAAAGATCACCAAGTTTCAATTCCCCCTGCCTAGGTCCTATAGCACCCAGACACCATATATATTCATTTTACATGATGAACCTGGGTTTTGCCTTAAGAAGGCAGAGCAGGCACAGCAGGCACAGAGGCTGTGATCCCACCAGAGCCAGCTGGTGGAGCAGAGCAAAATGGAGCTTCTCCTCTTGTCCCTCTGCCTTATCCCTGGCTGGTCCACAAGCAGCCATCTGCTCCCTGAAGGAAAGAATGGAGGCTCCCCTCCAAGAGGAGCCCTTTCCATGGAGATTCCCATTCAGAGCTCTGACCCACCAACGAGATGGAGCTGTCTCTCTGTCTGGAGGCTATTCTGCAAAGCTCAGAACTATCCAACATCCAGCCTGGTGTCATCTGCCCAAACCTGCAGCCAGGTCAGCCCAGTGCCAGTGATCACAAGGAGTCCCTCCCACTGAATTCTGTGCCTTAGAACATCATCACTGACCCTTGGGATGGGTTTGGCCTCAGGGCAGGGAGTCTGAGCTCCAAGTGAACACACACACCTTGCACCTTGCCTGCAGGCTCCTTCTTCACACAGACACTCAACCTGGACGAGGCCACCGTCAAGTTTGAGATCTGGGACACGGCGGGCCAGGAGAAGTACCAGAGTGTCTGTCACCTCTACTACCGGGACGCCCACGCCGCCCTCCTCGTTTATGACATTGCCAACAAGGTAAGGCCCCTGGCAGGACCATGCCACCACCCAGGGGTGATTTCTGCTGCCATGCACCCCATCCAAGGGTGATTTGTCTCTAAATGTGTTTGAGGGCTGGTGAGTTGTTTCCCTGAGAAAGACAATTGAAACCTCCCCACTGTCTTTGGTTTGGTGCCCCCCAACCAGCTTGGTCTGAGACAAAGGGATTAAATCAAAACCAGGTCACCAGGTGGTTTTATCTCCATCTCTCCAGCCATCACTCAGCAGAGCAAAGCTGTGGCTGGAGGAGCTGGAGAAGAGATTCCTTCCTGATGAAATTGTGATTGCTCTGGTGGGCAACAAGACAGACCTTGCTGCTGAGCGAGAGGTCACCACTGAGGTGAGTCCCTGGGGTTCCCTCATCACCCCTCACAGAAAGCACTGGGATACATCCAAGGAAAATTTCCAAGGAAAGCCAAGAGTTCAAAATGTTTTCAGATGCCTCCAAAGCCCCTGTAAAATTACTGACCCACCATCAAATGCCACCATAAAACTGAACAAGCAGTCCCAGAGGGGGCAGGGGAATAACTCTGTGTGTCTCCACTTAGGAGGGGGAAGAGTTTGCACGAACAAAAGGCCTCCTGTTCATGGAAACATCTGCAAAATCCAACCATCAGGTGAATGATGTCTTCATGGGCATAGGTGAGTTATGGGATAGCTCTGGGTGAGAGCAGAGGCAGGTGAACCATGGTCCCCAGCCCCTGAAAATCTCACCCCCTTCATTGCTCCTGCCTGTCACTGAGATGTTCCTCCCAGCTGTCCAGCCTCTACCACCCCTTAAAGCAGAAGGATGGACAGATCCATCCCAGGATATTCCAGTGTCAGAGATGGCTTTCAGGCCTTCTCCCAGATCCTCAATTTTATTTTGCATTGGTATCTAATCTAGGCACAACAGCTCAACTGTTCAGGGAACTGTGGGATGGAACACAGGGTGGCCATTGCATCCCAGCCTCTGGCAGGAGAAAAGAACCTTTCCTTGCCTTGTGTTTCCTCCTAGTCCAAGAGCTCCTGAGGAGGGAAAAAGAGAAGGCATCCAAGCAATCCCCATATGGGAGGTCGACCGTCGACTTGAGGGCGAGTGGGGCGAGGACAAGGTGCTGCCGGAGCTGAGGATGTGACACTGCACTCAGCAGGGCTGGGCTCGGCCTCCACGAGGGCAGTGACAAAGCAGAGGGGACTCAGAACTGCAGGCACAGCTCATCCTGACCACTCTCCCTCCCAAAGCCAGTTCAGATCCCTTCCTGGGTGCACTGGGCCTCTTCAGCCCTTTAGCACCATCTTCAGCCAGGAGATAAAGCACAGGGGTTTCTTCCACCAAGCTCCCACTTGGAGCTCTTCTTCCAGAGAAGAGCACAAGCTGCCAGGAATACTGCCACAATCCCCCCAGCCCCAGCTGTCACCTCCTCCATCCCCCTTTCCATCTGAAAAGGGAGGATTTGATTTCCCAAAACAAAGATCCCGGTGGTTTTACACCTAGGTTGCAAATAAAGAGAATATTTCCCTAAAGGTGTGCTGGTTTTTTTTCCCTGTCCTGCATGACAGCCTGTAGGGAACCACAGGGAGCCTGGAGGTGGCAGGGACCAGAGGCAGTGCCCCCCTCACCCCATCCTCCCCATTACAGGGGTCACAGCTCATCCTTGGGAGCAGTCACCGAGCCAGAATGGGGCCAAAGCTAACATGTGGTGCCACAGCATCCCATGCCTTGCTGGGCTTCCCCTTCATGAGTCAACTGTGGGAACTCACCTTGGCTGGAAGAGGAGAAATTCCCACCTGTGCTCTCTCCGAAGGCAGCACTGCTCACCCTGTCTGCAGGGCAGTAACCTCTGGGTTTTTGGGGCATGGCACTGTGGTGCACAGAGCACCACATTCTCCCCAAGAGTTTCTGATCCCAGCTCCATGAAATGGCGTGGCTGTTTCTGAGCCCAGCTCATGGAAATGGAGGTGTTGGGGGCACACCCAGGAGCTGACACACGGTGAGACCCCAGGGGATAGACCTGGAAAAAGGGTCCTCTGGGCTTATTTTTAGGGTGTTTTTTGGGGTATGGGAGGGTAAACACGAGAGGGCTACCATGCTGCGTACGCTGCCAGGGCAGGCAGAAAACCATGCAACTCTGGGGGTCACACCACCCGCGTCCACCCGTGCTGCGTTTTGGAACAGAGAGGCCGGGACACAGGGGTGAGAGGAGAAGGGTTTTTATTGTCAGCTCCCGTTCAGGGGTTCAGCTCCGGCCGGGGCGGGTGGGGGTGCGGGTGTGGGGCTGCGCAGCCCCGCTGCCCCCCGGCCAGGGCTTGTCGCCTCCCAAAGCGCCCCACCGGCCGGATCCCGCGGCCCGTGTACCACGAGGGGTCGATGTCCGGGTCTGCGAGGGAAAAGCCGGGGATGCGTCAGGGTCTTGGAGGACATGGAAGAGGACGGGGCATAGCGCCCACGAGCGGGGGGATGGCGAACGCCAGGGCAGCAGGGAAGGGGGAGGAGGAGGATCAAAGCTGTTGCAAAGGCTGTTTCAAAGCAGACCTGTGCTCCTGCACAGCGGCAGCACCTCCTCAGCCCCCGAGTGCAGCTGAGTCTGGGGATGCAGAGGGGGCTGGAGGCAGGGGGTTGGCTGGGGAGAGTCCCTTACTCATGTTCTCCTTACTCCTGATTTCCATTGAGCGCTCCAGAACGCGGCCGTGGGTGGCAGGCAGGGTCAGGCAGACGAGCAGCAGCCACAGGAGGCAGGTGATCCCCAGCTTCATCCCCAGCACTTTATGGCAGCAGTGACTCGGCTCTGAAGACCCCTGAGCCCTGCTGAAGGCTCCGATGTGGCTGCAGGAGAGAAGGATTTGGTTGTCGATGTGTGTCCCCATCACAGCATCCCACGGCCAGCAGCAGAAGGCTTGGGGACAGCTGCATCAGAATCCGGGGTTTTTGCTGGGGCTGATATCTCTGGGGAAAATGTCACCTCCAAACAGGAGCTGCACAAACCTCGTGTTCATTAAAATACATTTTGATCCTAGCTTAGTGCCTTAGGTCAGGCCTGATCTTCTCTGGGAACTCCAGTACACCTGTGGGACCCCACGGCCCAGGGGATGGAGTCCACCCCCAAAAATGCAGGGCTGGCTGCACCAAGGAGAGGCTGCAGAGCCACAAATGGATTTTGCTGCTGGATGCTGGGGTATGGATGGATGGATGGATGGATGGATGGATGGATGGATGGATGGATGGATGGATGGATGGATGGATCGATGGATGGATCGATGGATGGATCGATGGATGGATGGAGGGATGGATGGATGGATGGATGGAGGGATGGAGGGATCATGACCACCTCTACACCCTTGGCACCCATCCTGGACATGGCTGCTGAAATGCTAACCTGGGAACACCCAGTGCCACACTTCAGGGCACTGAGACGATGAGCAGGACTGTGCAGGAAGGGATGAGTGATGGGCTGGGTTTCTGCAGCCTCCTGAAAGGAGGGAGCGGGGCCAAGGGACCGAAGAGGGAGAGCTGGGCAAGGCAGGACACGGCGGGGGTGCTCCATTTCCAGGGGCTTTTGCAAAGGAAAAGTTTGCAGCGTGCTGAGCAGGAGACAGATCGGGCTCCCGGGAGCTCAGGTTTGCTGTGACCACCAACTTTTGTCCCCTCCCCCCACCCCGGCCGGCGGGACAGAGGCTAGGACAGACACACGGAGGCAAAGCAGCGCTCGGGAATTACCCAGCAACAAAAGCATCCCGCGAGGGAGAGAAAAGCGTGGCTCCCGGGCGCGGGGCTGCACTTACCGAGGCGAAGCGAGCAGAGGTGCCCGGCTGCCGTCCCGCTGAGCCAGGTGGCCGCTGTCTGAGCCGGAGTCCCCTCCGGTCGCTGCTTTTATGGCCGGTTTCGTGCTGATGTCAGAGGCGAGCCCCGGCGGGGACCGAGCCGGGGCATCTCCCCTCCCCGCTGTCCCCTCTCATCAAATCAGCACAGGGATTTTCATGACTCAGAAGGGACCAGCATTTTCTCTTACGCTGGCTGAGGGAGACAGTTTGGGAATATGTTGATCCCTGTCCTGGACGCAGGGTTATTTCGGACGAGGGGAAGGTTTCTGCTCCGTCACCCACCCGGCGCCCACTGCCAGGGTCGGTGTGTGCTGCTCCAGCCCTGAACGCTGGAGAGAATAGTGTAACTCCGCCGCAGGATTTACACTGATACCACCTCCCTTTTCCCTTCAATCCCCTCAAAAAAACCCTGCTTTAGGGAAAGCAGAACATTCAGAGACGAGAGGAAGGCAAGGTGCTGGGGCAGAGGGGCTAGCAGGAAGGGGCTTGTTCTCTGGGCATGAGGGCTTCAAATCCCCACCCTCGGTCCCCCACTCCCATTTTAAATGCATTTTTAAGACTTCTCATGTTTATTCTGCTGGATGTGACACTGGAGGAGCCAGCTTGGGACTCCAGCATTGAGGGTCAGTTAGTGCCCAAACACAGACAAAACTGGGATTAGAGACGTCCCAAAACAGGGACATCTGTGTCCTGGCACATCTGTGAGGGCGCTGTGACTAGTAGGGTGTGGGCAGGGGGAAGATCTCTGCCTGCCACCCCCATGCCGGGCTGGCTTTGCCCTGGGGCACAGCTCCATCTCATGCCATGCCCAGCTCCAGTGTCCGAGCACAGCCAGTGCTGCAGAGAGGTGACAGGAGCAGCATGGGACACAGAGGGATTGCCACACACAGGGAAAGGCAGGGAAAGGGCTGAAGAGAGGAGAACCTGCCCCACCTTGGGATTCAGCCATGAAATCCCCACCCTGGGCTAAGCAGGCCTCTCTCTACCCCAAGGGTTGCTGCTGATATTTAACACAGGTTTGAAGCAATCCCTTGATGCTGCTGCCTCGTGTTTCTTGTGGCTTCAGCTGCCAGACCAGATTCAGGGTTTCCCTGCAAGTTGGAGCAGTGCACTTAATTCAGGATCAGCCCCTCCCCAGCACCACCCTGTGCATCCCCTTTGCCCACCTGGCTTCCCCCCTGGGCACCACTGACCCACAGCCCTCACACCTGTGCCTCTGTGGTCAGTACCTGACCGCTCATTTGGCCCTCCTGGTCTGCACCATCTGCCCCCACTTGGCTTCAGTGCTGCTGGTTCAGCTCCTGCCTGCTCCACCTGGCCAGGTTTAAAGCAAGGAGTGCACAGGTTGGTTAAAGAAATGGATGGACATGGAGCTGCTGGAGCAAGTCCAGAGGAGGCCACGGTGATACTCTGAGGGCTGGAGCCCCTCTGCTCTGGAGCCAGGCTGGGAGAGCTGGGCATGTTCACCTGGAGAAGAGAGGGCTCCAGGGACACCTTAGAGCCCTTCCAGTGTCTAAAGGGGCTCCAGGAAAGCTGGAGAGGGATGTTTGACAAGGGCCTGGAATGACAGGACAAGGGGGAATGGCTTCCCACTGCCAAAGGGCAGGGATAGATGGGATATTGGGAAGGAATTCTCTCCTGTGAAGGTAGAGAGGACCTGGAACAGGTTGTCCAGAGCAGCTGTGGCTGCCCCTGGATCCCTGCAAGTGTCCAAGGCCAGGTTGGATGGGGCTTGGAACAACCTGGGATAGTGGAAGCTGTCCCTGCCCATGGTGGGGTGGGAGGAGATGAGCTTTAAGCTCCCTTCCAACCCAAACCATTCCGTGATTCTATGGGAAGAGAAAGGAGCCTTTGCTTGAATGTGCTGAAAAACACACTGGGAAATGGGTGGGTGGTTCTGGACACAAAATTTGCTTTATTGCATGATTTAGTGTACATTTATCATAATCTCTACACAGGCAAATGGGTCAGGAAACCAGCAAAGAACAATGTGGGTGGCTACTGAACAACGCCTTGGTCTGCACTGCTGAGGTTCCCCGTGAGGATCCCTTCACGGGGCAGGTATGGAAGGATTGGAGTCATGGCTGAAACCAGACAAGCAAGAGATGGGGTTGGGGTGGAGGCTGAGCCCTGACACCAGAAGGGTGTGTGCAAACCCTTGGCATGATCTTGGCAGAGCTCTCTTCTGCCAGCCAAGGAGCTGCCATCCCAGCATAGCCACTAGCTGGATCCAGTGAAGCCGCAGAGTCTGGGAGAGTTTCTGCAACAGCAGAGGTTTGCACTTACCCTTTTGAGCTTCAGGCCAGAAGGATTCAATTTCAAATTAAGAAACTGGTTTTGTTTCCAGCTGGGAAGCCCAGACTATGGACATACAATGCTCTCTGGGATGACCACAGGACCAATTCCTAGGCAGTTAGCAGCCTCTACTTCTACCAAAGCCAAAGGAATGTGTTACTTGCATGAGAATTCACCCTACTGCTCGAAATTAAAGTGGTTTTAGCCCAGATGCACAGGAGTTGCCTAAAATGATCCAGCCTGGGTGGCCATGGAGAAAAACTGTCAGCATTGGTCTGACATCCCTGCTCCAGCTGTGAGTGATGCTCCCCACTTCACCCACAGGGCAGGGAGGGAAGGAGGGAGGAAAGTGGGGGAACACAAGACAGGGACTGAGGAAAAAATCTCTTCCAAAGTGGCCTGCAAGAGAAAGCAACCCTCTTTCCATCCTGATGCTCTGGTCATGGATATGGGGCCGCTACTGATGCACTGGGCTTAGTGGATGTGAAGAATTGAATATTGGAGGAAAACAAACATCTTGGGGGATCTGGGGGAGGCTGATACCAGGGGCCCAGGGCCACTGCAGCCCCCAAGGGTCATCACAGCCCCTCTGAAGGGTGGGATGGTCCTAAGGGGCTCTACAATGCCATCAAGAGGGGTAGGGCATGTGCTCATCCACAAAGTGTCCCTCAGCAGGGGCTGACCCCTCTGTGGAGCAGAGGAGCACCTGCACTCTGCCTGCTGGGGTTTTGCATCTTGCTGGTACAGCCTCACATGGAGCAGAGATATCTTCAAGAGTTGGAAAAGCAAACCAATCCCCAGCAAGCCCTCCAACCTTTCCTCCCATTTTTCTTGCCACTGCTTCCCTCAAGCCTTGCCTCATTCCCACCCCCAGATGGCTACAGCTGCTTCAGGCATGTGGCAGAAGCCTCAGTGGGTGTCTGCATGGCTTGGGGCAAAGACCAAGCACTCACTGGGAGTGAACCAGCACTGCTCTCATCCTGCTTTGCTGCTCAGGGCAGGGAAGCAAAGCTCCAAGAGGCATGGCAGGGAATTGGGACCAGCATCGGGATGTGAACCCCAGCACTGGGGTGCCTGGGTCCCTCTTCTTCCTGGGGTATCCCAAGGGCATTCCTCACTCACTGTCAGCTCCTGTCCCTGCTCACCAGCAGCCTGGGAGAGAGCAGGGACAGGAGCTGACAGCTTTTGGCAAGCGAGGGCTGTGTGGCTGCCCCGGTCCCTGTGCTGAATGTCACCCCGACATCCAGCTCCCTCTGAGGAGCTCGCTCCTGCCCTGCACCTCTCTGGTCCCCTTGGCTGACCCAGTACCAAAGAGCTCCCCCAATCCAAGGTGTCATTCCAGCATCCTCCCACGAGAGCCCCTGGCCACATGTCTGCGCCCCAGTGCTTTGCTCCTCTTTCCATCGATTCCCAGCAAGGCCTCCTGCCTGTGGCCTCTGGCTTCCTTTCTGTCCAGGGTTTCAGGGAGAGAGGGGCTCAGGAGAAGGAGCAGAAAGTGTTGCAGGGAAGGTGGTGAGAGGCTTTGCTTTGCTGAAGTCTTGTGTCTTTGCTGAAATGCGGCAGCGGGAAGGTCCCCCCTCCTCAGGACAGGTGGGTCATCACAGGCTTCTGCAAGGCACAAGGAGGAGGAACCTCAGCCCACCACCATGTCCACACCACCCTGAGCCACCCCAGCACACTCCTTGTCCCTTCTAGCTGCCACCACAGGGCATGAGGCCCTGCCCCATCCCATGGACCTCACAGGCAGTAGGAATTTAAAGATGTTCATCTTTCCTGGGGCTAGAGACATCCCAGACCTCAGGGTGTGAGGCCCAGGCGTTCCTGCCCTCACCAGACACCATGATGGGACCGGCACTCAGAGCTGAGGGCTCCACCAGCTTGAGGAGAGCATGGAGAGGGTCAGGTCCCCCTGGAAGCCAGGCCTGCTGCCCTCCAGCAGGGCTGGGTCCGTACCGCAAAGAGCCTCTCCACCCTCCTGTTCTTCCCGTTGGGGTTCCTCTGCGTCAGGGAGCCGCGGTACACGGAGTTGCGGTCAAAGGAGTCATCAAAGCCTGCAGCGAGGGAAGAGAGACAGGCAGCAGCTCCTCACTCACCTCACCAGAGGCTTCAGCGACCCACTGAGTCACCTGGGATTTCCTGGTTTGGATGCACCCCAGCTCTCCCCTCCCCGAGAGGGTGGTGGGAAGCACTTTGGGAACAAGGAGACAAGAGCTGCTGCTGCTGCTCAGGTTTCCAGAGCACTGCGTGAGCTGGGTCAGCCTGGCAGCAGTCGACTGCCAGGGCCTCTGCTCTGGAAAGCTCTGTGGCACAGCAAAACCCCAGCCTGAGAGAAGCTCTCACTGCCCCAGCCTACCACACTCTCTTGACCTGTTAAGCCATCTCCTCTCCTCTGCCAACAACTCCCAGCAGCTGCACCTTTTCAGGCCCAACTTTCCAAGTCACTGACCTGCCAGGCAGGCAGTCAGGAGACCAAATCACCCCCTGGCCCAGCCCTGGCACGGGGGATTAGGTTTGCCTGGTGATATCTGTCCCCATTGCACATCCCTCTATCTCCTGGCAGGGCTGATGTGTCCCACGGGCTGCCTTTATCTGCCTGCCCTTTGCAGGAAGGAGAGCAGATGACTCCTCCTCAGGATGAGGACAAGGGACCTCGCCACCTACCAGCCCCAGCCTGGGAAACAGCACTGTTAAATGTCTGTGTGAATGGGGGAAATGCTGTTCTACCTCTGCATGAAATGACCTTTCCCCCCCCTTCATCTTCCACTATCTGGAAGGAGAGCCACTCCTTCTGCCTTCAAGCTTGTGAGGAGAGATAAGAGAGAAATAGAAAAGCAATTTCCTAAATGGGTCTTGCTGATATTGGTCAGGACGAAACCCTTCCAGTGATTGTCCCCATGCCACACGAGCTGCTGTGCCAAGTTTCAGGTCACCAGCTACTTTGAAGCTCTCCCAGGCTGCTCCTTGTCCATAGCTGGGCCCTGGAGGGCTTCTTGCCCCCCAGCAGAGACTGAGTCAGGTGGGCACCAGGGTTGAGATTCAGAGAGTCATGGGATGGTTTGGGTCAAAAGGAACTTGAAATCCCCTCTTATTCCACCTGCCTGCCATGGTAGGGATGCCTTCCACTATCCCAGGTTGCTCCAAGCTCCATCCAACCTGGCCTGGAACACTTCCAGGGGTGGGGCATGCCATGCATGCAAGGATACCTTGCCCAAGATGCCCAAGCAAGGGGGAAATTTCTGTCTGAAGAGAGGATGGGCTTAGGTGAGGCTTTGAGGCCTAACAGCCCATGGGATGCCACAAAGGAATGCAGCTGTGTCTCCCCAGACTCTGGGGTGGTTACAGAGAAATCCTGGTTCTTGGAGGACTGAGCCACCTCAGCCTGATCTCTGCTCTCCCATTGCTGTCCCCAAATCCTGCCACTTGCTGCCTCCTTTCCCAGCTATCCACCACAGGATTCCCCTGTGGCTGTCCCACCAGCATGCTGTGAGCACAGGGAAGGGGACTCCACTGCAGACACACAGCTGGATGCAGAGACAGGGAGAGGATCAGCATCCCCCAAAGCCCAGCCCAGCACCCACAGGTCCCCATCTCCCACGGGCAGGGCTGTGGTCCTTACTGGTGATTTCCAGGGGGCTGTTGAACTTCCTCCTGAACCTCTGCAGTCCGGGCATTGCCTGCAAGAGAAGGGGAGCAGCCTGCTGTGGGGAAGGGATGGGAGGGCAGAGGTGCCCACTGAAGGCAGCCCCGTGGAGACCCCAGTTGTCTCTGGGCTTAATGCTGTGCCACGTGCACAGCCCATGACTGAGCACACACTCACTTTAATGTCATCCAAAGCCTCCCCAGGACTGCTGCTGGCAGGAGCAGGAGAACGGAGACAGGCAGCCTGTGGACAGAGGAAGGCAGAGGTGTCTCTGGGCATGCACAAAGAGGCAGACAGCTCGGTCTGCCATGGCAGAGCACCAGGAGAGAGCTGGGAATGGCTCAGCACACCAGGCAGCCCCTCCCAGCACCCAGGGGCAGCAGCACCAGCCCAGGGGAGCATGAACACCTTGGAGCTAGGATCTCACAGCCATCACCCTCCACGCTCACCTGCACACTTGACTTCCTCTTTGCCTTTTCCACAGACTTCACTGTCAGCCCTGCAGCAGACAGAGCTGCAATTCGGGATTCAATATCCGATATCTTTAGAAGGAGGAGAAAAGACACACAGATGGTGGTTGGAGGATCTATTGGTGACTTTGTTAGCCATCACTGGCCAGGCAAAGCATCTCTCAGAGCCAGGCCCTCACCTCGCTCTCTGCCTGCTGCACCTGAGCAGCTGCTGAGGCCACTTTGTCCTCCAGCTCCGACAGCTCCGAGTCCGTAGTGCCGCTGTGCTGAGCCCCTTCCTCAAGCTCCTTCAGGGTCTTCTCAAGCTGGTAGGTCTTTCCAGCAGTCAGGTACACCTGAAGTACAACAAAAGGAAAAATCACATTGAAGAATTAACCTTCCTGGAGTTCTCCTCTCCCGGTGTGACCACAGGCCCAGACGCTGCAGCTCCTGCCACTCTTTTTTCACTCTTGCCCTCTTGCCTTGCAGCACAAACAGTACCAGTCAGCTGTGATTCGGCTTTTCATCTCATTTTCTCCCTTCCCTGGGCTTTTTGAGAGCAATTACCAACAGTGTGAAGTGGTAAGAGGCTCAATGGGAACACAGGAAGGACCAAAACTCGGTAACCTGCTCAAGAAGCAGCGAAGTCTCCGTGCCCTGTGCTCAGAGGGAGAGAGGTACCTGCAAACCAGCTCAGACTGCTGCGTCCTGTGAGGGCAGAGCTGGGAAGGAGACAAACTGACTCTCCAAATCTGCTCAGTCTATTTTAAGGGTGTCTGTGGTGCTGGGAGCAGGACCTGCACCGCCCTCCCTCTGCTGCCTAGAGAAGAAGGGTAAAAGGATCTATCCCAATAAAACCTCTGGTTTTACTGCCCCTTGTCTCCTCCCAGGTTACTGCAAGATCACAGGTCCAAGCAAGGCAGCTCAGGAAACATTAACACCTCAGTATGCAGCCACATCAGATGTTCACATGTGACCACTGTTCTGCTGACTGCTCCCCAAATCTCAGTACTGCTACTGCAATTGCTGCTCCTCCAGCCCTCTCAGCTTTCCCTGGGCTGGCCACTGTGCAAAGCTGCCTGGCAGGAGCCCTGGGCATGCACTGAACTACAGTTCATCCACCCAAATCCCAGCACCACACGTCCCAGAGCTCCCACCCATCCCCATGCAAATCCTAATGCCATGCACCACCCAACCTGTGAGTCACAGGGATTTGTTGTTGGCCCATCAGACTCTCCCAGTGCCCTCCAAGGTGGGTGGCATGCCTTGGAGAGGAGAACAGAGTAGCTAGCCTGCTGTGACTCAGAATGGCAGCATGACACACATCTCCCAGGGCCATTGTCTACCCATCCCTGTCCCGAGCTGACGGCAGCAGCAGCACTAAGCCCAAAGTTCACATCCTTCCCAGCCCTTTCGCCTCTCTTGGGAGAAGGGGAACCACAAAACCTTCATGCATCCAACCCTCTTCCCTGGGATGCTGTACTTGGCCAGAAAGCATCCAGGTGTTGCAGCTCTCTGCTTTTATTTATAAGCTTTCCCCAGTGAGAGATGAGCCACAGAGTGTGTCTTAAAACCCTGCTCCCCATGGCAGGACATTTCCTACAGCAAAACCTGACCACCCAGATGGAGATGCAACTCTCCTTTGAACTGTTCCTTTGGAGCTTGGTCCAGGGCACTGTGGATGCAATCCATTTCCACAGGGAATCAATGCCTATGGGTTTATAGTGGCTTAAAAAATTGTCAGTGCTCTGGGGTCACATGAACCTTGCAGGGGATCATGCTCTGGCTGTGCACTTGCCACCTGCACGAGCCCATCAGCCCCAGGCACAAGCAGCCTTGGTGATGAGGTGGCTCATGTTCAGAAATGCCCTGATGAAACAGTGCTGGGGAGGAACTGAAGGAAACGGGACACGAGTTTTGCTGGAGCAGGGACTGCTGAAGTCCAGCAAGGTGATGCTACAGCAAGGTGGAGACCACGCTCATCACCCAGGGGAACCAGGAAAGGGAAGCCACGAGACAGAGCATCTGCTTTTGCTGTTGTACCATCCTCTAAGACCAGACTCTTTAATCCCCCTGCTGACCATCCTTTCAGTGCTGACCTATCCACTAAATTCGGGGGGGGATACCTTTGTGTTCCCACCCCCCGCTGCCCAAAAGCTCTGGGGAGCCTTACATTTTCCTCAAGCTCCCGGTAGGCTTCGGCCACCTCTTTCCCATCTGCCAGGCCTGGAAGCTGCCCCGCGGGGAGGGCACAGCCCTGGCTCTCTCCATGCAACGACTCCCACACCGCTTCCTCCGTGGCGTTTATGGCTCTCAGCACTTTGGCCGTGATCTCACTCAAAGCCTGAGCCGACGACCTCTGCGAGAGCCAAAGCGGAGGGAGGGAGGGAGCGGGGAAAAGAATATGGATGTTATTTTAATGTGGTGTATAGAACAACACAAGCCAGGGGTGAGAGGGGCACCAGACCTCCAGGAGCTGTGGAAAGAGGGAGGAGTGGTAATTAACATGCTTACGCTGCTCCTGGAGGGCTCTCCACCAGACGGATGCGCGGCTACGGCAGAGCTTTGATCTCAAGCCCCTGCTTTCTGCAGGATGGCTGTGACAAAAGAAGTCACCTCAAAAGGCTCGGAAAAGAGGTTATGGAGGGATGTTTCACTCACTGGAAGCACCTGGCCACCTGAGGGCCACTCGGTTACTCAGCAGTTAAGATCTAATTGCAGCATATTGCTTTACACCTCAGCGGACCTGAGCAGGGACGCAAACAACTCCTTGAGTTTGTGGCAAAAGAACAAAAACAGCTAGACCCCATAAAATTATTGTATTGCCACACCGCCAGAACTTGGGGCTAATGTCCTCTCTTCCCACCCCAAGCAATAATGCTCCTAAGTGCTGCCCTTGGCTTGATGAGGTGCTAAACACATGTGGAAATGGGCTGAAGAAACTCATCATCTCCCTCCCAGCTGATAATTCCCTAGAAACCAAGGAGATGGGGGTGACATATGTGCTGCTTGTGTTTACAGCTGCATGTATTTCCAGGCAAGCTGTCCTGCAGAGAACCAGCTAACTCAGTCCAGATGATATTTTTATCATTTTATGGTGCCTTCACGGTACAGCAGAGTTTTTTTCACATTTTCCATTTGGATTGTGTGCTTCCATCACAGTGCACCCCCAGTTAGAAGATTTCCTCCTGACTGGAGGAGCCTCATGTTAAAAATCCCTCTGAATCACACAAAATCCAAACCTGGATTGTGTTGTAAGTATCAGGAAAGCTGCTGTTAAAACATCATCCACGCTGACAGCCTTTAACCAAGGCTGGTCCAGCTACTGCAGACATTTCTAACTCAATACTTCTCCCTGCTTCATAGCTAGGCTTGGGGGCAAGGAAAGTAGTGAATCTGGAGGATCCAGGCTTCATTTTGTAAGAAACAAGAATCTTACACTGATACCACACAGATCTGTTCAGGGTTTGAGCCTCTATCTGCTCAGAGCAGCAGCTCACATGGGAATTAAGTCACCTTGGCTCAGTGAGTTACCATTTATCTGCACTTATTTAGAAATGGTTATTAAGATGATGCAGACTGTTCAATCCATGAGAAGTTGTTAAGTCTGGCTGCAGCAATCATCTGAAAGCAGCTTTCAGGAAAAAAGGAGGCAGTAAAAGGATGCCACAGGTAAGGATGCACTGCTGATCCAGTGGCAGTGAGAGCACAGCAAATGGTGGGTACCCAAACCCACCAGGTTTTGTGTTGTGAGGCTGAGGGACAAATGCATATTAAAGGGAGACCTTGTGGCACCATGAAAGTTGCCACAACCTCAAATGAATGGAGCTTTGCAGGAGAGAAGAGGGGCAGCATGGTGCCCACTTCTTTCCTTTGCCAGCAGAGGATGTGTCAGAGAAGAGACACACATCCCCCTACCACAGCCAAGGCAGAAGGGAGGGGATGGAGAAGCCAGCCATCAGAGACCCAACAGGGAATGCTGACCTTTCCCTGTGTGCTAATGGATCATCCTGGAGGCACTGCACAACTGGAGACACACTGCAGAGGTGCTGTGACCTGTCCTCCTCCTCCTGACCCATCCCCACAGGTCACCCACCACTGAGTAGGGACAGGAGCCAACAGTGCTGGAAGTGCAAGAGATGCTGATCTAGCAGAGTGGGAGTGGGATCAGGGATTTAGGGACTCAGGAGCACTGACAAGCATGGAAAAGACATTTCAGGCTGTAGCAGATGCCTGACATAGGCTGCTGGTACTAAAGGATCACCAAGCTCTTCTCCCACCCCAGGACTCTTGTCCATAGACTTCCAGATCCTGGGACAACTCCTCTAAGTAGATGTGGAGGTTGTGTACCTCTCCGTGACAAGCAGTAGCCTGTAAGAACTTTAAGAGGCTTTACTTTTGACTCTTGGGTGAGATTTGGGAGAGCCTACAAGAAGAAAGGTCCAGATCTAACACCTTGGGAGGCTTCTTGAGGAAGGGGCAGTCAACAGCTAACTCATATAAGCACAGTTAACTATTAGGAGACAGCAAATGTTAGTTCCAACAGCAAATGTTAATTACAAAAACCTAAGAAGATAAATTTGCCCTAATCTTGTCAAAATAGAGGGGACAAGGATCATCTCAGAGACCAGCCAAATCATTCCTCAAAGGACTACGCATGCCCCAGGGGGAAAGGTGAAAAGTGCATTGTGAGGAAGACTACTTATCTTCATCAGAAAGACCCATGAGGTAGAGGAGAGGCCTTCCTCAGTGCGACCACCAGGACACACAGGGCATGCGTGACCTGTATGCTAATGACATTAGTGACTTCCGAGAAATAATTTGTATAACCACACCTGTCCCAAGGAATGTGATGAATATTCATAATTTAACCCATAAATACTGTGTTGTTGGGAGTACCAGTGTGTGTGTTTGGAGGAGCAATCCCCACACACCCAGCACTGAATAAAGCAAATACCCACTTCTCTGACTCTGTCTCTGAAGTGTCTTCTGGCCCTCTTTGGGCCAATTCATTCCCTATCCTGTGACATTGTTAAAGCAGACATCCCTGGGAGGCATCCAGCTGGAGGTGTAGGACAGAAGAAGAGTCACATTTTCATGGTGTAAAGCCATAAACCACTGAGAGCAGAAGGAATCATGGATGCAGCCTGGAATGATGTGGGTGGTAGGGCACAGATTACCTTTCGAACATCTCTGGCCACGTCATCACTGGAGGAATTCATCTCTGGTTTCTTTGCTCTCTTCTTTTCTTCACGCTCTTCCTCATCAGAAGAGACTTCTTTATCACTGATGTTGCTGGCTAACTCCTCCAGCTTCCTCTTCAGCTCCTCCTCCTCAGCATCGGGATCAGTGTGGGACTCTGGGGCCGGAGACTGAAGGAGCAGAAGAAGGGAGTGGTGTGAGAGCCTCCTGTGCTGGACAAGGGGGCATGCCCGGGTCCGGACACGCTCACCAAGCAGAGGAGCTCAGGGAGTGTGACCCCTTTGCAAAGGGGACTTTGGGCCCCAGCAGCCAAACCACCCCAGGGAACAGCAGTGCCCAGCCAGCTGCCCTCCAGCTCCTCACTGAGGAACACAAACCCTTGACCTAAAGAAACTCCATTCCCATTTTCCCCATGCACAGAACTTGCTTGGTGTTCCTCATGGGAAATTGCCTTTCCCCCACCCTTAAAATGGCATCCATGAGGGATCTGGGGCCAAAAACCCCACATGTTCCTTAGGAGCCATGGTGTGGCTGGTGGCCCTGAGGGCGGAGATCACAGCAACACAGAGACAAGGTCCACCAGGGAGAGGGAAGCAGCCATGGGAATTGCCACTCCCTGAGGTAACTTTTGGAACCTCTGGGTAATCTCATTTGCAATGAGAAACCACACAGCAAATTTCCCTGTAGGACAGATGGCACATTGCCACCCACCCCCATTGTTAGGTGCAATTCATGGCAGCTGGAGAAGAATCCTATTAAACTCCCAGGGGCTGGAAGACATCTCCAGAAGTTCCTGAACTCGCTGACCCTTGCATTAAGGTGGGAATACGATTACCTGCGTCATACCTGGTGGGGTTTTGTCTGAGCTGTTTTTAACAGCCTCCAACAGCAGCATCTGCAGCAGGCAATCTTTTTCCCAGACAACCAACCTATTCCAGGGCTCTGCTATCCTTCCTGCTGGAAAGCTTTGCTTCATAGTTAACCTCAGCCTGTCCCACAGCTGTTTAGACCCACTGCCTGTGCTGTGATTTGCCCTGGATATGGGAAAAAATGTGGGAACCTGACACTGTGAACACCTCTTACTCCTTTGGTCAGGATTCCTGGTGGAAACACTGAATGATTACGAATGTGGCCGTCCCCCATCGTGAATTTTAGAAAAAAAAGGAGAAATTGCATTGTTTCATCCATGCCTGGGGGCCTTTCCTGTAATTATCACCGTCCATTTAACTGAGCCATCAGCTGCCAGAGAGGTGATGGGTTCACATGAAGGAAAAGAGTGTACAGTCTAAAATTAGAAACCCTAAAATCAATGTTAAGCGGCCTAAGTATTCACAGATTCTACGTTGTTGCTCAGCTCTAACTTAATTTAGCTGTTTTCTTCCAAGTTTGATGGCATGGTAAGATGAGGGCAGCTCAGAAGAGATACAGAAATGCTCCTTGACTCAGATCTCGCAGTCACAATAACCAGGTGCCTTCCTCATAGGTACTGACTGAGTGTCCCATGATTCCAAATGGAGCTGTCACAGCTCTGCAGATACAGAAACCACCTAATGAAACTCCTGAAATTAGCACTTCATGAAGCATCAGCCTGAAACCCAATTTTCTTTGTGCAGAAGAGGCAAGGAAGGCACTGGTTTGCACAGGGTCTAAATGGGTTACATTTGCTGCTGTTTCTGTCCTGCCATGCAATGTTTTCCAAGGCACTCCATCACCTGGAACTGGAGAACAGCCTGCAAGGCCAAAACAGAGGAGTAAACTCAAACAGCCCAGGTCATTGTGGCACTTAGGGACAGGGTTTAGTGATGGATTTGGCAGCGGTAGGTGAATGGTTGGACTCAGTAATCTCTCCCACCCTAAATATTTTGACGATATTGCCTATCCCTGCAATGCTGGCTGCTTCAGAGAAGTCTCTGCAGTGGCCAGGGGAAGGGACCAGCAGAGCCCAGGCTCCATCCCTGCAGGATTCCTGCCCGGTTACCTCGTCAGAGCGTGTCAGGATTTTTTCCTCCAAGCGGTTCAGCATGCGTTCGATTGCGGACATGCGAGTATTGAGCTCATGGATCTACAGGAAAGGGGAGAGAGAGGGAGGGAGAGAGGGAAAAAGAGTAGAAAACAGACCAGCCACCACTGCCAGGACAGTGAGGAAACAGTGTAACCAGCAGAGGAAAACAAGCAGCAGGACACTGCCACCGTGAGCAGAGCTAAAAGACATTAAAAAATAATATCTTTTAAGTAATCTCTAAAATGTCAGCAAGCTCCAGGAGGTGCAGAGCAACCTCAAATCTGGAAAACTCCAAGCGATGCTGAGCCCCCAGCACACGGCAATTCCCACCATTCCCACTCCTCCCATATGGAGCTGTGATGCAGTGAATGTAAAACCCCATCACCAATAAAAGCACCAGCCTGTAATAAAGCCACCCATCTCACCATCATTCCCATGCTGCCCCAAACTCGAGTCAACCTCCATTTTCACTTCCTACTAACATGTTTTTCAGGCTGTAAGCACCCCCTCATATGCCTGCCAACACAGTGGTGGAAGGGAAGAGGGCAAGAATTTCTCACGAAAAATCCAAGTAGAAAAACCAAACCTGAAAGTTTTCCCCACCACTTTGAAATTTCCTGACTTCCATGTGCGTTGATTTACCCAGATGCTTGCCCTTCTCCTCTCCCTCACTCTTCTGACTAAAAATGGGGATGGAGAGAAGGGCAGAGAAATTAAAGACAAACAAAATCCTGAATATCAAAGTTACTTTCTGTGCTCAAGAACCAAGACAAACCTTTGTGGTGAAGGTGGATTTGGATTAGACACTAGGAAGAAATCCTTCCCTGTGAGGATGGGGAGGCCCTGGCACAGGGTGCCCAGAGAAGCTGTGGCTGCCCCTGGATGCCTACAAGTGTCCAGGTTGGATGGGGCTTGGAGCAACCTGGGATAGTGGAAGGTGTCCCTGCCCATAGCAGGGAGGTGGAATGAGATAATTTTCAGATCATTTAAACCAAAACATCTCTATGATTGATGACCACTGAAAACATTAAAGGAAGCTTTTATTTTTTTCCCCTTTAGAAATTGATGTTTTTCTTTCTTTGAAAAAAACCTAAGTCTCTCTCCTTTGATCCAAACAAATAAAACACAAATGATGAGAAATATTGCCCCTTTTATGACACTACCAGTGCATCAGTGCTCTTCTGAGTGGCTGCTGCCCATTCAAAGCAGCAAAAGCAATAACTAAAGGTGGTAACAAAGAGATGTGAGGGGTGGGCTTTGTTTTCATAACATTTCCATCCTCTCACTTAGTTTTTGTGCTTGTTAGCATTTGATTAATTAGACCCTCACAACAGCTGTGGATGACTGCATCTGCTTAAGGGAAGAAGAATATAAAAACCTGGTGCTGTGGAGAGCAGAGCTGTCACTACCACCCCGAACTGAAAGCAGCATTAAATCCACTGGCACGATGCACTTCATCCCATTGCTAAGTGGTTTTTCAGTCCTGTTTAAGGCCTGAGCCTTGCATGCTCCCAGGGACAATAAGAAACCTCTGATGGCCCCATCAGCACCACCATCGTCAGAGATGGTGACAAACCAGGAGTCACCACTGCCTTATCCCCATAGGGAAAAGGCTGGGAGAGATCAGGGCCTAAAGCACAGGCTGCTGTTGGTATTGATGAATATCTACCAGGATAGGGGCTGAAGAGCTTCATTCTCCTTCCCCATCAAGGCTGGGTTTAATGCAGGGTGGGCATCCCATGAGGGCACATCCCCATCAGGGACTGGATCACTCTGCACCTCTCTCAGTGTGACAAAGGCTGGCAAATTGTGCTCTGCATTAAATCATTTAAGGTGAATAAACTTAAAGTGCAGCCCATAACATCAGGTAGGGGAAACTGCTGAGGAGGAAGGACAGGTTGCTCTACCCAAGCCCCTAACAAAAGCTTTATGTAAAGAAGAGGAGCCAGACAGCATCAAAGCTTTGGGAATCCAGAACCAATGAGCTCCCTTGAGGTACAGCAGGATGGCTCCTGGGGAGAAACTTGGTAAATAGGTGCTATTCCTTGTGGCTTGGTCCTGTTTTTACCTGTCTTCTAAAAATCTAAAGGCAAAGACCTGCACAGGTACCAGTTCAGGGCTTCTTTTCGTGTCTCATCAGGTTTAAGTGCTTTTTTAAATAGATTTTTTTTAAAATTTTGTTCTAAAACCTTCATCTCTTGGAGTCACATAAACTAGGAAACAGCCCCTGCTTTTGTTACTGGAGAAACAAAGTTTCTTGTGTTTGGGTCTGAACACCGTATCCTCTCCAGAGCTAGAGCAAAAGTGGTTTTGACACCACCATATTTTGACAAACTTGCCCTTAAGGTAGCTTTGGGAGAAGAGAGTTTTCATCTGTGTGGTCAAAGAGCTGAGTTCTCCACCTCTTGAAACCTCCAGATGCCAACGATGTGTCTGCCAGGACAACACTGCATGTGAAGCCAGGCTCTGGGATTCAAAACAGGGTTAACAAACACGATTCTGCACCCTGCCCCAGCACAGAGCTGGGTGAGAGGATGGTTGCTGGCTGTAAACACATCAGCAGCACAAAGGGCAGGGAGGATGGGGAGCTAAATGGGCATGATGTGGGAGTGAGAAGATGCCTCATAACCATTAGGGTGACAAGGCTCCACACCAGCCTTCCTACAGGTGTGAGGGAGCAAACCACAGCTTGATGTGGGAGCTTGCCCAGCTCCTGGAGGAAGTCATGGGAGGCATTGGTAGGAATTTGGTCCCATTTCCCCACTGCAAAGTGTGGTGCACATTTCATGCCTAACCTAGCATGGCCTCATTAAGAATTCCCAGTCCAGGGTTCTCCCATTTACTGCTGGCTGAAGAAGGAATGGCGTTTACCAATTAAAACATGTGCCCACAGAAGTAAATGGCAGAGAGAAGCTTGTCCTACACAGGCAGATGAATTGGTTCCGAGGGGTGGTTGTGGTCACAGACCTCACACTGATCAAGCAAAGAGGGGTCCAGGACATGCAAAATTACCAGCTGTGAGACTGGCAGCTGATTCTGCCCCTGCACCTGTAGACAAACACCACCCTGCATTTTGCTGCTCATGAGATCTGAGGAACCAGGCATCACCAGGAACAGCAGGTCCTTGCCTGACAATTAAAATACAAGCTTATACCCTGTTTGACACCTTTCTTTAGGCTGTTCTCCCCATTACCATCACTCAGGAGAGGTATGTGACAGGTCATCCTGACCCAGTCCTATGGAGGCAGGAACACACTGCAAAGGAAGAGAAGGATCTTGGTGCTTATTAAGTATCTGTCTCCAAACCTCCACCTGTTTATTAAGCACTGGCACAGTCAATTAAAGAAAGCCTTTCTGGAGACACAAGAACCCACAAGTAACTCAGATTAATAAGGACAAGCTGGAAAATGAGTGGCAACGAAGGCAGGTTTGTTATTGTGATGGCAGCAGGGGCAGAGGGAAGCACCAACCAGTGCCTGATTTTCTTTCTGCTGTGACTGGAAAAGCACAGCCCAGTAAGCCATTGCTGCTTCTCTTCTCCTCTGAACCACCCTGCATCTCAGAGGCAACGAGAGGGACTTGGCCACAGGGCCTGGTGTCACCAGAGGCTGTTGGATACCTGGTTTGAGGAGTGGCTGATGTTCTCCTGGGAGGGGGCTCTGTTCCGGCGTTTCATGTGGTGGGGTGGGTAGGCAGGGAGCTGGGCTCCCTTCACGTCCTCATCGGAGGTGTCCATATCTGCCGAGTACCGCGCCCGGGGCGGCTCGTTCCAGGGGATGCCTTTGGGGAGAGAAAGGTACAAGGCATTCACACCCTTGAGTTCCTTCCTGGACATCGGCCCCATCCTTAAGACAAGCAAATAATGAGGCATTTCCCCAGATCAGGCTTCCTACCCTTTGGCAGGGAGTGCTTCTGCAAGCCAGACCAGGTTCAAGGATGGCTACACCGAGCAGGCTGCAGCTCCACACTCTGTGCCCACACAGCACCAAGCACAGCAGGGTCCCACACGGGGTACAAGGAGCACTGTCCTTGCCCCCAGGCCCCTCACCAAAAACCACTACTGCCTTCCCAATTCTGTGGGAGCCCAAGTTTGGACACTGCCCTTTATGCACTGCACAGGTGCTGGAAGATGTTTAGGCTCAGGCTAGAGAAGTACCAGCTTAGGATGGAGCATTTAAAAAGAGTAGGAAGTCTCCTGTGTAAAGGAGAATTTCAAATGAGACAAAAATAATGAGAGAAAATGGAATTAACATGCCAGAGGACCTTGCTGCCATGTTGCTCCAGCAGGACTTGGAGTGGGAATTTAAACAGCCAGACCTTAAATATTAAGATCTACCCAGCATTCCCAAATGTCCTGAAAATACAGCCAGGCCACTGGATACACAGAAGGACATAGTCTACATTTGCATATGCACTAGCTGGTATCCAACCCTCCTGGCTCTGCCATCACTGCAGGGAAAACAGAGGTTGTAAAAGGCAAATTCTGCCTCTTAGAGGGTATTTATAGACTCCCAAAACCACAGATCATTTAGCCTACCCATCCACCCTGCCCAGCTACAAGGACACCACTTAGCAACCTCCAGTTCTTGCCTCCAGTTCTAGTCCAAGTCCCCTAAAAACTCAAAGGTTTCTGCAGCCACAACATCCTGTACTAAGGAGTTGAACTGCTCTGCCTGCAGCAGGAAACACATCTCATTGTTCCTAGCAGTGTCCATTTGATCACATCCAGTTTCTACCCTGGAAATCACCAGTAGGCATGAAAGGGATGGACACCTTAGGAACAACTGCTTTGGCTTTGTTGGGAACAAGATCAGCCCTTTACAACTAAATAACATCAGCAGATTCTTCCATAAGAAAAATCACTTTCGCAGATGGATAAATTGTGTTGACCCTCAAGCCTCTTGGTGGCTTTGAGGTTGTTCAGAGAAAAACCCAAAGACATTTTCACTTTGGTCCAACACTTGCAGCCACTTGTCCCAAGAGGACACAAGAGGAACCTGGACAGGGACACCTACCAGGCTTTGGGTTTCTTTCCAGGCTCCTTCTCCGTGCGTTGACGGTGAGCCGAACCTCTGTGCTGAAGTGCTGCTCTGGAGTGCTCACCCCTGGCTCCTGCAGGACATGGTGGAACACCAGGTCTGCATCCGTGATCCTGGACTCCTGGGAGCCATCTTCAGCTGAGTTGGGGAAATCTGGGAAGGACTGAGAGTTGAGGAAGTTGCTGAGCAGCTGCCCATGGAGATTCCAATTGTGTGACCCCTCCTGCAGTGCTGCCTCCAGCTTGGGAGCCCCCAAAGTAAGAACAATGTGGAGCTGTGGCTGCCCCATCCTTGGAAGCGTCCAAGGCCAGGCTGGACAGGGCTTGGAGCAACCTGGGATAGTGGAAGGTGTCCCTGCCCATGGCAGGGTGTTGGAATGAGACGATCTTTACAGTCCCTCCAACCAAAACTGTTCCATGATTCTGTGACTCCTTGTCTCTCCAGACCTTCACTAAGATCTATTCTCTTTATTCTTCAACATATGCATGGACTGACCTTTTATAATTCCAATTATATTTATATAAAATACAAAAACTCCTAATAATCCCATTTAAAAGCTTTGCCTTGCTGCTGAACCCTGAGCAATACTTCCCATCACTGCCAGGGGGCACTGGTAATTTTTACAACCACAGAGTTCCTCAGCCAGGCTGCAAAACTATCTGATCTTTTAAAACATCATCCCCTTCTACTTATTCAAATAACGACCACCTCAAATAATCTGCAATCCATAAATCCAATTCGACAGAGGCCAGCCCTCACACTGAATTCTGCTGCAAAAAGAGGGGGAAAAGACAAACAAAATTAGGGATCTAATTATTTCCCTCAATTTCTAATAATTTTATGTGGAATTGTGCAGATTTATTTTTTTAAGTTGTTGTTACAGATCTCAGCACATTCTATTTCTACCCAAGAATAGAGTTTAATCAGAGCATTATTAAAAAGAAGGAGCTGTTTAATATTTTAAAAGTGAAATTTCACCAGGAAAGGCAAACAAGAGCAGCCCCAATAGCTTGACCTGAAGCCTCTCAGGTGGGAAGACCTTTTGCCACACCCAGGGTCACCCCACCTGTGTTCCTCCCCAGAGCTGGAGTTACTGGTTAGTCAGCCCCTGGTCCTTGGTGGGATCACAGGGCATAGCTCACTGCACTGTCTGGAGCTGTCTGAGTCTTGCTGCTGGCCAGAAGCTTTGGATACTAAGGCACATCTAGTCTCCTATTTAGAAGTAACCAGCATTCCTGCAGTTTTTGTCCTCTCCATGTTCATCCCTCTGACTGGCCCTCACTCACGCTGGCTCTGTGGGACTCATCTCAACCTCACAAAGGTTGTGCTCCATGGAGCAGCTGACCAGCAGCACCCCAGTGCTGCCACATGGCAAAGCCAGCCACAAATTGGATGGGAACATGAGGGAACAGTCTGCTTTCTCTTAATCCCTTGAGCACCGAACTCTCTGGGAACCAGGGTGTGTCCCACAGCCTTGGGACAACACAAGAGAACGATTGTCTGCTGAGAGCAAGGAAGTCTGCAGGGACATGGCCAAAGAACCTCTTGCTGTCTCATCCTACCACTCATCCTCGATTGAATCAGATGGCCTGCTCCTGACTTGGCCTGAGGCAAAGGACTTCAATTGGAAGAAGAGATAGATGGGGAGCAGGGATTGGCACTATTGCCTCCCAACACCAGCTGAAGGGAGTTCAGAGGCTGAAGGAGCAGTGGCAGCGAGGAGAAGGAGGAAGAAAGGAAAGGAACCCCCCAGGAGTCTCCCAGTACCTGGAAAGCATCTGGGCTGCTGGCTGCTGGAGAGAGCTGCACAGACTGGCGGCGAGACTGAGCAGAGTAATCCGAGTCCAGTTCGAAATCAAAGGGATGCACAGACAGCAGCCGCTTTGTCTTGCACATCTTTAGCACAGAAAGTGCAAGAAAGGAAAATCCAGTGTAAGACACAGTTGACCTTGAGGAAAGGGGGAGGGAGGATCTTTATCTCCTGAGTTTGCCTGAGTTTGCTTTCCTTTCTGCAGAGGGAATTTGGGCCTGACGCTGTCCTGCTTGAAGGGAGCCAGGTACAGTGTGTGCTTGTGCTAAAGGCAGGGAAAAGTGGGTTCCTGATTTCCACAGCCTCTGGCTCAGGACTGCTGCCATAAGCAGAGAGTGAAAATCCCTCTCCTGGCTTATAAAGGTACTATGGGAAAGCTAAGCCAGGTTACAGCTCTGAGAGAGGTTGAGGTGATGCTTTTCAGCTCTGAAGCATCTTCCAATCCTCAGAGAAAGGATGCTGCAGGCAGATCTCTCTGAATATTTGGGAGGTCATCCGTTATAAAAACGAAAACATGTGGGTTCTCATTATACAGATAGGAGCTGGGACTTTTATATTAGTTGGTGACATCCACAGTGTTAGGAGTGGATCTTTTTTCCAGGTATTTATGATGTTACTGATCTGGTTGTTTTTACATAAGCTGGGAGAGGAGCTTACCTCAGAGAAGGAAAACAGAGAGAAAGGTCCGGTTTTGAAAGTGGCACAGAAAGCCACCACCACTGCCACCAGCACCACCACCACCTCCCAAAGCAGGCCAGGGACACGAAGTGAGGCAGTGGGACCTCCAGAACCCAACACTTACTCTGCTGTAGCGCTCTGCTTCAGCTCCACGAAGGGCGTTGTCTTCCTCATCGCTGTCATCCCCAGCGTCACAGCCAGTGAGCAGCTGGCACTCTCCTGGAGGGGACACAGGCAGCAGGTGAGTCCCCACCCTGGTGGTCACACCAGTGTGCCTGCAGGTGAGGCTGTGCTCCTTACATGGGGTGAAAAGGCCCAGATTAGAAGTCCCTCCCTGAATTTTTTTTTGCAGACACCCACTTTTAGTACTTGATCTCGCAAGGGCTTGGCTGGCTTCTCACTGTTTCCCCTTCCAGATGTGCACCATCACAGATGTGGAAGTGAAGGGGCACCTGCACCTCTGAGAGCACCCTGAGGTCCACCTGGGTGACTCCAGTGCTTGAAGGCTCATGAGCTACTCCTGATTCCCATCAGCCAGCTCCTCTATTTATCAGTGACCCATTGCTCTGAGACAATGAGCACTTGCAAACTTCAAGTTTGGAAAGCAACCCAAAGTCCTATTGTATCCAAATCTACCCTTGGAGACCCCAGATGTACCACAGTGCGAGAGCTGAGCACTACAGTCCACCTTCACTGCACTATAGGAATGTTTTCCCTGGTCTGACCACTCCAAATCTCTCCAGAAGTGCCCACAGTTGGGGGTTGTGAAGAAAAAAATACATTGAAAACCTTGCTTGAACTGCAAGACCCCTGCTGAAATCCCCTTTTTTTACTTACTGTTTATGTCTGGCAGGCTATAAACTCTGTCATGAAGACCTAAACAAAGAGAAAAATGGTGGGAAAAATGAAAAATCACATTTTCTCCCTGCTCCTTGAGCAGAGAGCAAGCCTCAGAGCCATGGCTAACTGGAATTCTCATTCTCCAGCCATCACAAGAAACAATGGTTAAAAAGGCTCTTTAGAGAGAACAAAACAGACGCTGGAGATGGGACTTGACTTTTAAAAGTCAAAGAGCTGCTTGCCACCACTTCCCCAGGCTGATGCAACATGCCTGGGAGCTGCAGGGGAAGGCGCAGCCAACTGCAGATGGCCAGAGATACATCCCAGGAGGAGATTCTTGCTTGCTCGAGGGTCAAGCCAATTCACTGGTGTTAATGAAGTAATAAACAACAAAATAATTTCCTTTTGAAAAAGGCATCGGAATCTCAATTTAAAGCAGCCCAAGGCACTGTTACCCTCATGCTTGGTTGGGTTTTTGTGTGCTCTGATGCATTTTCAGTCCAAACAATGCATGGATTGTCTCTCAGTCCATTAAGGTTTGGGGTTTTTTTCTGCTATTTCTGCCGTGAGTAGCCTGGCTAAAAGAGTGATTGGAGCACTTGAATCAGGTCATGTCAATGGTATGTGTGCAAACTTTTCCATGGCTCCTCAAGATGGGAATAAACTTCACATTGGCTTCCAAAGGAAATAGGCCAAGGAGTGGGAGCTCTGTGAATGACAACTAGGAGCTAGTTAGTAAATAATGCTGTATTAACATCATCATATATTTATGCACTCTTGGACCAATATCAGAAGTATGGAAGGTCCATGAATCTCCAGTTATGGTGGCAGGTAGCTCATTAATTTTGGCACAGTTTTGTCAGTGCCCAGGCATCATCAGGATGGTTGCAAAAATCATTAGGTCACGGGGGAAAAAAGTGAAGGCTAGCTTTATCTTGCTGGTTAAACCAGGGTTAATTCTTCAAGCTCTGTGATGAAAAGACCAAAAATAAAGAAAAACAAGAGCTGCAACTTTTAAAAACTGCAGGGCATGGGACTTTTAAGATTAAACATGAGGTATTAGGGAATGTTTTTCATTGAAAGGGTAGTCAAGGAAGTGGGGGAAGCACAATCCTTGGAAGTGTTTCAAAAACATGGATCTGGCAGCTGGGGACATGGTTTAGTGGCAGTCTTGGTAGTACTGGGTTGGACTGGATGATCTAGAGGTGTTTTCCAACTCTAATGATCTTACATTCTCAAGTCTGTGGTAAAAACTTAAGACTTAACAGTAGAAAAGCCATCAAGAACATCTGCTCTGTGTATGAATGAACAACCTCTGCTTCCTCCCCGAGATGTTTTGAACAGTCTCAGTACCCCACGACACTCAGAGCAGCATCAACGCCGCTGCTCCTCCCTTGGTGCACCCCAAGGTGGTCCAGCACAGATTCCCCACGTGCAGGAGCAGCAGTTCCTCACCCAGAAATGCAGAGTTGAGCCCCTGGCCTGGCTGCAGCCTGCCATAGAGGGACTGCAGCACTTTGGCACTTCCAAACCTCTTGAAGCGGGACCGCACGTGTTCGTAGTACCACTCCAGAGAGCCGATCTTCACGATCCTGCCCAAAGAGAGGAGGCACACCCAGGTGAGCCACTTGAGCCATGCCCACAGTGAGCAGACTGATGCCTTATGTTTTAGCTTTTCTATTTTTCAAATCTTGTACTGCCCAGTGTAACTCTGAAGTTTCCTGTAACTTGTTAAGTGCTGCTCTCTTATGCTAAGATAGACATAACAAAGCCTCTCCAGCTTGCTCTCCAAGGACACCCAGACCATCCTAGGCCGAAAAATTGTCAATCATCATCTTACAGAGGAGAGGGGAAAGCTTGGGGAAATTCCATCATTGGCTGGGTTCTGGTTGGCAATTTTATGCTGATATCAAAGTGTGAAGAACTCATGAGCTGTCATCCATTTTGGGATCCACTGAGGCAGGAGCCTCTGGAGCCCAGGGTGTACATCTGAAGGCCTTTCAAATAAATCCCTTCTTTATTCCTGTCCAGTCTCTGTTTCTAGGTAGTCATTTAAGGCATCAAGACCCTCATCCAAAAAACTTTATCTTAACCAAAAAACAGCTTGCTTTTGTCTAAAAGGATGCTGAGTTCAGGCAAGTCTTGTTCAGCCTTGTCCCCAAGGCTTGCCTTGTCCCTCAGCCTCCCTCAAAGCAGACCAGTGAGGAGTGGTGTTCCCAGGGCCTGATACGGGGACTGGAATTCTTTGAGTGTTCCCTCAGTTTGCTGAGACACTAAGCTGTGTGGTGCTGTCATATACTGGAGGAAAGGAATGCCACCCAGAGGGACCCTGACAGCCTGGAGCGTGGGGCTGTGAGAAACTCATGTGATTCAACAAGACTAAGTGTAAGGTCCTGCCCCTGGGTTGGAGAAATCCCAAGCAAATACACAGGCTGGGTGGAGAATGGATTGGGAACAGCTCTGGGAAGGAGGACTTGGGGGTGCTGGTGGGTGAGAAAAGCCAGAAATAAGCACTGGTACCCAGAAAGCTCCTCGTGTGCTGGGCTGATCCCACAGCATGGGCAGCAGGAGAGGGGGAATTCTGCCCCACTCAGGTGAGACCCCACCTGCAGAGCTACCTCCAGCCCTTTGGTCCCCAACATAAGGATGTGGAGCTGCTGGAGCAAGTCCAGAGGAGGCCACAGAGATTCCCCAAGGGCTGGAGCCCCTCTTCTCTGGAGCCAGGCTGGGAGAGCTGGGCGTGTTCACCCAGAGAAGAGAAAGATCTGGGGACACCTTCGAGCTCTTCCAGTGCCTAAAGAGGTTCCAATAAAGCTGGAGAAGGACTTTGGACAAGGGCGTGGAGTGACAGGACAAGGGGGAGTGGCTGGCAAGAGGGCAGAGTTACATGGGATAGTGGGAAGGAATTCTTCCCTGTGAGGGTGGGGAGGCCCTGGCACAGGGTGCCCAGAGAAGCTGTGGCTGCCCCATCCCTGCAAGTGTTCCTGGCCAGGCCAGATGGGGCTTGGAGCAACATGGTCTAGTTAGCGGAAGGGCAGAAGAGTGGAACAAGATGGGCTTTAAGGTCCCTTCCAACTCAAACCATCCTGTGACTCCCTGAGGAGCAGTACCTGGAGAGGCGGCAGGGATCGCAGACCCAGCCCTGCTCCTTCTTGTTGTAGCGGCTGCAGTTCTTGCAGGTGTAGAAGTGGCAGTCCAGGCACTGCCGTTTGCTGTTCAGCAGGAACTTGAAGGGCTGCAGGCAGTGGACACAGTGAGTTTCATTGAGGTGGGACT
The DNA here is from genome assembly GCA_013400515.1 of Erpornis zantholeuca. NCBI lineage: Eukaryota > Metazoa > Chordata > Aves > Passeriformes > Timaliidae > Erpornis > Erpornis zantholeuca. The sequence goes on from VZTN01027635.1 coordinate 419,945, forward strand.
GATTCGTCAGGAACTCTCTCTTGCTGCTCTCCTGGTCAATTTTGCATTTCAGCTCCCTGTAGAAAACACCCCAAAATGCAGGAACCTGAGCTTGTTTTCATCTCACTGCAAACTCTCACATGGCAAAGCTCATCACGCCACAATCATTTCAGGAACGATTTTCCAGGGAACATTGCAAGTCTGCAGCTTGTGGAAACAGCTGTAGGGCAAATCTAATAAATAATGTATCACGAGTTAAATAAGCTAACAACAAAGTGGGCTCCAGATTCAGAGCGGGTAACTGGAGTTTAATATTAGATTTAATTTAATATTAGAACCCCAGAATATTCTGAGTTGGACAGGATCCTTGATCCACAAGGATCATTAAAAAAAATTTGATTGTGCCAAAACCTGTCCTGTTTGTTTCACAGGGTGTTGATCACAAATGCCAGGAATCTCGGGAGAGCAGCTCTTCTCGAGCCCTCTGGCTGACACAATCTTCAATCCTGCAGGAAATTAAAATCTTTCTGGAATTCTTAGTTAAAAAAAAAAAAATTAAAAAAAAAAGAGAAAGAGAGAAGAAAATAAATCTGGTATTAAAAAGGATTAAAAGGGGTTTTAATATAGTCCTCCAGTGCTAAAAATTTAGCAGAGAATTTTATTAAGTCATGTGCAACAAGGTTCTGGCTGTTCAGAGGATGCAGCAGGAGGAGATGTTTGTGACAATCCTGTGAAAGGGAAGCACATTTCAAGAGCACCTTCTTCTGGAAATGCATCCCTGCAGGCTTCCTGCATTATCCAGACCCAGCTGCCAGAGCAGGTGCCCATGGAAAACAGTGTCCACATGAGGCTGAGCCCCCAGCAACAGCTGGGGAGAGCTGAGATGCCTGCCAAGCTGGTGGGGGCCCCCTGCACTCCCCAAAAGCTCTCTGTTTGTTCCCTGTGCCACGCACCACCTCAGGTATGTTTGCCTTAGGGGCCATGGCCGAGATGAAAATGTTTGACTTGTAGGGAAGGTCCCAGAAAGTTGTTTTCTCTCTAGACAGGGTTAGGAACCTGTGTTTTCCAGAGGAGAAGTCGGCTTGGCTTAAAACCCTCAAGCAATCAGGTCTGAAGGATGCTTCAGGACCATGAGGCATTGGTGATGCTTCCAGTGCCAGACCGACGCCGGGGTGACCACAGCAGGAGCCTGGCTGGCCCTGGGAGCAGTGGTGTGACTGGCAGTGGGAAGGACAGGCATGCCAATCAAGCTAATCTCTCTTTAATCAGTTTGCACATTAGGGCTCAGGTCTTGATTTCGTTTTTTTTTTTCTGAGGAAGAATTTTCTGGCCAGCTGGCTGCCTCCACGCCACAAGACACATTTTTTGGTGTCACTCCTCTGTTTGTGGCTACAGAGCAGCAAGACCAACTTACATTTACATCTGGGAGATGTAAAAACCCAGTTTAAGATTGAAAACTGGGTACCTGGTTTGTGTAATCTGCTGTTCACCATCGTATCAGTGCTTTGGACAAACTTGTGCAAATGTCTCAGCCATAAATTTAAGTGGCTTCTGAAAAGAAACACGCAAATAGAAAACCCTCGGGTTGGACTCAGTAGTCCTTTTCCACTCCCGTGCGAAGGCTGCTGCCAGCAGGATCCAATCTTTTTTTACTGGAACTGCTTTTTCTGGTTCCCAGAGACCGGTTGGATCCCTTCACCTCTCCTCCCTCACCCACCAGACCTGCCAAAGGAAGGACGAGTCTCAGCCAAACCAGTTTAAAACCCGCAGGAACCGCACGCCTCTTGTCTCCTCTTGCTGACAGGAGCACCAGCCAGCCCCTTCCCTGCTCTGCTCATGGCAGAATCAATAAATCTGTGGTGCTGGGATGCCAGCTGCAGCAGGGTTGGACCCACAGAGCTCCAGAAGAGATGCAGGGAGCCATTCCCCAAAAATGGGGTTTGTGGGCATGGATGTTTCAGGAAAGAATCAGGGAGAGACCCCCACAAAATGGCCATTATTTAATTTTTTGGGCAAAGCATTGCCCTTGCATGCCTGTGCAGTTTGTGGCCAGCTGAAGCCTTTGTCCCTTGTTGATGAATACCTTCTGCCAAAAACAAAATACAGAGAAGCAGCAAAAAGGGAAGAAAAAGACCAAGCTGAGGAGGGGGTGGACGGGACATTTCCTCAAGGCTGGCAGGTTGAGACAAGCCCAGTGAATAGAAAAGTAAATTAATAGAAAAGTAAATGGGGCTGGTCAGAGCACAGAGTGAATGGCTGCAGGGTCTCCCATAATGTCACACCATGTCCCAGCTTGTTTTAGGCAGAAAATGCTTGAGTAGCTCCATGTCCAGCACACAGGAATGTGGCAGACTTTCCCAGGCTGGTGGTCTGATCTGTAGCAGAAATTATTCAGAAATTACAGAAGTTTCTGTAGTTCAGAATGCTTAATGCCAGCTCTCCACAGGGCATGATTAAAAAGGAAAATCAAAATAAAAAATCAGAGAAAATCATACTTCAGGGAGAGACAGCAGCTGGGTAGAAGCATCCTGAGACCTACTCCCCATCCTACATCTCCCAGAAAATTACACTCAATTTGGAAGCTGCCTGGGCATCAGAGAAGACCCAGATAAGCCAGTCTGGCGCCAAGGTCAAGTAGGGAAGGAATTCACCTCGCCCAGTTCTTTGCTGCAGGGCACAGCAATGTAGGTCTCCACCTCCTCCCTCCAGGCTGAGCTCAGATGCATCACAAGGGAGACATTCACCCTTTGCAGGGTGACAGTTTTTTTAATATCCCTTGTCTGATCTCCTTCCTGCTCTTCAGAGCTACCAGCACAGGAAGGGAGTAGATGATGATACTGAATTATCTCTGCCTGACACGAAGGCCAGCTTTTCTTAGGCAAAAAAATGGTCAAGGGGATGAAAAATATATGACTGAGAGTTTCTTGTAGCCAGTAGTGTAAACGGAGAGGGTCCCATGATGGTAAGGTTTTGGGGATGCAGATATCCCAAACCAAGGCTGGCTGTCACTCCTCATCTCCTTTTGGATCTGATAGAAGAACTAATGAGCTCCTAGTCTCCAGGCATTGTTGTGGTATCAGCACCAGCCCTGCCTCAAAAAATTCAGATCTAGGAGGGTCTGAGGTCTCAGTGGGAGTGTGGCACTGCCCAAACCCAGTCTGAGCATGGACCACCCCCCTGGGATAATGAGAGCTTGGCCAGACCCTGAAGAGGGTCACTGCAGCTTCTTGAAATATGTTAAGACATTTCTAACTTCAATATTTGATATAGTTAATGAACAAAACTTAAACCCCTGTGATTTCTCATGCTCAAAATTTAATCTGACCTGACAGAACACTTTTTAAACAGCATTTTTGTCCAACGCCCTGTTTATAAGGACTTAGAAGTTCACAGAATTTGCTGCTCCAGTGATTCTCAATCTTTTCCCAATCTGTGGGCCCCTAAAACCTTCCCAGGACAGCGCAGCTCCCTGTATTGCAGATTTAAGGCTACTAAAATAGGTTTACTAGTATTAGTAGGTTTACTACTCCTCTCAGTTATTTTTTCAGGAGTCTTCGGGGGTCTGTGGACTCCCAGGACCCAGTGAACAACTCCTGCCCAACTGAACACGAGACTCATCACATGCAGCAAAACCGAGGGAGCCAAATCCCATCCTCTGCTCCCAGGTGAAGTCTCCCCTTGAGAGCCCCACCAGCCTCAAGCCTCACAGAGGCATTTCCTGGTATTTGTGCCCATAAAATGCCGCGGTGTCACCGATCCGCATCGCTGCCTGTGGCACGGAGCCACTTTGCACCTTGGCTGCCCGAATGCGTCACCTTGCCGCTGATAACGTAATCTATTAACAGTGTTTGACTTTCACAGCCCGGTTCCTTCTCGCCCACAGCCTCAGCAGGTTGTTTTATCCCTACAGCCCACGGGGACCAGAAGTTCTGGCTTACTTGCCCCCAACTCAGGGACCGGAGAGCAGATACTCACTCCAGCCGTTCCTCTTCCTTTTTCCGCAGATCAAAGTCCCGTTGAACGACTTCCCAAACATGCTTGGCTTCTTCATCGGTGAGCTTGGAGAGGTCCAGCTTCCTGCCCATCTCGTCGTGGCGAGAGTTGAAGCCGATCCCGTTACTCGCTACCCCGAGCGCTCGCTGTCCCGTACCCTGGGATGCTGCTGACGGAGAGGGAAGAGTTCAGCCCCACCTCCGCGGCTGCCCATATAACCGAGCAGGGGCAGAGCTGCGGGCAGGCCAGCCGGCTCCTGGCAGCACCGCAGCCGCTCTGCCGGGCGAGCCTGCCCGCGGAGCCGGCCGCCGAGCAGGGCTGGCACGGTGCCTATCGGCTGCGGGGACTCCTCGCCATCCGGGAGGGCGGCCCTGCCTTCCCCCGGGGTCCTGCCCGCAGCTGCAGCCGCTCCAGACCTCGCCCGCCTGGCTGGGGCTGCGGGAGATGTTTACTCTCTGCCTGCTTGGTGCAGGGTGTGCGAATGAAAGGGAGCCTTCAAACGCCTCCCCGGGGAAGGAAGGCCAAGGGCTTTGGGAGGGAGCTGCGCATCCCCGGGAGGAGCTGTGCCTGCACACCCGGGAGGACCGGCTCCATCGCGGAGTCTCCCTGCCCCACCAGGATGCTCTGCTCCCCAGCCCGCTCTTCTGTGTCTGATCTCATTACACTAATTTTGCCCCCACCAACAGTTTGTAAGGAAAACTTAGGTGCATCTGGCTTCCCCCCGCACCAGAGAGTGGCGTCCTGCATTGCTCTCACAGCAATTTGGGCAGCTGAGCTTTGCTTGTGGCAAACAGCTTAATTAGGACGCAGCACTCCCCTCGTTTGCCGTGAGCAAGAAAAGACGGTCTGACAGGATTTTAAGAAAAGTGCTAAACACACCACGTAGCCAAAGAGATATAAATTGCAATACATATCCGACTAACAAGGCTGTTCTCTTGCTCAGTAAAACACTCCCTCTGTGTCTAGGGATGTTAAAGTAAACTCATTTCTCATCTTCATCAGAGCGAATATTGATGGTACTTACATTTTCTCTCCCTGACAGGAATGTAAATGGGGAGCAAGACGGCAAGGCCGAAGAGGAAAACTATGGTTTCCTGGTGGGACTAAGATCCCTGCTGCTCACCCAGGGGTACAGTGAATTATCCACCCTGGTAACTCACTTGAAACAAAGATTAGATTGAACTCCATGAACAGAGCCAGAAAAGCATTTTGAATCCAAATTTGGATTAATTTTGTGCAAGAAAGGTGATGACTACAGATGCAGTGTTTGAGCCGGGATATCGGGAATGCATGATCTTCTCTGGAAGCCAGAAATTGATATCCAGCTCCTCGTCCAGCAGAGGTCTCGACAAAAGCAATCAGTTTATTGGCAGGAGGCAGACATCAGTCGGGCAGGTCCTTATGTAAGCGTGTTTGAGAGCCCTTGCGCCCCACTGCATCCGAACAGGGAGCGGTCAATAGCTACTAATTAACATCACAACGAGACCCTGTTCCAGGGCCTCCCGCTACAATCACGCCAGGAGCTCCAACCGCCCCAGATCCCAACACATTCTCCTCCAAAAGGATAAAGAGGTTGCGTTAAATCAGGAAGATGTGGCCTGCTACGCCATGAAAATGTAAAAAATGCAAGTGTTCAGCAGTGCCACTACCCCTAAAAAGGGCTGGCTTAGCCAGAAAACCACCTCAAGGGAAATGTCCCGGGTGCAGGAGTAAATTCAAAGTATTCCGCTGGCAAAGTATTGCCTGGGAACTGTCTCTTTGGGAAAACTCTCCTCCCTCAGCTCACTGTGTATAACAGCAAAGATAGAATTTTTTTTCCCCCCTCTTTCAAAGCAGTTTGCTGGGTTTTGTAGCAGGTCAGACCCAGCAACCACCAGCTTCCAGAAATCCTCTGTCTTAAGGAGGGCAATTAAACCTGCCCACCCACAGCTCCTTCCCCCATCATACAACCGTGAATAAAGGCTCCCAAATCTTACAAACTCAAGCATAAGGAAAAAAAAAACCACACACCCAGAACCACTCTGGTGTCAGAGAGGCAGACACTATCACATGGAAGTCTTCAAAAAATATGTGGTTGTGACACTTGGGGGACATGGTTTAGTGGTGGAGCTGGCAGTGTTAGGGTAATGGTTGGACTCAGAAGCCTTTTCCACCCTTAATGTTTCCAAGTTGTAGGGCCAGATGAAGTTATGTGTCTGCCTAAGTCCACCAGCCCCTGCCAATGACCACACATTGGTGTGGAAATCAGGAGCAGGGATGTAAAGGAAAAGTTGTGTGTTTCCTATTAGCTGGAGGCTCAAATGGACCCGTATTCCAGTTGAATTGGGGGCTTGGTGGCAAAATGGGAGACGGAAATGTCATAAGCTAAGCCTCTCCTGGGAAACCAGGCATAGTTGGATCCCATTTCTGATTTTCATTATTGCCAGACGATAAAAGAATGAATTTCTGGGGGATCTTTAAGAGAAACATGCACTTGTAGCTGCAGGGCCACTCTTTTAAAAATAACAGTCACATGAGCTGTTATCTTTGCTGTTCTTGGTAATCATTTGTAAGACAACTGTGAACTGATATATGGGATATGTGGCCTGGACCTCCTCCAGCCATTCATTTCACAATGTTTTAACTGATAACTAGAAGTAAATCCATAATCAGAGTTCAACAAAACTGATGGGTGAAGATAGTATTCGGTTGCTTCTAAAGACAGCAAACACCACCTCAGAGAAACCACCCAACACTGTCACTCCCCTATCCTCATTTTCTACCTGATGAAGGGATCCCTGTTTAGTGAAACCAAGGGGCAAAACCCCAATAATTTCTCCAGTACCCAATTTTCCAAACAGTGCCTTAAGAGGGAAGATGTCACGTACTCGAGGTGCTGAAATGATGTTTGGGGAGGTGGGTTGTTTTACAGCGGCATCAGCTCCAGCTTTGCTTCTCACTCCATCAACAATGATGGGTGTTTTGGCTCCCATCGACACAGGGTCATCCCAAGCACCTGGAAAAGCTACAGGAGTTTCCAAAAGCCAGATGGAGTCACATCAGCAGCTCCAGCCCATTTCAAAGCCACAGACAGAGAGCCTTATTCACAGGAGTATCACAAAAGCAGGAGCTCCAACAAACACGTTGCTGCTGACCCCTGGAATTTCCTGGGTGCCTCTGCCTCTCCCCCCATCCTCCTGCAATCATCTCCGAGTCATGAGATCTTGCTGGGATGGCATTCCTTCTGCCTTCAGTTTCTTGGCAGCTTTACAAAGACACCTTATCAGCACCATCAACACTGGAGAAGAGCAAGCAGGACAGGGAAGGAGCATACAATGCCACTGCTATTTCTGTATGTGACTCACGAGGGATTGCCATGGGTTTCATCTATTAATACAGCAATTAAATTAGGTTATGGCATGACCACGTCTCATCTGGAATGACCCCAACAGCCTCACTTGGAGAAAATAACCATTCAGCTGTAATTATCACGGATAATGATGCTCTGACATCTGTAACAATTAGGAAACTATCACTGGGAGCTTGAAAACAAAGTTCGTGGAGTATCATTTATGGGGTGGAAGCTGTAAGGACATTTTTCCTAACCAATGTGAACATTAGGGAGCCCTCTCAGCCTGCACAGCCCTCACAGGCCCCATAGCCATCACAGACCTCACAGATCCCATAGCCCTCATGAAAAACTCCATAGGCCTCGCAGCACTGACAGCCTCCCTAAGTTCCCATACCTTACACAGACCTCAGAGCCCTCCAAGGCCACATATCCCAAAGAAAACTCAAAGCCCTCACATCCCTAACATACACCATAACCCTCACAGACTCCATAACCCTTAACAAACCCCATAGCTGTCACATCCCTCATATAACTGGTAGCCCTTACAGACCCTATAGCCTACACAGACCCTACAGCCCTTAGAGCCCCCATAGCCCTCACAACTCCACAGCACCCATACCCAAATGATGGGAAAAGGGAGTAATATCTCTCAATTTAAACCCTAAAAATAGAGGGAGAACAGGGATTCCCTCTCAATTTAAACCTTAAGATTATGAAAATGAGGGGGTTGCCCTCAATTTAAACCACCACATGGCATAAAAAAATATTTTTTCCTTCCACTCAAAATGGAAAACGGAAATTCCTGGTCAATTCATTGATACCCCTAAAAACACAGAAAAGGCAGGTTTTCCTTCAACTGTTAACCTTAAATTCACAGGTGAAGGGGTCTTCCCCCCAGTTTAAACATCAACAATAACAGAAAAGGGGTTTTCCCCTCAATATAAACCCCTTTTCCCCTCAACCCCTCTGCATTTGTTCTGGGGTCACTGGGATGCACTGGTGAGGGATGGGGAAGATGAAATAGAAAGGAGAAAGGAGAAAGGAGAAAGGAAAAAGAAAAAAGGAAAAAGGAAAAAGGAAAAAGGAAAAAGGAAAAAGGAAAAAGGAAAAAGGAAAAAGGAAAAAGGAAAAAGGAAAAAGATCCTCCCAGAGCCCCCACACGCTGCCCCACTCATCACCCTCATCAGCCACACCTGGGGCTTTCCCATCCCTTGGCACAAAGGGTGGTGGTTTTAAACTGAAGGATAGAGGTCAATATAAACACTGGGAAAAGTTTTTTACAGTAAGGGTGGGGAGGACCTGGCATAGGTTTCCCAGAGAAGCTGTGGCTGCCGCATCCCTGGAAGTGTCCAAGGCCAGGCTGGACAGGGCTTGGAGCAACATGGGATAGTGGAAAGTGTCCCTGCTTGTAGCAGGGGGGTGGAAGGAGATGAGCTTTGAAGTCTCTTCCAACGCAATATATTATATATTAAAAAAATCCATAGACTCCATCTGGAGACTTTAAATCGCTCTCTTTGAGCCCGGGGCTGTGCTGTGGGGCCGGGCGGGCTCTGGGACCCGGCATGTGACACCACTCGTCCCTTCCCCTTTCAGCCGCCCTCCGGACCAGGGACTGTCTCCAGGGTGGTGGTTTTTTGTTTGTTTGTTGGGGGGGCGCTGAGCTGTCTCTTTTATTTATTTACTTTTGGCTAGGGAAATAAATAAGGACATGGAATCCCTCTCCAAACCGCGAGAAACCCGAAGGCGCGGCGATGGCGCGGCCGGCATGAGCGGAGCGGCCGTGGGTGGCATCCAGGCGGGTGTCCCAGCTCCAGCCTTGCTGCCCCACCTCCTCTGAGCCCTCCTGGGAACGCAGGTGAGCACAAGGAGCGGGGAAGGTCCGGCACGGCTGCTCCCAGACCTTTTTCCCTTCCAGCCGCCCTGGTTCGGTGCATTGCCGCGGCCTGGAGCGACCCCAAGCTTCCGTGGACGGTGCTGCACGGCAGCTCGGCTTCGGGAGCCTTCGTCCTGACCGTGCTGGGGCTGCCGGCCGTTTATCTTTCCCTTTTCTGGCCCTTTTATCCTCATCTCTCCCGTCCTTTTTTCTTTCACCTTCCCACCCTTTTTTCTCTTCATTTTCCCCTCACCGTTTCCGCCATCATTTCCCCCCCTTTCCTCTCTCACAGTTCCCGCCCTTTTTTACCTCACATTTTCAGCCCTTTTCCCCACCCTTTTCATCTGCCTTTTCCTGCCCCTTCCCCATCATATTGCCTGCTCTTTTTGACCTCCCTTTTCCCCCTCAACTTTCCCACTCTTTCCCCCTCATCTATTCCCACATTTAAATCCTGCAGCTGCCCTGCCCTTTTTCACCCTCACCAGCCGCACCTGGGACTACCCTGCCCCTCATCACTCTTGGCCCTAACCATCAATCCCCTGTCTCAATCACTCTTAGTCCCACCTGTCAATCACTCTGATAGCCTGATCTGACCTGTCCATCACTCCTTCTCCTACCTGTAAATGACCTTGCTGTCCCCATGCCTATCTTGGCCCTCACAGGCCCCATAGCCCTAGCAGGCCTCAAGGGCCCTATAGCCTTCACAGCCACCATGGATCTCATAGCCCTGAGAACTCTGAAAGACCTCACAGACCCCATAACCTGCCAAGCCCCTCTAGCCCTCATAGCCCCCAAAACCTTTTTAGCCCCAACAGCCCCCACCGAGCTCAGAGCATTTATAGCCCCTCACAGCCCCTCTGTGGAAGGCTTAAAATTGCTTTTTTCTCCTCCCTGTTCCTTCTGTTGGTAGAGAGGGAAAATCACAACTGCTATCCCATGACTGGTGGAGCCTGGCCAGGGCTGGCATCTAACGGAGGACAAAACCCAAATCTCCTCCTCTCTCACTCTGGTATTCCTCATCCTAGCTGAATACCAAATTGTCTTTTCTATGAGGAATTTCAGGTCATTTATATAAAAATAACTCCTGTTGTTAAACCCCAAAGAAGATTTGATCTCCTTTTGCCATGTATCTGCTCCTGGGCTCCACTAAAGCATAAAAGCTGGGGGAAACACTGCCTTCAAGGCACTCCTTGATACAGGAGTCAGTATCACACATCATAGGTCAGTTTAAAGCCACATAATGCACCCCAAACTCCCCAAAACATCACAAGAAGTCAGCAGGCCTTAGGAGATACTGGACACTGAACAATGGTCCCTGAACATCCCTGAGCTTGTTGCCTTCCATGAGGAAGCTTTTCCAGCTGCCAGGATGATGCCATAGGGAAAGCCACTTCCCTGCCAGGTACCCTGTTCCTGCACTCCCACTGTTAAGGCATCAGGCACATCAAATCCTTAGACATTCCTGCTGTCTGCTCCAAGATTTGAGTCTCAGTGGGAAATTTGCTCCTGTACAACAGCTTTTCATTCAGCCCCCAGATCCAATTTGATCCAGGGACTTGCAGAACAGAGGGCTGGCAAAACTCGATGACCAGATGTTTTCTGAGGAGACCTGCACTCCTCTGTTGCAGAAGGATGTAGATCAATGCAGAAATCAGTGAGAACACGCTGCTGTCAGCACGAGCGACGTGCATGCTGTACCCTGGACGTCACCACACGTTCCTGCTCCACCAGAGCCTCTCTCTCCTGCAGCACACAGGGGGAGGCCAAATTTCTGAGCTCAGGCTTTGCATCTTCAAAAATCCTTCAGTGTCATCTCCACAGCAAGCTGCTCTCTGCCCCAATATTCTCCCTAGAACTGAGTGCACCAGCTGGTATTTTTATGCCCATTAGGTGGGAGGTGAAGAGGGAGTGGGATGTTCTGTATTGTGGCACCTTGGTTCACCACGACACAAAGATTGGACCGTGAGCTGCCACACAGCAAGGTCTTCTCTTTGACCTGGGCATCATTTAAGTGCCCTGCCTGTGCTCACCTTCTGGTGTGTGCACCCAAATTGAGGGGGGAATGGCACTTTGGAAAAGCTGAGGTATTGCCTAGAGCCTCAGTGCTGAAGCCTGAGCTGTACCTTTGCAGGAATGCAGCCTTTTCCATGATGCATTAAGGTGGATAACCCTTCCCTAAGAGTCAAAAAAGGATCACATTCACCCAATAAGTCACACAATAACCTTGCCTGGAATCAGCACAGCAAGGAAGGTTTGGAATAGGCAGAACAGGAGGCAGAGAGGCTCTTGGAGCCACAGGCAAGGATGTGCTGCTGTAAGAGGTACTTTCCTCGTGTGTTTCTGGGTTTCCATCCCAGGGAGGGTAATGCATCCCTGGAGCCTTGTGTCTGAGGGCAGTGAACTTGCTTAGCTTCTACCTCCATGTCTGACTCACATTAGGAGTGGTTTTGGGACAGCTGACAACTTCCCAGCGTTTTGCTTTCCTGACCAAGACAGTAGCTCACCAAATGCTTCTCCTTGTTGCTGATACCTCTGCCTTGTCCTTTGGAAACAGAACAAAAGCAGGGAAGGTCCATCCACAGTGTCTGCCACCACCTCCCTGCCAAACCTGCTCCTGTGCTGATGGCAGGTGGCAAGAGAAGATCCATCCTCTGTGCAAGATGCTGCTGCTGGCACAAGACCCCACAAGATCCCACAAAACATGTTCACCAGTGACTAGGCTGGATGCTGGTCCTTTTAATTCAAGGATGATAAGTCTGATGGATTGTTAAATCAGACTGGCCAGATGACAAAACCCCAAATTTCCAAAGAATTAGATTGCTCTGAAGGCAGAGAGGGAGACTAATGCGGATTAACTGTGAAAGAAATGCTGGTATCTGTGGATGTTGCTTGTTGGCCACTTGCCATCCCTCTCCTTGCTGCTTGGAGGGCCTGAGACCCCTGCGTGTTAGACAAAACAGGAAAAACCAGATTAAAACCAGATAATCCAAGCTTTGGGACCCACCCCTGCAGAGGAAGAGCAGCTCATGGGTGCACTGCCTCTGTTTTCATGTATGCCAGAGAGGTAAATCTGGGCTTTGAGTTGGAGCATCAGTTATCTTGTATACAGGGCCTTGTCCTGGCACGTGTCTGGGCAGCAGCAGTTTGCCAAAGGGACAGGATGGTGGAGGTTCCATTTATTTGGAGGGGGTTGGACTAGACAGGCTACAGCTGGACTTGCTCACAAGAGGATGAAACACTCCCTGTGGAAGTGGATCAGGCTCCATACTCCAAAAACTCCAGTGTCTGAGCTTTGCAGAGCAGGTTCAGATGAAAGGGACATCCTTGGGGTGACAGTGCAGAGTGCCTGGTCACAGTCTGGGAGCGAGGGATTAGGATAGGCCATCACCCACTGTGAGCTCATCCTCTCCACGTACCTCCTCCCTAGGTGTGGTGATGTGCCAAGCCAGAGGGAATGGGACAGCATTCCTGGCCATGTTATTTATGGATCTCATGGAGCCAGAAATCTCCATCAGGCTTTGCTGGCACTCAGGCTCATTCTGCCTGATCTTTACTCCTATAGATGCCCAGTCCCATAAAGATCATCCCTGTTCCAGCTTGCTTGTGGGTGACAGGTGACTTGCTGCCACACTGGGATTTTTTAGGGACAAGCGTGCTGCTGTTCCACCACAGGGAAATGATGTGATTTTCACGTGTCCCTGCTGCAGAATGAATGAATGAGCCATTTGACAGAGGATACTTTGTAAGGCTGGCAAGGCCGCTGGCTCCAGGTTTTATATGGAGCGCTGAAGGCTGTTTTTCCACTCCTTCTGCCATGAGTGGTTGGAAAGGGTGATAAACAGCAACTGTAACCATGCAAAGCCATCCCCACCTCTTCCTGTCCCAGCACAGGTTGATCTTTCACATCCAGGAACATCCCCAGCCCAGGGGCTGCAGCAGGATCCCGGCACTGTGAGAGCTGCAGGTGCTGGTTGCCAAAAGGGATGCCTAAATGTGGGGAAAAGTTCATTAGAGGTTTCCCATTAAATGGGAGATGCTTCCCAGTAACAACCTCCTGAGTCTCTGTTTGCTCCCCAAAACTGAGGTACAGGACAAAAAGACTCAACTTCTCCTTTGGCTCTGTAAAACCAGGCTGGCTTCCTTAGCAAAAAAAAAAAAAAACAAAACAAACAACAAATTCACATGCCAAGAAAACTAGCAAAACAATATTATTTTCTCCGGGAAAGTAATTTCCTAATGCATTTTTTTACCCCTTTTACCCCAATTTTAATCAGGAGCTTACATCTGGTCACTCATGCAGCTTTACCAGATTAATTTGGTTTGTTTTTCACGTATGAAAATAACTTCAATACCGAATTAAGGTCTCTCACTTTCTTACTAGTTTGTATTTGACTGCGTGGGAATAACCTGGCAGTGCCGTGGAACTGATGTTTGCTTTAAGAAAAATTCTCCAACAGAGCTCTCATGCAGCAAAATCCATTGCTCTGAAAATTGCCTAGACCAGCTTCAAGTGACCTTCTAAATGGATTCAGGAAAAACCCGTGGCTTTTTAGCTTCCAAAGTTTTTACCTCCTTGTTAGAAACTCAGCATCTCCAGATGTATCAAACATCTCAAGGCAAACATCTCAAGCACAAGTTGTTCCATATGCTCGGTATAAATTGTGGACAAGCCCCTCAGGAATAAATACATACCGACCACATACGTGCTGTTTCCTGGGATTTTTTGGACATTAACTCCAAACAAAACAGTCACTACATGGAGAAGATGTTTATATAAGCTCTCCCATCAACCGACGGGAAGTTTACAAGGGAGAGAGCAAGATGATGCAGCCTGGATCCCTGTGCCCACCCAGGGGGACTCCCACGGCTTCAGGGAGACCTTAGAACACCTTCCAGTGTCTACAGGGGCCCCAAGAGAGCTGGAGAAGGACTTATAATAGAGGCATGGAATCACAGGGTGATTGAGGGGGAATGGTTTCCCACTGCCAGAGGGCATGGTTAGATGGGATATTGGGAAGGAATTCTTCCCTATGAGGGTGGTGAGGCCCTGGCACAGGATGCCCAGAGAAGTTGTGGCTGCCCCATCCCTGGAAGTGATCCAGGCCGGGTTGGATGGGGCTTGGAGCAACCCAGGATAGTGGAAGGTATCCCTGCCCATGGCAGGATGTGGAACTGGATGAGTTTTAAGGTCCAACCCAAACCCTTTAGTGATTCTATGGAAAGACATAGAGAGTGGATTCAACTCTCCTCAAATCCCTGTGCCCACCTTGAGCAGAAATTAGGGATTTTTCATCCCCTTAATTCAAAGCTCAAAGTTGGGAGAGTGGCCCATTTTTCACAGTTGAATTAAGTCTGTTAAATTTAACCCCAAAGATTAAAAAGAAGCAGTATTTTGGACAGACCCCCTGTCAGGAAATCATGGCCAGGGCTGATCCAGGACCTGGTGCCCCAGGGGAGAAGCAGAAACCCTGGCACGGTTGGGCCGTGAGCCACAATCCCCACAGGTCATTTCAGACCTCAGCACTGCTGTTCCCCAAATTCCATCTCACCCTACTCACAGGCAAGAGAAGTCACAGAATATTCTATCATGTAAAAAACCATGCAGGCAAGATAAAAAATGTATTTTCTTATTTCTTTAGTAGGGAGCCCTAACAAGAACATCCCCCTGGGACGTGTGGCACACCAACAAAGAGCTCAGCATTTCCTGGGCTCTCCTCTCCCTTTTGCCATGACACATGATTTTTCCTCTTCACCACAGGTGCACAATGACCACAGGTTTCCAAGGAACTGCCTACAGCAAACCCCCAGGGCTATTTTTCCCCTCTGTATCTTCCCAACTAACACAACACTCATTCATGGGTATGAATGATTCCTTACAATTCCTCTTGGAGTACGAATAATTCCCTATAATTCCTCTTCAGCTCGTCTGCCGTTACATCATCCTGTCCGTGTGGGCAGTGAGTATTTCTGGCTTCTCTGTTCCTCTGACTCCAGCTCTTTTCAAGCCACCTCACCTCTCTCCCTGTAATTAGTAACAGGCTTTTCCATCACAAAAGTTGGACATTTCGTTGAACTGTAGAAATCCAGCCCATTTCCAATGGTTTTTTTGTGCGGCACAAGTTGCCACAGGACATGGAGGCCAAGACTTGGGAAAATTTTTTCGTCCCCCCGTGCAAGGCATCACCTGGAAGGCTCTGAAACAAGACAACAGGAGTAACCCAAAGCACAGGCTGGCAAGGTCTGTGTTGGCCAAAACATGTCTCATGCTCCCTGAGTTATGGAAAAGAGCTGAGTTATCTTTCTTAGAAGCTGACCATTATGGTTCACATTACAGTTTACTGACCTACAGGCTGTGCATTGTGTGAGAGGGGAAAATGTCCACGTTCTTTACATACTTGGGAGTAGTTTTTTCCCTGTAATCACAGAAGCTGGAAATCCCTTCAAGCAGAAGGGCTTTTTGCAGGATGTGGTTGGTTAGAGCTCCAAGTTTCACCTTTTGAATTATGATCTTTTTTACAGGGCATGGATTAAGTGTGCGTATGTACACTCAGATAACGCACACGGCCTCTTGTGGGCTTGTTTCTGTTGCTGAGATTTTTTAAGAGAGCGAAAAAAAATCATAGAATCATAAAATCACAGAATGGTTTGGGTCGGAAGGGACTTTAAAGTTCATCTTGTTCCAACTACCTGCCATGGACAGGGACATTTTCCACTGGACCACGTTCCTCCAAGGCCCATCTAACCCAGCCTTGAACACTTCCAGGGATGGAAGATGGAAGATTTTGCAGAGATGTTTCAAATTCTTGGCCAGTGCTGCAGGATGGGAAGGGCAGAGCCAAGTGTCTCTAATCTTTTATTGAATTCCCACTCTGATCTGCCCATCTAGAGATGCTCTTGCCCCTTTCCCTGGCTGTTCCAAAGTTATTTGATGAGGCAAAAATACATCAAGAACTATTTGCACAAAGGCAGATAGACAAACAAAGCGTAGGAGAAAAGCAGAACCAAGAAAACTTCAGGAAAATATTTCCTGGACCACTTCCTAACCGGGGAGCAGGGAAGGCATTTGGATAAAAGCAATAGGAAATCCTTTGGAATTAATTAAAACCATTTATTGCGAGCAAAATTAAAATGCAATCTGCAGCCCTGCCCTTGTCCCAGCAGAGCTGCTCTTTGCCTTGATTTCCAAGCAGGAAAAAGAGTTTGTTCTCTAAAAAGGGCTGTGTGGGGTGGGATCCTGCACCCCTGATCCGCTGTGCAGATGTTCATCTGGTGATGGGAAAGTAACGGAGCAACCCTTGGTTTTGGTGGTACTCCCTAATTTCAGAGCAAGAAGCATCTCTGTCTTCCACAAACAGCTTTTATTCGAGGGGAAAAAGATGACTTTGGGTTTGGCAGATGCCTGAGGAGTCCCTGGAGGAAAAGCCAGCAGATGGTGCTCAAGGATGGAGCCAAGGCAGGATGCTCCTGGGTGTCACCATGTTTCAGGGACCTGGAGCCAGCCACCCTGTGCCTTGCCTGAATCACACGGGAGAAATCCACAGAAGTTTCCTAAGTCAGGGTAGAAATGGCCCAGCTGAGACACATCAGAAAAGAACTGCAAGATTTAACCACTCTCTGCCAGTTTCACTGGATTTTTTAAAGCTGGGACCCTTGTTCTGGAGGTGGGAGGATGTCAAAGTCACCTTTGCATGCTGGAAACAATGTAGCACATGGGGCTTTTTATTTTTTGTCGTGGGTAGAAAGAGAATTCCTCAAAACCTCTTCCTGACTCATAGCATTAATCACGTCTAGATATTAATGCACCAGGGAGGAAATACTGCTATACTTAGCCCCAGCTGCCTCTAGAAATTACCAGTGTGAAGTGATCCAGTCTTTGACTAATTATCAGAGGGTTTGTTTGGTGTCTGGGGGTGGAAAGTAGTCTGTCCCTGCAGATGTCACCCTCTCCCCAGGGGTGTCACC
>VZTN01027635.1:437117-491668 GCA_013400515.1 Erpornis zantholeuca
CCCCCCAGAATGTCACAGCAGCCACAGCCCGGGTTCCCATGATGGATGGGGATCACTTTGCAGGGAGTCACCAGGACAAACAGAGAGGAAACTGCTAAAGTAAGGATTGTAAAGGATTGTGAGTGAAAGGGGGGAAAAGATAACCCCACCCCAAAAATTGCCCAGGGCACCCTGTCTGGCTGCTACCCCACTATGTGTCAGTGATAAAGCCTCTTTTTGGAAAGGAAAATCTTCCAGCTTGGTTATTACAGCCACAAAGGCAGTCAGATGGGAATTGAAGAGCTCTTGCAGCCTCATTTAATTACTGGAGCACTTGGTAAAAGTCACTTCAATATTAAAACCATGTTAAGGCAAAGAAAAAACAAGAAGAAATGCTAACAGCACGAAGAGAAATCAATCTAACTCCCAAGTTAAATATGTTCTCAATTGAGCTGTGATAGGCACATAACACAGGTCACCCACATTTTACCAGTGTTGTTACATTATTTATCTGGAATTCTCTGACTTGGCTGTTTTTCACTACTGTTCTGGAGGTGCATGGAGCTTTCCTGTGGTTTGTTCTTTTGGTATTTTTTTTTCTTCAGTCAAGTAAAAGTGTTTCCCTGCACTCCTCCACTACCGCACAGAAAACTCTGGTTTTCAAGGCAGATCTGAAGTAAAAGCAACACAGATCCCAGCTGCTGTTGAACTGATATGAGCAGATCATACTGGTTACCACTGGTAGTGGCAAACTGGAACCACTGGTGAATATAATTCTTCGTTACAGTAGGAACTGTAGCCTCAGGTTCTTGCGTTACTGAATTTCAGAATGGCCTGGGTTGGAAGGGACCTTGAAGACCACCTTGCTCCATTCCCCTGCCATGGGTAGGGACACCTTCCACTAGACCTGATTGCTCCAAGTCTTGTCCAACCCAGCCTGGAACACTTCCAGGGATACAGCATCCCAGTTGAACTCTGCCCGACAGCTGAAATCACCTAGAAAGGCCTTTGGTTTGGATGCTTCTGCCCACATTATGCTCCTCCATCATATGTATTTTACCTTTTAGCAGCTGTCCCTCATCCTGGGTGAAAATAAAAATAAATAAATAAAAGCTCTTTGTCATGGTTTTCCAGCAATTCCCATTTCCACCATCCCCTGTTCAATGCCCACTGACACCCAGCAAGGAGCTGCTGTTCCCTTTTGCCAGACTTGTTTGCTGGGAACTCCCTGCCCGTAAGCTCCAGCTTGACAGATTTTGGAGGGAGGACACAACACCCTGCTTGCTTTTGGGCACAAGGCTGGGGAGTTTCACTCTGGGTCCCACTGTGTCTTCATTCTCTGCCAGCACCAATCCAATCACGATTTCTAAAAAGAGTTATTGCCTCAGTCCAAGAGCTCAGCACTTTCCGGAAGCATTCCAGCTATTTCTTTCTGTGGCTGGTCTTTCAAACAGCACAAACCCAAGAGCAAACATCATAAATCCCCCTTTGAAAAGAAAAGAACATGACTATTTGATTCCAGGGACGCCATCTCCACTCCAGCCTTATATGGAACCAAACAAGAGCAAGAGATAAGAGTTAAAGTTTCCATACCAGTGTTTATTGCAAAACACAGCCCAGTCCAGCCTGAAATGTTTAACTTTGGACAGTGATCTGCCGTCATTCAAAGCACAGGAATAAAATTAACCCCAAATTTATTATGCTCTGCCTAATAAAAGGTTAAAGTATTCTTTTACTTCACCTATGCTTAAAAAAAATTAAAACTCACAGTCAGGAACTTTCAGACTGGATTTGTTGCCTTTTAAACTTTTCCTTTAAACCCTTATGACTTTTAAAATATTTCTCCCTACGCTAAGGTGTTAACTTTTATTTATAAGTTACAGATAACATAAATCCCCCACTTCTGCCTCCCCATCTGGGTAGGTATAAAATCCTGCTGTTACATTTTAATGGGAAAGTGCACAGAGAGGAGAAGCTGTCCCGCTGTGCTGGTGTAGTAACTGTTCAGGGAGAGAGGCTGAGCTTCCCGCAGCCTCGCGCATCTCCGAACAGCGCTGCTCCGGAGCCCTGCGTAACTTGCTATAGTCCTTGGCACATCCCGGCTCCTGCAAACATCCAAGACCAGCCCTTCCCGACCAAAAGACATAGTTAAATCAGCTTTCTCCAGTTCTACGGGGCTTACTCTTTTCTCTCTCTCTCTTTTTTTTTTTTTTAACGGAAGGATTGCAATTTTATGGAACATCTTGNATTTCTCACCAACGAGGGCGCAGCGCTTTGGATACAGCACGGCCAGCGCGGAGAGGGGAAGCCACACAGCGCGGGGGCGTCCCCCGAGGCGGGGGGGGGACTGTGTGTGATGAGCAGCTCTGACCTCAGCCCCGGGAACGCCAGCACCATCTGGATCCCATTTGCGACGCCGGCTCGCCCGCCCCCCCGGCATTCCCGAGCCAGCTGCCTCCTCCGGCCTCGCTCAGACCCACGGCGGCCGTCGCGCAGGGACCAGCGCCCCACCAGTCCCCTCGTCCCGCCAGTGCCCCACCATTCCCTTATCCCAGCAGTGCCTGCACTCCCCTGAGCAAGGCGAGAGGGGACTGGGAAGGCTGAGCAGCACCGCACGCCATGAAGCAAGGGTGAGAGGCGCTTCGGAGCGGAAAATCCTGGAATAAGCAACTCTTCTGGAGGTTCACTCAGGGGTAAGTGTTGCTTTTCGTGTGGGAGCCCTCAGCCTAGGCTCAGCAGCTGTTAAGCCCTGGTTGCCCTCCTTGCTGAGGTGGTAATATTCGGGGGTTTCTCAAGGAATTTTGGACAAAACCCATCCCCAGGTTTGCATTAGTCTTGGAAAGTGGAGCAATGCTGCCGGCTTGCTCACATCGGGAGTTCCTGCCGGAGCTGATGCACCGCAGGTGTGTGGGAACACTCCTGTCCTCACCACTGCAGGGGAGCTAAACCCATTGAAAGGCATTGACCAATGTATTTCCCCTACTACCTCAGCATGGGTTTTACATATGATGCCTCGGAATTGCTGCAGCAGCAGCTTGGTGGGATGGGAGCAGGATGACACGGGAAGCAATGCCCCAAGGAGGGCATGTGGTGGTTTGGGAAGATGCATCAGCTCAAGGAGGTCGGGGCATCAATGGGACCCTGCAAGGAGTGTGCTGAGGGAGTGTCTCAGTGCCCCTTTCCTGCTCCCAGGGCTGGGGGGTGTTGGATAGCCACCCTCACCCCTCTTGCTCCAAGGTGAGGTAGGATAAACCCAGCAGAGGTGCTCAGCTCCTGCGGCATGCTAGGCATGTCCTCACTGCTCCAGGGTGGGCCAACATGTGGCTCCAAGGATAATCCTCATCCTCTTGTGGTCATCCACAGAGAGGGAAATTAGCCAAACAGCAGCTTTTCCCCTAAGGGAAAGGACTCTCCAGCCATGCATGGAGCCAACGTCCCTCTCCGCTGCTCCCATCTGCTCTCCCTCCTGCCTTCCCCAGCCCTTTCCCCCCACAGCCCCAGTTGCCCTCAGCCTCCTGGGACTTGCTGAGGGGGTGGCTATGACTAATCTGGAGACACCCTGCCACCATCCCGCTGGGCTCAGCAAAGCCCTCCCTTCCCAAGTGGAGCTGGGGCGAGAAATGGTTGTGGCCAAACTGGTTTCCTGACCAAGCAAAAGGGCCAAAACTGGCTGGGATGGGGGTGGCCAAAGCCACTCTGGTTCCAGTGCGTGCAATGGGAAACTCTCAGCTCATTTCTGGTTGCTGTGAGGATTCATGTGTGTTCTTGGGGGAAGAATCCTGCATTTTTCAAAATTCTGGCTTTACCCCATTTCTTGCTGGTTTAAGGAAAAAGAATCATTATTTGTGGTTGGATAATTACAGTGCTTATATAGTGCTGCTTCTGGGGCACAAATACCAGGGAGATGTCTCCAGACTAGGGCAGGGAGCTGGAGAATTCCTCCAAGGTCATGTTAGAATGCGGTAGCAGAGGGGAGACTCAACTCCACATCTCCCTGGCACCATCCCTTGAGTCAGAGCTCAGGGAAAGAGGCTTTTCATCCCCAAACTTAGTCTTTCTTTGCAGAGAGGTTGACCATGACCAATGCTGTGACAGCGTTTAAGATAGGAGTACAGGGCTGGGTGTTTGCTGCCACCACACCATGGTTCATTCATTCCCTTTCCAGTTTCCAGCACCCTCTCCAGTCCTCCTTCTGGTTTTTCAAACATCTCCACAATTTTCCATTCAAACGCAGTAACTTTCCCTGATTTTAGGGTGAGCTAAGCCAGCCCTCGCTTTATTCCCACATGTCAAGGAGCGGGAAAAAAAGTTTAAAAAATAACGTTCCTCTTCTACTTTTGCTACGTGCCTGTCCAGGAACAGGGAGGGAACATCTTATTCCTTCCATCAGTACAAACTGTGGTAACTGCACAGCCTTGCCAGCCTTGGATTGTATTCCCCACTGGGATTCCAGCAAAGGGGTGAGCCTGCCCTGTGCTGGGCGTGCACGGCGCCGGGTGGCATTGCGTGCCTGCTCCCCGCCGTGAATCACAGCCAGCCTTACCCCTCCGCATGCCCATCACTTTTTCCACCTTTTTAAGTGATCTGTGTTCCACATTAAGGAGCCGATTTGTTTGGGTGGAGAGGCTCCGGGAGGCTCTGGTTACTATACATAAAGAGTCATTGATCTTTGAGGGAGTTTCCTCTGATTTTTTTTTTTTTTTAGCAAATACTCCCTTTCCTCTTATTAACGACTCTATTTTAGTCTCAGTCTTTGGATGGAGAAAACAACCAAGATTTTAAGCCAACAGCATGCTTAGAAGGACAGAAGTGATTATGTGATTCATATTAAATTCTAGCACCCAGGGAACTCACCCTGGTAGGACATGGAAGCTCTGTAACTCTATTGCTTTGCTGAACACTGGTTTTCAAAAATCAGAGCTCCAGTGGACTGCAAAAGTAGGGAGATTTTTTTTCCACACTTTCATGCTTGGTTTTTTTAGTGTTCAGGTCTGCCTTTATAGGAATAATAGTTTTCAGGGGCAACCCTCAACCCCACAAGCCTCACCTTCCCAGAAGCACTTGGCAGCAATGTTTATGCTTCTAAAGAGCTGAGGCAAATTTAAATGTCTCCACCTGGAGCCATGAATAAATCCAGCATCTGTCATATTCAGCTCATCCTGAGTCTCTAGAAATAGCTTTGCTTCTCTGGAGGGCTATGGGGCCAGGAGAGATTCAGTGCTCTGTGATGAAGAGGTGGCCAGGCATGGGACACTTTTGTCCCTTGAAAAGGTGACCAAGCTTTTTTCGCATAGAAAAATCATGGTATTCAGCCTCAGATTCACTCCGGGAGTGGCTTTTGGCTAACATTTTCCCCAGCTCAGGGAAATTTAAGGGGGAATTCATCCAGGCAAGAGAGGAGCATTCCTCACCTCCAGAGGGCAATCTGCACCTCCCTGGCTCCACATTAGATTTTGGGAGCTGGTTCTCTCAGCTGCTCACTCCACAGCCGTGACTGCAATCATATCCCACTGCTGGGGATTCTGCATGCCTGGTGTCCACTTCCAAGCCACTGGCAGGGCTTACAACTGCTGCCTCCCACGGCTGTGGATATGACAGAGAGCAGCCAAGCCAAGGGAATTTGAGGCTGGGCAGGTTTGTTGGGAAACGGTGATGATGGACAAGGGAAAATGCCTACAAAGCAAATGCAGGTGAAGGCAGAAGCCCCTTTGTTTTGACTCCGACATCCCTATGAGGCAGACTTCTAGAGGGGCCTAGAGGATGCTCACAGCATCCTGCACCAGCTATGGGATGATGCTTTGCTCTCCCTGGCCCCCTTTGGGAAAAGCTGTTGGGAGCCGACTGCAAATCCACCCCTTTCTCCCAGTACAACGTGATCCACCCCATAGGCACCAGAGAATTTAAGGGCTGCAGTTGCTTCTCAGGTTTTTTAGTCAATATGTTCTTTGGGGATGCTCCATGGATGGGCAGGAAAACTGGACCAGATATCCTGTGGTCTGAAGCAGTAAGGCATCCCAAACTTCCCTGGTTGTGCCGGCTGGGAAAGCGGCACAAGGCCAAGCCCAAACCCAGGCCATTTGTCCCCAGAAAATGTGCCAGTCATGGCTGTGCCTACCATGCTTGCCATGCTCTGCTCCTTCCCAGAGGCTGCTCATCTTTCCAGCAGGATTGTGTCACAGGAATGGGGATATTATGGCAACAAATGTCATAAATACAATCACAAAATGGTTTGGGTTGGAAGGGAGATTAAAAAGCATTTTGTTCCAGCCCCCTTCCATACTTCCAGGGATGGAGCAGCCACAGCTTCTCTGGGCACCCTGTGCCAGGACCTCACCACCCTCACAGGGAAGAATTTCTTCCCATTATCCCATCTATTTTATTTTAACTACACTCCAGTGAAAAAAACCACCCCAACACACAAGAGCAAGCAACTGTTTGAAAAGTTAATTTGAAACATCCACTCAAAGGAAAAAAAATATGTAAAATGTCAAATTTTATGCACAGAGAAGTATGCAATATATGCAAAAAATAGCTGCTGGGGAAAATATTTAAGGAAATCACTTCATTGTGTCGGAGGTAGAAATGATTGCTTTTTGAGAGCAGTATTAGGAACAGATGTATTTCTTCTGATGAAATACTGTAATATTAAGAGGTCGGCACACACTGTATAAACTCTAGACAGACATAAAACTTTCAGATTATTGAAGGCTACAGGAGTTAATCTTTCAGCGCATGAATCATGAAGAAATTGGCTCCCCAGGTTTTGGTGCTAACTTAATAGTTCAGGAAAACTCTTTCCTTTGCTAAAGGCACTCAGCAGTCAGGTTTTTCAGCATATTTTTCCATCTTGAAGTGGATATAGCAAAAGCCTCACCAGAGCTTTCACCCCACAGGTGAAAAGCAAGGAACCACAAGGAACTTTTCATTTAAAAAATGAAATAAATCCACAATTAAATTGCCTTGTTGAAAATACATTCGTGAAAACCCAACAATGCCGGAGAGTAAAGTTGCAAAACAAATACTTACCATGATCAAGTATAAAAATTTACTGGCATGAGTTCACATCTCTGGTTTTATCATCCATCCCCTGCAAGCTGGTGCCACCTCCAGCTTCTGTGACCAGTGGTAATTTCGGACTAAAAGCAAGAACACATTGAGCAACGGAAATTACTTCTTGTGCCTCACTGAGGCAAGCCAAGCAATAAAAATCACATCATTTACTGTCTTAAACCCATTTTTCACATGGAGCCAGAGACTTGGCTCAGTCAAAACAGATCTGAGTAGAGTTTTGGGTGAACTCCCCACACCAAAGAAAAAAAGCTTACACCCACCCACCCAACCCCCACGACATTACCTTTACAAAAAAAGTTGCTGTCCTTGCTGCATCTTCTTCTCAGGGGCCATCCCCTAGAGGAAAATCATCTCCTTGCCCACCCCTTTCTGCAAGCATCCAACTCTTCCTCATTAGCTAATGAATGCCATGGAGAGGTGGCTATAAGAGAAAACCCTGCTTGGGAACAGGTCTACTTAAAGGCACTTCTTTTCCTTAAGTTGTCAATCTCTAAGAGATGTGCATCACCTCTTCCTGCAAGACTTTGCTGCCTTTTTCCTTCTGATGACTAATCCTGCCTCCTATGAATTTAGGATGGTTTTGTGTAACGCTAAAACTCATCTCTTGTTGATGGACAATTCCCTCTGCTTGCACAGAACTTTAAATAACATGATGGAGGTCACAGAGAAAGCTGGAAATAGACCTGGAGGCCTCCTAAAGGATAAAATTGGGAAGGAGGGGAAATGGGCTGCCCAAGGAGTGGTGGAGTCCCCATCCCCGGAGGTGCCCGAGGCACGCCTGGATGTGGCACTCAGTGCTCTGGGCTGGGTGACAAGGTGGGGCTCGGTCCGCAGGTTGGACTTGATCTTGGAGTCTTAAACAATTCTGTGACTCTGGAAAATCTCAGCTTCTGACTGCTATAGGAGATCATGGGCGATCCTGTGGGCAGGAGAGATTCCGTAGCCCCAGGAGTTTCACTTTTCCCTTCGGCTACATTTTGTGTCTGTAAACAGGCTCTGAGCAGCTGCTTGATGTTAAAACCAAAAAAGCCCCCAAGTGTTTGCTTCAGTCCTGTCACTTTTTAGCCAGCAAGACATCAATTTTCACTGGTTTATCTTGATGCTCATCCCCAGCTGTTGTGACTGAAGAGGGATTGGCTGCCAGCAGCTAATAAACAGGATGATAACACAACTTCCTGCATTTTGGGAAAGAAATATAAGCAGTTTTACAGCACACATTACTTTAATGGGCTGGTTTTCCTTAGCATGCATTTTATTTTATGTTTTTCATTCATTGCTAGTAGCCTTTTCACTCTGTGGCATCCCACCCTTAAGGGGAAGGGGGCTCCCAATGTTTGTAGATGCTCTTTGTTGAAGGAAAAGACAAAAGTGAGAGGATCTGCAAAAGCTACAAAGTTTTATTAACAAATTACACACTTGGCCTGCAATTTGGTATGTTAGTCCCTGATCTCTCTGATCTTGGTATAAGGACATGGCAGTGGCTTTTGGATAAATGATAGGATGAAAGGGAAGAGAGAGAGAGAGATGGATTAAAGAAAGAGAGATCACCATTCCTGACTCCAGCATTGATCCAGCTGTTGGGGCATCCAGGAGCACAGATGCACCTGGGCTTCATGGGGTACCTTTTGTAGATATATTTTCCTTACCCTGGAGATAAATTTCTCACTTTCTATGTAAATTCATTAACAAGTTTTTCCTAGACCTTTCTCAAAATGGGTCAAGGGACTCCAGAGGTCTTCTTGCCTCTCAACATCATGCCTGTGCTATGCTGTGCTTATCTCCCTAGCCAGAATAAGGATGTTTGTCCTGTAAAATGCTGCCCTACTTCCATGTGGCCCCTTCTCCAGCCACATCCCTGCATTCCCAGAGTGTGTTATTGCCAACAATCCTCGGTTGTTATTACCAACAATCCCTGGTTGGCTCCACAGCTACCGGGGTTTGAGACATACACATCTTGAATCATAGAACCATGGAACATCCTGAGCTGGAAGGAAGCCAAAAGGATCATCAAAATCTAGCTCCTGGCCCTGCACAGGACACCCCAACAATCCCACCATGTGCCTGAGAGTGTTGTCCAGAGCTTTAAGCTCTTCTAGGCTTCTGTACAATCACAGTGGATGCTGCAAGTGAATCCCACTAAAAAACTCTCATCTCTTCCATAAACCTCTTTCCAGAGGGAAGACTCTCCCATGGGGTTGGGTGGGTGGTTGTCATGAGCTCAGTGCTTTTTGCAGCGCTCAGCTCTGGGATATAAAGACCTTTCTGTATTCTTGTGCTCAGAGCACAAACCCTCTCCATGTGTTCTTTTGGGTGAAACTATTTTTTCTGGGAGCAAGATGCCCATCAGGGACACAGTCCAGCCGAGCAGGTTTGCTCCTGCTAGAGGCACTGGGAGGTCTGGCTTGTACTGGAACAGTGAGAGGGATGGATGTGTGCCAGCCCACAAAGGTGATGGTTTAGTCTCTTTAGGAATGACAATGATACCTCTGGGCTACAGCAGCTGCCTCTATAAATTGAGGGGTTGCCAATAAAAGGGAAGACTTTGCCATATCTTAATTAATATTGTGTGCTAGCTGCTGGCTCTGGGGGCCTCTTCAATGTCTCTCCACCTGGTACTATTATTATTATTATTATCATTATTATTCACAAATGTTGGGGAGCAAAAGGCAGAGGACAGCTTTTGCCAGGCTCATGCTATAGGACATTCATAAATTCCATCAGGAACATGTGGAAGATCAAATGCTGCAAATTTCTTCTCCCGAGAAAGACCAGACCCCAGCCCAGCTGTGACATACAGGGAGCCAGAGGAAGTGTCAGGATCACACTGGGTTTCAGGAAACCAGTTGGAAGTCGTCCCCTCCTTTCCACAGAGCTTCCCTCTGATATCCCTGAGGAATGTCTCTTCAATGGAAGTGAGATTAGCTGTTTATTTCCAAACTTTCCCATATTTCCAACTCTTGGTTCTGTTTTCAGCCATGCCACTGATGGCCATCAGTATAATTACAACAATTTTCCTCAAAAAAAAGAGTTACTCTTCCCCCTAGCCCTCTTAGGTTCTTGTATTGGTCATAACTCTCTGGATTGATAGAATTGACAACGGTGATAATAAGAAAATTGAATTATTTTTTTTTCTTTTATGGTGACCTGGTTAACTGTTTGATGTAGTGGAGTCACTTTTGGCTGATTTGAGTAAATGAACTCCTTTGGCTGATTTGAGTAAATAATACCTTTAGGGAATGAAAGGTATTAAATCACTGTGTTCCGTTTTGGGAGGATATTTTCCCAGTTAAGCAAGCCTTGCTGGTTTCTGCTATGTGGGCTTGGAAATGAAGGTTAAATAATTAATTGCTAATCTCTATGACAACAGAAACAGCCTTCATGGCAGAGACATTTTTTCAGAAGGCTTGCCAGGTGGATCACAGATAAGAAACTTGCTTAAATTAGATATTTGGCTCCAACAGATAAAATATTATTCTTGGTGCCTTTCCAAAATACGATCAGCTAGCGCAGGCTATTCCACAACCGGGGCTCTGAGCTTGGGGTAGTCCAAGGGCTTTTTGCTGTGCAGCCAGATCATGTGGCTCACTTGGGTCTGGAGAGCTTAAATTTCCTTTTGTATATTTGGGACAGCTGAAAAGGTGAGCTGAGGCAAAGAGGGACGTTCAGGGCAATTATTGTGGTGTTTGGAAGAAATAAAGTGAGAAAAGACAACAGCAAGAGGAAGGATGTTGGCTAAGATGTATCAGCTGGTCATGCATGGGTGGGGAGGGCAGGTGGGAGGCCACAGTGTATTTTGGTAGTAGGAACCTAAGCATTTTCCTATATATTGCATATTGCCTGGGACAGCACAGGCAAAACAAAATCATCTAATTCCACAGAGGTGATTAAAGGTCAATTATGTGAATGAGGATTCCCCTTCCAAAGGAATGGTTGTACGAAGCAGACTCTGTCCAGCAGCAAAGAATTTTTTTTTTTCCTGCCAAAGTGCCACAAAAGCCTTTGTAAATCCACATGGTCTGGCTGTTCTACCTTGCGCCTCATCTGTCCCTGGCCAGCACTGCTGCTATTTCTCACTCTCCCTGTTTTCCTCCCTTAGGTCTCACGTCAGGTGCTTTGAAACAAAGAGAATAAAAGGAAAATTCAGATAAAAGAGCAAAATGAGGAAACATCGACATTTGCCCCTTGTGGCAATGTTTTGCCTCCTGCTCTCAGGCTTCGGCTCGGTTGGTGCCCAGCAGCAAGCAGGTAAGCCCAGGCTGCTTCACCTGCCTTTGGCCCTGTACAACCACTCGTTTGCACTGTTTGGTGTTCAACATGCATGTCTGTGGGATGCTGTGGATGGATGACCTTCTGCTCCTCAGCTCCCTCCTTGCTGAGGGTCCTTGGAACCCAGGCCTTGGCCTTGCCTCCCCGAGCATGCCACTGGCCAGTGCCATGCCTTGGAGGATGCTCTGCAGGGCCCTGGGGTGTGGCACCTGCACTCAGGGTGGTCCTGAGTGGGCCTTCTCCTGGGCAGAGCTGTTCTGCCCTCCCTGCATGTGTAGGAGGGCTTCTAGCAGTGAGAAGAGCACTGCCACTGACCTGCAGAAAGGCTGTTTAAAGAGGTGGTGCTGGCGCCTTTGGGACCAGAGCTGGTGTCACTAAGTGGGTGTTGACAGCAGGAAAAATAGGGAAAATTCATGACAGCACCCAGGCTGCTTAAACCAAGCTGTCCTTCTTTCCTTGAGCACCACCACGGAGCCACGAAAGCTCTGAGTCAGCAGAAACCATGCAAGAGGCATGGGCAGCTGGAAACGAGCCTGAATTCACAGGTGAAGTTGCCAGTGTCTGTCTGGCTCAGGGCTGGTGTCCAAAGCCATGGGTGAGGGTGTAGGAGGGGAGAAGCAACTCGGCTCCCCCTCTCTGGGCAGGGCAGGTCGCATGCTGTCCCCTCCTGTCCCCCAGCACCGTGGTGCCAGGGCTCTGGTGGCTGCCTGGTTGTTCACCAGCGCTTCTTGTTTTGCCGTGGGCGGTAAGGGGAAGCTGAGCTTCACTGTCACCATGCCAAGGAGGCTGTTGGTTGTTTGGGTGAGGAGGAGGAGGAGGAAGAGGAGGAGGAGGAGGAGGCATGCTTGTGCTGACCGATAGAAAATCCTAAACCCCCATCTGTTTTTTTAAAGCTGTCAAAACCGTTGCCGTGGCTGATATAATATTTCTAGTGGATTCCTCCTGGAGCATTGGGAAGGAACACTTCCAACTCATTCGAGAGTTTCTGTATGATGTTGTAAAAGCTTTAGATGTGGGAGGAAATGATTTTCGCTTTGCCCTGGTCCAGTTCAGCGGAAACCCCCACACAGAGTTCCAGTTAAATACCTACCTCTCCACCCGGGACGTCCTGTCCCATATTGCCAACATGACTTACGTGGGGGGAGGCACCGAGCCTGGAAAAGGATTAGAGTACCTAATTGAGAAGCACCTCACTAAAGCTGCTGGAAGCAGAGCCAGTGAAGGCGTGCCTCAGGTTATTATAGTGCTAACAGACGGACGGCCCCGGGATGATGTGGCTCTGCCCTCATCTGTCCTTAACTCGGCCCGTGTAAACCTGTTTGCGGTCGGCGTTCGGGACCCAGAGGAAGGGGAGTTACAGGAAGTAGCGAGCGGACCCCTCGATTCGCACCGCTTCAACCTAGAGAATTTTACCACTCTCCACGGCATAGTTGGAGACTTAGTGGCGAGTGTCCGCTCCTCCATGACTCCAGAAAAGGCTGGAGCCAAAGAACTGGTTAAAGACATCACAGGTAATGGCTGACTGGTGGTATCTGCTGGCATTGTGCTGTTTGGCGTTGCCACTCTCTAGGGCCAAGACTGAGATGGACGTTCAGAGGTTTAAAAACAAAGGTTTGAAGTGTGTGGCCCTGTGTTTGCAGCTGCCGAGGTGCTGTTGTTTGCAGGCTGCAGGGCTGCCAGGAGTCAGGGCAGGAATACTTGAATGGGCAGTGGCACCTTGTGTCCATCCTTTGGCATATATGGCATGGAAATTCAAGAGTAGGGAGCTCTGCAGAGTTAGTAAATTGCCCTGTCCTGTTCACTCATGAGGTGGGGAAACAAGGGATGAACACACCGGACCTGATGGTGGCCCTGACCGATAATCCTCAGGAGACGGAGAATGTCTGGTTGTGGGGACGCCATGATGGGTGTCCCCTAGAACCACGTGGGTGGACAGGGAGAATTGCAGTGTGGCATTCAAGAAAGTCGCATTCTTGGCTAAAAACAGCAAAAGAAGCTGGGTGAGGAATTTCTCTGCTGAAAGCTCACCCCTGAGCTGTCCCTTAGCCTCTCTCCTCATGCACCTGGAGAAGGTGTGTGGTTGGAGAGTCTTCTCTACAAGCCCGTGGCTTCCACCTGCTGGAGCACCAGACCCTTCCCATAACTGAAGCCTCCTTGCAAACCACACTGGCTTCATGGACCTGCACTGGCTGCAACACAGGGCCCAATTTCCCTGGGAAAAAAAAATAAATACAGTCTTCCTCCGTCCCTTCTCTGTTTATGAAATTTCAGCATGGCAAGGGCCTTCTGAGCAGCTTTGTTGTTTTTCAAAACAGAAGTCCTGGGGATCAAACCTTTCTTTTTATTCCTGAGACTCCATCTGAAGGTCGAGAGCTTGTGGGGCGACGTAAGGCCACAGCAGTGTGATGAGGCAGTGTGACATTAATCCCCCTGTGTTGTCTTGCCTAATTAACCCTCACGCCAGTCTCACTGGGTGCTCTCCATCACTGCATGACACCCAGCAACACCAAAAGGCTGTGCTCATGTGTGTTTTTGTCGTGCAAAGTGCTTGACAGGGCAAATATCCAGGTCACAGGAAAGCCACAGGGGAGTAGCTGCCCCACAAACATGACAAAAGGCTCACCAATTCTAAGTAAATGACACCAATATATGCAGAAAATGAATGTTACACCCAACCTGCTGACAGCACTCCGTTGGCTGTTGGGCATCTTAGCCATGAAGGACCCCAGTGCTTCCCTGTTGAAATCAACTGGGGAATTGGTCTCTGGAAGCTGGCTGTCCTCCTCTGAGCCATGCCAGCAGGTAACCCCATTGAATGGAAACATCTGGAATCATAGATATTCCTTTAAAAGCTTTAAAGCCAAATTCCTACTTCGTGTATATCATGCATTTCCAAGTTTGTTTCTGTTTAAAGATATCTTTTGCAAGCATTTCGTTCCCATCCTATAACATAAATTTAAGTTAATTCTACTATTGTAGTGTTGTCCCTGTGTGACTTGATGTTACAGGTCCTAAACCTTGGACAACAACAGTGTGCAAAGCATGGTACAAATACCTGCATAAGAGTTTAAGAAGTCATTTATTCAGCTGATAACTGATAACTACATGTGGCATTAAAATGTATAAAAGTGCCATGGATGCTATGTTGTAAATGAGCCCTAATATGAAATGGAAGTGTGAAAAAGCCCCAGTCCTGCAGTGGTTCCAGTAAAGGAAACCAAAACTGTTGGTCTGTGGCAGTCCCTGGAGCTGACTCATGCAAGTACAGCAGTCAGCCCCGAGTTTGCCCTGAAATATTTGTTAAATCTGACCTGTCTGTCTCATCTGACCCTCTTTGCTTAGTTGTGTAACCAGCATGCTTTTATTTGTTCTCCACACCGGCCTGTTCCATAAATGTGCACTGAAGTACAAGGTTTTTTTACAGTGATGACAAATTATCCAACGCATCTGTTTCATATCTATTTTCTCTTCGGCGGGAGCAACCCATTAGTGCCTGGAATCTTGTTCCTCTAAAAAGATATCCAGGATATCTAAAGCAGCCGTGGGTAAAACCACTATGAGATTTCCATTTCATTTTTATGATGAAGTAGAATGTGTACATCCCAACTGAAAATGGCTCAGTAAAACCAAGCCTAGGCACCCCTAAATTTTGCCTCAATGGAAAAATAAATCCTGGAGCTCCTTGAAGTTCTGAACCCTGGTGATGTTCTCCAAGCCAACACTGGCCTCTGAATTGGTCCAGAGGAGCGATGGTGACCTGGAGACTTTCTCCTTTGTCGCTGGAATTGCAGCATTATTTGAATCTCCTGGTGTATGAAAATGTGTACTAGAAAAACAACTAAATTGGCAATAAAGAAATAAATTACTGGCAGTGCTAGTTAATAGCAAAGACCTTGGGTTTATTCCTGGCCTTGCTAAATCACACACCAGCTTTGCTGCTGGTTTCACCTTTGGCTTTCAAAAGTTGAGAGCTGACTGAGAGAGATTTCCAAATGTTGCTTGTCAGTCTTTTGCAAATAGTCTGAAATTTGAGTTCTTAATGAGAGGGGAGAGTAATAGCATGGAAACGTCTGAGCACGCTTTGGGGTTTT
Source organism: Erpornis zantholeuca (assembly GCA_013400515.1). NCBI lineage: Eukaryota > Metazoa > Chordata > Aves > Passeriformes > Timaliidae > Erpornis > Erpornis zantholeuca. The sequence goes on from VZTN01027635.1 coordinate 452,525, forward strand.
TTCCCCCTTCTTTTTTGCGTGCATGCAGCTCTTGGTGATGTTGATGGTAAAATTAGTTGAGCAAAAGGAGTAAAAGCAGACACCAGGACATTTTGGGTCTGCTTTGGTAAGTCTCAGAGCAAAAATACTCCTCCCCAACCCTATGTTCATGCCATGTACAAGCTTTGTTTGGTTTGTGTATATTCTCAGCAAATGCTTGCGATCATCTGGGTATGGTCACAACAATTAGAGTTGGATAATTGTCATGACTGATTTCATCACCCTTTTTTAACCTGATTCTGCATTCCTTGATTGAATATTCAGAATCCATATGAAAAATACAGACCAGACCAGTCTGCCAACAATCAACCCATCTTTGTGCAAAATATTTAAAGTGACACAATTTCTGTGTGGCCTGGTTTGAGAATTGTGTGGGTCAGCCTGCTAGACAAATAACAGGTCAAAGAGTTACAGTGCATGAAAAATAACTAAAACCTTTTTAATAATTTCTAACAAATGCATTTAAAATAATACATCTTCATGGTGGGAGAAGTCCATATATTCAGCCTCTGTTTAACCAGCAAAAGAGCAGAATTGTGACAGAGAAGCTGAAACTTTCCCTGCATCCAGTAAATGCTGTCCTTTTTTCTCCCAAAAACTAAAAGGCGGCAATGATAAAAACCTCCTCATCCTCTATCTTCAGCATGAATTGCCACCAAAACCCACCTTTTTCTTTTGGCTCTGTCTAAATATTTGGACAGTACTGGCCACTGAAGGAATGGATCTAGATTTCCAAAAACTGTATTTTGCCAGAGTTGCTCCTTGCATGCCAATAATGCTGACCCCCATGTTACTACAGCCATTGGCTCATGCTGTGTCCACTCAAGCCCTCCCTTGATGGGTTGTGGATGCTACTGGGCAGAGCCTGAGAGCTCATATTCAATCAGAATGCAGAACTAAGAGGCGAAAGTCACTTCCTCAGTGATCATGTTGTTTTGTTTTCTCATTTTCGTGTTTCTCACTGGTTTTCCAAGAAACATGTCAGAACACTATTACAACTGCATGTAATCACCCATTTTAATGCTTTCACCTTTTGCATTTCTTTTTTTTAAAGCTCAAGAGTCTGCTGACCTTATTTTCCTTATTGACGGATCAAACAACATCGGAGGTGTCAATTTTCAAGCCATACGCGATTTCCTTGTAAATTTGATTGAAACCCTCAGAGTTGGAGCTCAGCAGATACACATTGGGGTGGTGCAGTATAGTGATCAACCCAGAACCGAGTTCGCTTTGAACAGCTACTCCACAAAAGCGGATGTCCTGGATGCCGTGAAGGCACTCGGCTTCCGCGGGGGCGAGGAAGCGAACACCGGTGCGGCACTGGAGTTTGTGGTGGAGAACCTCTTCACCCAGGCGGGAGGCAGCAGGATAGAGGAAGCGGTGCCTCAGATATTAGTGCTGATAAGTGGTGGAGAGTCTAGTGATGATATCCGAGAGGGCTTGTTAGCGGTGAAGCAAGCTGGTATATTTTCGTTTAGCATTGGGGTCCTGAATGCTGACAGTGCAGAGCTGCAGCAGATTGCTACTGATGGAAGCTTCGCCTATACTGCCCTGGATATTCGTAACCTTGATGCTCTTCGAGAATTATTACTGCCCAACATTGTTGGAGTGGCCCAAAGACTCATTTTGTTAGCGGCCCCAACCATTGTGACTGAAGGTATGTATGCCTTTCTAGACCCTTGCATTTCAGTGAATGGATGAATGATTGAGTTTTTGCACATTTTACAAGCATATTTAAAGCTTTAATTTTATTTTTTTTTTAAATTCATCACTCTGGTCTGGTTATGGAGAAGCGATATTTCTGTGCAGAAACTCATTGGCCCAGTGGGTTATCTCACAAAAACCATGAGGCCTTGTTGCAATAACTGGCATGACATGGGGTGCTTTAAAAGACAGGAGCAGAGTATAAAAAAAAAAAAGAGTATAAAAAAGCTCATATAATCTTTATTGGGACATCTAAGCACCCTGAGAGTAAACACTGCAGCACTGTCTGTTGTAAAAACATCTATGCCATGTAAGCTTACATTAGATGTCATTTGGAAGTGTCATGACCATAAAACGTGGCTGAGGAGGGTAACAGGAATGCTAAATGGATCCCTCTGTACCAGAGTTGAAATTATCTGCTTGCTAAAACAGTAAAATTCCACAACTCACTAAAGCTCTGGGCTGCCTTTGTTAAAAGGGTGACATTCCTATATTGTTGAACTTAGAGGCTGAACAGCCCTTAGTTCTTCTAAAGTCAAATCCCCACCTTTGATCCATCAGCTGAGAAAGTTTACAGCTTTCCAGGAGGCCTCGGGAATTAAAAATGCAGGTGTTAATATTCCACTTAGGTCACTTTGTTGCCCTTAAGTCCCATTGACATTATTTCTGGACTAGCATCATCTTGGGTGCAGTAGAATAATGAATATCTGGATTTATATTTATCTGGGGCAAATAAGTGATTTATGAAAGATATATTATGTCATATTGCAGAGGCTCCTGGAAGGGGCCAGCCTGGAGCTGCTGCACTTAATTAACAGGATGCTTAATGCAAACAGCACTTTTGGGATCCTGTTGTCAGTCTTGAGTTCTGTACACACTGTTCCTCATGGTGTATGTTGACATACAAAACTGTATTCCAGATGTCTTTGCTGATCCATGCCTAAACATGATTGCTGTCCTGTGGCTCAAATCAAAGGGAGGAATTTGCCTTAAAGATCATTTTATGACCTTGCCTTGATTATTCCAGAAAAGAACATTAAGAACTTTTTTTTGTAGCACCCTCCAAGAACCATATTTAGCCAAATAATATGAAGTCAGCAAGTGTAGCTAAAATGTATATGCTGGGATCTGTGCAACTCAGTGGAAAACCTCTCTTTCCTCCTGTCTGATTTTTAACAGTTTGAATGGCAAGACTAAAAAATTTTGGTACATTTGGTTCCATTTGCACTTGCATATTTCTCACCCAAGTGCCAGCTTTGTGGAAGGTGCTACATCAGCCTGTACAGTTAGATGTGCTAAATGGAGAAGTGGATTATTTTCAAAGGAGCTTTAGGGAATTTCCTACCCCTGGCACCCATGGAAATCAATTTTGACTGGTTTGCTTGATTCACATCAGCAACTGGGAAGGCTGCAGTGCAAAGCAGTTTGGGAGATGCTGCAGCCCAAAAGGGGTGCCAAACCCAGCGGTGCCAAGTGCTCCTATGAAATACCGAAGACATCTAGCTTCACTTTAGCTCTCCAGCTGTTCATCCTGGAATGAAGGATATTCCAAAGTATCTTTCTGCTCCTTCCCTTCTTGGGGGAACCTGGATGATTAAGTTAGATGAGGTGCTTCACCAGACAGCTGACATGGCAATGAGGATGGAACTAGGCAGGGCTGGCTTCAGTGCTGACACCCTCCAACATTCCCAACTTTGACAGTCAAAGAAACAATGCTTTGATCCCAAATCTTTTGAAATTCTTGGGAGACTTGCCATCAGCTTTACAGGGCTTTGGATTAAACCCTATGAGATGTGCACAGCCCTGCTTAAAGGCTTAAATTGCACTAATTGTGTCCATGCAAACCAGCACCGTGGGTTGTTTCTTCCTGTGTGTTTTGGGTTTGGTTCTTGCATTCCTCTACGGAAAAATACTGCAGGATTTGTGAGCTGCAACAGGAATGAGAAGCAGAGGGAACTCCTCCTTCCCAGCCTCCCTCATCTTTCCAAAGCCCTTTTGATGTTTCCCCCAAAAGTCAAAAGTTTCCACTTCTCGGTTTCTAGCTGCTGACAAGCTAAGGATGTGCTTTGGACATTTTTCCTGGGTGATGCAAAGCAGCAGTGTCAGCCCCTGCTATCCATTTGGAAAGCTTACTGTTTTCAGCCCTCTCCTCCTTGGAGTAACTGAGGAGGAAAAAAACCTGGCTGAAGGGATAAATGCTGGAAATCATAGCTCTGGGAAAGGGATCATTTACACAAACCTTCATTTCTTTGTGCCTAGCTCTGTTCTGACAGCCTGGGCAGCCAATTGCAGGCCACTGGCAGCTCACTTGAGGTTATGGCTTGGGGAGGGCACCACCACATTTGCTTTGTGCACACCCTCCTCACTTTATGCCTGACAGCACCATGGCAGGCAATTTTAAACTTCCATTTTTTATAATTGGTCCTTAACAAAACAATTTCCAGCACGACTCGATGAGAGGCATTGGCAAAGGCTCACACTTGCCGGTGCAGGCAGGTCTTTCAGGGTCTGAGGGGCAGCTGAGTCACAGATATCATCCCCACCTCCAAGTCAACCCTTGGGGCAGCCTGGTCTCATGGCACTCACCCATAGTGAGAAACCTGACAGCACCCAGCCTTAGGGAGCACCACTGTCCATGGCCAGCTGGTATCTGGCCAAGGAGGACTGCAGCCAAAGTTTTGTTCTTTGTTAAAATCCAAAGCAAACAGCCTCCATGCAGAGGAGCCCTGATGGGCTGGGGGGCTGCTCTTCTTCATCCAGACAGGGCAAGACAGTGTTTGCTACTGCTTGCCCTGAAGGGTGTGAGATCCCCACGATGCTGGGTGTCCTCTCCCCCCAGGCTGTGCACTGGGTGTGGCAGTGAGCCTGGGAGGGGATGGACCTTCCTCCTTGAATCCTGAAGCCATCTCAGGAGCTCTTAGGTGGGTGGGTGATTTAAGGATACTCCAAGTCCGACATAACACAATGATCCATAGTGCTCCAGCATAACTTGGAAGCAACACAAGGTGTCCTCTCTCACATCAGTGGCATGAAATCAGGGAGGTGATGATGTGAGAGGATTTGTCTAAAAGATGGTATTCAGATTAGGCACCATGACAGTCATGTATACTGCTGTTATCACAATCATATTGGTCTTGTTAATATTTGCCTTTAAAAAGAAAATATTTGCTGTATTCTATATGATGCTGCTTTGGTTCCAATGCAACACAGCAGAGGTTTTCTTCTCCCTAACTATCTTTCTTTAAACTTAGCCAAGGCACTGGAAAGCTAATTGTGCTCTTTCTGTGTCCTGTGCCATCATCAATAATAAAGTTTCAGAAGTTACAGCGCAGGGAACCTGTTTGTTAAAGACATGGCCACCAGAACATAAACCAGCTCATCCATGACTGAGCCAGCTGTGCCAAGAAAAACCATAACTTGTTTTCCTTAGATAAGGAATAAGATTTAGGACGTGAAGACCCAAAATCCAGGTATGTTGAGTAGGTGGAGACTGTTCTTTCTTGTGTCAGGAACTGCTCTCAGGAACCTCATACTTCTCATACCAAACCACCACCATTCAATTGGTTCCTCTGCAGACAAAAGGAGCATTACCTGCTTATTTTATCTCATGTGCCCGCTGAGTGCCAAGATTTCTCCTTACTGCCTTTCATTCCTGCTTTTACATGTACATGTATTTTAATATTCCAAGTGTGTAAAAAAATCACAGTTTTTGCAACTCTTCAACTCTTCGATGTTTTAGAAAGGGGAAACAGTCAGATTTATTATTAGCCCTCTGCTAGACCCTAAGAAATAATTCTGTTTGGAAAGCAAGACCATTTTAAAGGCATTGAGAGTAACAGTACTCTAAGCAAACAGGAGGTCCTGAGCATTGCTGAGCTGTTGGCATAGAACTGATGCAGTGTTTTGAAGGCTAACATGATGTTCATGTGTTACTTGCAGTTATTGAAGTGAACAAGAAGGATATAGTCTTCCTGATAGATGGCTCAACTGCTTTGGGGGCCGCCCCCTTTAACGCAATTCGTGATTTCGTTGCCAAAATTGTCCAAAGGCTGGAGGTTGGACCCGACCTGATCCAAGTGGCGGTGGCACAGTACGCAGACACTGTGAAGCCAGAGTTTTATTTTAACACCCACCAGACCAGAAAGGATGTGATGGCCAATGTGAGGAAGATGAAGCTCATGGGTGGCACGACACTCAACACTGGCTCGGCACTGGACTTTGTGAGGAACAACTTCTTCACCAGTGCTGCTGGGTGCAGGATGGAGGAAGGGGTGCTCCCCATGCTGGTGCTCATCACTGGGGGCAGGTCCAGGGATGCTGTTGACCAAGCCGCAGCGGAGATGAAAAGGAATCGGATAGTGACCCTTGCCGTTGGGTCGAGAAACGCCGACCTGGCAGAGCTTCAAGAAATTGCTCATGAAAGAGATTTTGTGTTCAACCCAAACGACTTCCGCCTTCAGTTCATGCAAGCCATTCTTCCGGAAGTGCTGTCACCTATCCGGACACTCTCTGGAGGACCGATTGTCCAAGAGCCACCACCAGGTAATTAATGGCCTTTTTCTAATTAAGGAGATATGGTTTATAAGTTTGCCAATTCTTATTCTGTGACATAGAGATAATGGGAAAAACACATCAAACGCATGTTCTAGCATGGTTGAATGTGAGTGCATGAACAGGTTGGTGAATTGGTAGCGTGGTTGTTGCTACAGCTTTATCATTCCTTCCTGGAGATTTTTGTCCTGTTCTGATTTTGTCACCAACATTTAAAGGCCTGGATTTGGAAGATGTGTTTTACTAGTTAGGTACCTAAATTGTTCAGTGGAGGCTTTTGCTCTTTTTAGGGTTTGTGTAGCCTATGAATGGGACACCTGTGAATGTTACAATCTCTTCCTCAGTTTGGGAATTGTCCGTAGTGTGTGTTTGCTCAGTAAAGTAGAGGTTTCCTTGCAGTGTAGAGAACATAAGCCAATTTGTTTGGGGAGATAGTCAGAGTGGACACTGTTGGACTGAAACTCACCCTTTAAGAACATGTTTAGCTGTCTCATGATTTACTCAGCTCAAGCTCTAAGAGGCAAACAAGGATATTTCAGTATTGATTTTTATTTAATCTGTTTGGAAGATGAGCCAAAGCTCCATGAAGACAGTGGACTCCTTTTAGTTGTTCTTGCCATTGATATCAGTAGACTTTGGAAGCAACAAACCAATAGGGTCATGTCTTTTGAGGAAGTTCCCCTGCATTTCAAGAGATATTCCAGGTGCATAGAGATTTTATATCAAATTTCTCAGGATTTCTTCACAATAGAGATGCTTGAGGTTAAATCTATCTTGCACTAGATCATATTTGAACCTTGTATTTCTGTCTCATGGCATATAAACATTAGAAAACCAGGATTTCTTCCAGCTCCCAGTAAGATCAATAGTGAGGTTCCCATTGGCTTAAGTGTCTGTTGAATTGTGTCCATATTTTTTCTAGTTTCTCACGTAATTTAAAATTATAAACCGTGTTGGAAAAGAAACAGGATGTTTGGAAAGAACCTGAAAGAATTAAAGCATGTGTCTGATTTACATGAAAAGAAGACATTTTGAAATCAGTTTGCCAATACTTGTCCTTAATGAAGATGAATATCACAGGATTTATCATTTAATAAGCTTTGTTTCAGAGTGTGTTTCCAGCTAATACAGTTTTGCATGGCTATACACCAAACCTGACGTGTTTAGTTTTCAATGTAAATTAAAAATGTTCCTGTGTTTTCTTGTTCTTTAAAGGTCATTCGTGCAGCTTCTCTATTTTTCCAGTCTTTTTTTTGTGCTCACAGCTATTCACATACATAAAAAGCAAGTGATTGTATCCTACCCCTACAAATAATTATTGATAGTTACAAAACTGATTTTGACACTGGGCAGTTGCATTTTAACTGGATATTGTCTCACCCTGGGCCTTGAATGGCAATTTTCTGTGAAAAATTAAAAATACAGAAAGCCAAGACAATCTGTAAAATCTGAGATAAATCTCTGTATTCCAAAGAGTCCTTTTCCCCTTTTTGTTCTAAATAGCTCAGTATTTATATATTTTATATACAGGACAGCATGCTTACAGGGACAAGGCAAGCTAGAGAATGGATTAATCTAGCCAGAAATGCTTTAAACAGAAATATAATGGGCAGAATTAGCAATGGGCATAAATTAATCCTTGAATAACTCATTTGGAAGAAGGCATCTGGGGGGGGGGTAAAATCAGTTCTCCAAGATTTTATTTAAAATCTTGGCATTTTGGTCTATGATCTGGACGTGTTTAGAGCAAAAAAAGAGCACAGGGTGATGACACTGTGGTGTCCTTGGGGTGTAGACTTATGTCCTGGAGCTCAGATGCTTGGAGATAGCCCAGGAAGGATTTAACCTTAAAAAAAAGGAACCAAGAGCTGGCTGCTTAGTGCCAAAAGTGGGAAATTTCTCCCCCTTCAACAGCCCACAGAATGGATGTCTGTAACTACAGACATAAAAATGCAGAGCTCAAGAAGGCAGGTGTCCTCAGGCAGCTGTTGAGCCTGATGTTTGAAAGAGTTGATAATCCTTCCCTGCTCAATTCAGTCATTTCCAGCAAGGTCCTTCTTACTTCTATGCTGATCACACCATTGCTTCTCTCTCTCCCCTAACACGGTTCACATGCGTGTACGGCGTATGCTGCATGCACACATGATAAAAAATTTTCCATTTTTGTTTTCTGTGATGTCTCATGTTGTTTTCTGTGCTCTACTGCAGTTCAAGTAACCAAAAGGGATATCATCTTTCTTTTGGATGGATCACTCAACGTCGGAAATGCCAACTTCCCCTTTGTGCGGGACTTTGTTGCCACCCTAGTTAACTACCTTGATGTCGGCAGTGACAAAATCCGAGTTGGCTTAGTGCAATTTAGCGACACTCCCAAAACCGAGTTCTCCCTGTACTCCTACCAAACCAAATCAGACATAATCCAGCGTTTGGGGCAGCTGAGGCCCAAGGGGGGGTCGGTGCTGAACACTGGCTCCGCACTGAACTTTGTGCTCTCGAATCACTTCACGGAGGCTGGTGGGAGCAGAATAAATGAACAAGTGCCCCAGGTCCTAGTCCTGGTGACGGCAGGGAGCTCTGCCGATCCCTTCCTCCAAGTTTCCAATGAATTAGCTCGGGCCGGAGTGCTGACTTTTGCTGTTGGCATTAGGAATGCGGATCAGGCAGAACTTGAACAGATTGCCTTTAATCCAAGAATGGTGTATTTTATGGATGATTTCAGTGCTCTGTCAGCTTTACCCCAGGAGTTAAATAAGCCTATAACAACATATGTTAGTGGAGGTGTGGAAGAGGTTCCACTCGCCCCAACAGGTAATACCTACCTTCCTGCATGCTGACTGCATGAAGTTAATCTTGTTTAAGTGAATTTCTTGTTTCCAATGTACACCTTGACATGTGTCCAAGCCCGGAGTCATCAAAGTGGTTATGGCTGTGCTTAGCTTGATGATCTTTAAGGTCCCTTCCAAACCAAATCATTCTATGATTCTATGAATACATGGCTTGACACTGGCAGCTCTTAATTTTGTTCAAGTCATTACTACCACACTTTAAAAGCACAGTTTTAAGTCTTTTGGTACGTCAGGATCAAAGGAGGACCTGAGTGAGTCTGTGCGCACCAGTCACTGACTCTGGTGTTCCCTTGTGTTCCCATAATAGGGCCACAACCTGTAAATGCATCATGTGCACTAAATCAGGCAATGGGAGCCTGAGATTTTGACCACAAGAAGTGGTGTGGGAAGGTTAAAGTCATGCCAAAGAGCACAGAGGAGCAGAGGTCTAGCCAGGAACAGGTGGACAAATCTATCCCCAGAACCACTTGGTCAAAGTGGTGTCATCAGGATGTCACAGAGGCTGGATTTGACTCCAGAAATTCGAAGTTATCCTCCAATATTAAACCCAAAAGCTGCTGGCAAGTTTAACCCTTTTTTAACAGGTATTTGTTCACAAATTCCATTTTTGTGGCTATGTGCCCATGAAGACATAAGAACAACTGGGATGGGTTAGTATGGAATGGAGACCATTAAGATTAGGATGAAGGTACAAGAGGCTTGGGTTTGCCTTGGGTAGTCAGTGAGATCAAAAGGGCATAAAATGGAAACAGGTGAAAGGCTTTTATGGATTTAGATACTCCTTGTGCAAGCGGGAGAAGATGCAGAAAATGCTTTGTGTACCTGTGCATGAACTGTCTATTTGTTGTCTACTGAGCCTTTAAACAGAAAAAACCCCCCAACCAATCCTCCACTGCTGCTTTACTTCATGCCTGCATTGTCAACATATTGCTAAACCTTAAACATCACTGAATCAGCCAATTTATGATGTGATCTGATGTGATATATGATATTTCCATCCAGTGCCCGAATTTATTGAGTCTTAGGATAGACAATGTCCTTCCATCCCCTTCTTCCTCAAATGCTGTATAGTCCTGCAGACTTTGAATACTTGGGTAAATGAGAATATTGAAAGATTGAAACCCAGCTAACGTGTAGACAATTTTCTAGGATGACATATAAGAAGAAAAATGCTTTCATTTCTTTTTTTCCCCCTTCTCTTTTCATTTGTGAATTTATTCTAGAAAGCAAGAAAGATGTTTTATTCCTGATTGATGGCTCAGCCAACCTCTTGGGCAGCTTTCCTGCCGTCCGGGATTTTGTACACAAAGTCATTTCTGACCTGAACGTGGGTCCCGATGCCACGCGAGTCGCTGTAGCTCAGTTCAGTGACAGCATCCAAGTTGAATTTGACTTTGCTGAATACCCATCCAAGCACGATATGCTCGTCAAAGTGAAAAGGATGAAGATTAAAACTGGGAAGCAACTGAACATTGGAGCTGCACTTGATGAAGCTATAAGGAGGCTGTTTGTGAAGGAAGCTGGAAGCAGGATCGAAGAAGGGGTTCCTCAGTTTTTGGTCCTCCTTGTTGCTGGGAGATCAACCGACGACGTGGAGGAGCCATCAGATGTTCTGAAGCAGGCTGGAGTTGTAACCTTTGGTATCAAAGCCAAAAATGCCGACCCCATACAGCTGGAAAGGATTGTTTACGCCCCGCATTTCCTTCTGAATGTTGAATCCCTCCAACGGATTTCAGAGCTCCAGCCAAACATAGTCAACCTGTTGAGAACAGTCCAGCTTCAGCCAGCAGGTACAGGGAGCCTCGGGGTTTTCAAAAGGCTGAAAGATATGATTTACATGCCCCACTCAATTGGTAACTGGAGCATTTGGGTCTGGTGATGTTTAAAATGATTATGTGGAAACTGCTGTTGTACTTGGAGTTTCCTCTGCTCGCACTCCGATCCAGCAAAGCATTAAGTTCCAAACCAAATTTTAATGCTAAGTAGGGAAAATGCCTTTGTTCAGCTGCAAGAGCTGCAGCTGGTACTGTTTCCAGTGAGCAGAACATGGGACAAATCTGAAATAATAGGGAGCTGTTGCCCCAGAGATGTTGCATTAATTGATGTGCAATGCTGGGCAAGGGCTAAAAGAAGCAAATACTGGCTTGTCTCAGTTTCTCTTCCCATCTTCCCTTTTCTGGAGGAGGGGAATCCAGCACATTGGATCTCTTCCAGGCTATGATGGCAGTTTCTACATTTTCTACATACACACCAATAAATCAGATGCTTTTGACTCAGTTACCATTCGAGCTCAGTAGATGAGATGACAATTTTTTAAAAATTGTCAAAAGAATCACATGGCCACAATAATAAATTCACACTGCAGTACTGGAAATTATGCATGTCTAGCTGTATGACTTCCTGAGGCAGTCCTAACTGGAGCATTATCTCCTCTCCCAACAGGAGGTGGAAACAAGGAAAAATGTAATAACATCCATATCATCTCTCCATAAAGGGGCAGATGGACTTAGAATCATAGAAACATAAAAACAAAGTAGGGCTGGAAGGAATCTCAGGGTGCCATTTGCTACATGCGCTTCTCCCCAGCAGGATCTTTTTGCCCAGAACTAGATGACAATTGGTTCTGGAGACCCTCTGGGGGAGACTTCCCAGATTCCATAACCAATCTGTTCAGTTGCTTTTGTCATACAACACTTCCCCTTCATGTCACACTTCTGTCTCCCTAGTCACAGTCCAAGCCTTTTACATCTCCTTCAACCTGAGGAGAACACAGATGTCAGCTCACTCCTGAATTTGGTGTGGCAGCCTTTTGTCTACTTTAGGCTTGACATGTAGGTCTAGTCTCAGTCCTCCTGTCACCAGCTGCTGTACCCAGCCCATTCAATCCTTCCTTGTAGGTCTCGTAGGTTTTCTTCTACATTTTCATGCTCATCTCTCCAACATCAACCTGCCCAAATGACCAGAGCATGACAGTGGCATCCCCTGGTCATCTCTTACCCCATCTTTTCCATGAGGATTAGTGACCCTTCCCATACTTGTGCAGCTTCTGTCTCAACCAAGACTTGTGCAATTAGTGTTCTTGAATTCTATCCTCCCTTTAAAAACCATTTCAGTCTTTTCCAGACCATTTGGAATCACTTTGACCACCAAGAATTTAGTTTGACCACCAACTATTAATAATTGTGCTATTTACTCATGGATAGCTGCATCCATCCAGTTTTCCTAGCATTCTCATCTAAAAGAGAACCACTCCATAAGAGAACCCATATTGTTTTATTCTTTATCTGCTACCCAGGCACTATTAATAGAACTTTTCCCTTCTTCCTGGACTTTAGAGGAAGTATATGAAATTGGGATGCACCAGGCAATGTCTGCTCCCTCTTCCCACCTACATTAATATTCCTGTCCTATGCATTAACTCACCACGTTTCCAAAAATCCTCTTAAGATATAAATTTGATCTGAAGTCTGCATTTAGAATTCAACTTGCTAACTCTTTATATGGATAAGCATTCATAAGTAGATAATTAGTATTTTCCTCAGAGGGGCAGATCATGCTCCCTTTTGTCCCACTCGACCTTGCTCTAAAAAAGCCAGCAGCACTTTTTGTGGATGTCATCCAGCAGTTGTTGTGTTTGAGAGGCAGTGATATTTTCTGCTTGGCCAAGCCAAAGCTTTGCAATTCTGTTGGTCAGTAGCATAACGTGTCAAAGTTCTCTGACCTTTGACCCTTCATGGTCTTGATTTTGAGATTTTTTTTGTTTGTTTCTTTGTGGTTTTTTGTTTGATTTTTTTAAAGAATACTTTAGCCACAGTTAGCATTTTTTTTCCTGCCTGAAGATAGTACAGAAGAAAACCCCAAAGATCAGTATCTAGCATTTTAGAAGAGCATTTCATCATTTTCAGCTGGATGTTCTTTCCTGCAACTTCTTAATTTCTTTTTAGATGTATTTATTTCTAAGTTCAGTGATGCATCAGTAAAGCTTTTTTCTCCCACTCTTCCCTACTTCCCTGTGAGCACTCCCTGTATGTCATTTCATCCAGAAACTCATTGTTTCATGGGAAAAAAAGATCCCAGACTCCTGTTGCATACTGCAAAGCCACATGTCAACTTCCCAGTCCTCCTGGGAGCTGTTGGCTTCTCCCAGGGTCAGGTAGAGATGGCACCCAGAAGTCCCTTGGCACCCTCTTTCCTATGGGTCCATGATTCTATGACTTGGGGGATAAGGCATGGAATGTGCTCCACTCTGGTTTCCACCGACTCCCACACATCTACCTCCTCACCAGGGATTGCATCTGATGGCAAAGGAACCGAACCACCTTTCCTGACATCTTGCTTTCCCCTCCCTGAGTTTTGTACTCCTTCGATTCAAGGTATGAGGAGAATATTAGTCACTGCAAAAGAGAATCTCACTTTCCCCCCCCTTCCCTTACTTGTCTCAAACAGTAGTTGAGAGAGGTGAGAAGAAGGATGTGGTGTTTCTAATCGATGGCTCGGATGGTGTCAGAAGAGGCTTCCCCCTCCTGAAGACGTTTGTCCAAAGAGTTGTCGAGAGCCTGGATATTGGCCGTGACAAGGTGCGTGTGGCTGTCGCACAGTACAGCAACACCATACAACCCGAGTTCTTGCTCAACACCCACGAGGACAAAGCAGATCTCATCAGCGCCATCCAGCAGCTGAAGCTCATGGGAGGGTATCCTCTGAACACTGGGGCAGCCCTCGACTATCTCATCAAGAACGTGTTCACGGTGTCAAGCGGCAGCAGGATAGCCGAGGGTGTCCCGCAGTTCCTGATCCTGCTGACTGCTGACCGGTCCCAGGACGATGTCAGGAGGCCCTCAGTGGTCCTGAAGACGAGTGGCACGGTGCCCTTTGGTATTGGGATCGGAAATGCTGACCTCACAGAGCTGCAGACCATTTCCTTCCTCCCAGATTTTGCTATCTCTGTGCCTGACTTCAGCCAGCTGGATTCGGTGCAGCAGGTCGTCTCCAACAGAGTCATCCGGCTGACCAAGCAAGAGATAGAGTCACTTGCCCCTGACCTGGTTTTCACATCACCCAGCCCAGGTGAGAAGATGTTTGTGTCTGCACTGAGAGCCAGTGGCAAAATATGATGTTTAGTAACATCATGGCTGCAACACAAACTGAGAAAAGCAAAGATGGTCACGGCTAAGGCTCCAAGTCTGTCTTGGTCTCGCTGATGGTGCACTCAGGGTTGGTAGGAGCTGTGCAATAAACAGAGCCACCTTTGAGCCCAGTCCCTCAAGGTGGTCCATCCACATGGAAGACCCATGAAATGAATGCTATTGCCTTAATCTTAAGTGGATGGATTTTAAGTCCATGCTGTTCCTTTTGGAATGTAAATTGTGTCATTTAGATGTTACAGGGACACCTTCACACCACCATAAATCAAGGTCAGCTTTCTGCTAAGCATAAGGCATGCTGATTTTTCTTAGTTTTGCCACCCTCATTCTCTCGGGAAAGAGAAATTGGAAGCGGGCATCAGGAGAAGGATCAGATCTTACATTTCTGGTCTCCCTTGGAATGAAATCCAGCCAGCGTATGCCTGGGACGAAGAGTATCCACCCCGAATCAGTCCCTTAGATATTCACTGTCCTATTCTATTCCTTCCCTTCTAAGCCAGACCACTTTCCTCCATCCTCATTTATCAGTGTGATATTCTGCAATAACTCAGGTTCTGACCTGAGTTACCACTGCAGAAAACACTTTATTAGGAATCAAAAAGTCATCCTGGAAAGGCAGAAACTGAGTGAATAATAGGATAAAATCTTTCCTAGAGGGCAAAGCCAAAGAAAGAGGGGTGGTTCTGAATGTAAAGCAACCTGCCCTGAGTAAGGACCATCATCAGGCTGTTTTCTTGGGTGGAGATCACACAAGGAATTATTGTTCCAGGTGGGATCTCCACTTGCTCCCTCTCACTTCTTTGCTCTGGAAGCTGCTCTTCTTCCATCCCTGGGATGTGCTTAACAGACTGCTTGTGTCTCTGGGTTGAACCCAAAGCTCCCTGCTTGGGCTCCCAGGAGTTATCCCAGGCAGGCAGACAAGGAGTACCCTCCCCATGGCCAGAGGCATGGGTCAGTGGTGTAGGTGATGATCTTAGCTGCTCTCCATAAGCAATTCCTGGTGCTTCTTCTGACCACTGCCTTCTCTCCTGCAGCGGGTGTGAAGAGGGACGTCGTGTTCCTGGTTGACGGCTCCCGCTATGCCGCCCAGGAGTTCTACCTCATCCGCGACCTCATCGGGAGGATCGTGAACAACCTGGATGTGGGCATCGACACCACCAGGATTTCGGTGGTCCAGTTCAGCGAGCACCCCCACGTGGAGTTCCTGCTCAACACCCACTCCACCAAGGACGAGGTGCAGAACGCCGTGAGGCAGCTGCGGTCCAAGGGTGGCCAGCTGGTGAACGTGGGGGAAGCCCTAGAGTTTGTGGCCAAGACCATCTTCACCCGGCCCTCCGGGAGCCGCATAGAGGAGGGCGTCCCGCAGTTCTTGGTCATCCTCTCCTCTCGCAAGTCTGATGATGACTTTGAATATCCATCCCTCCAAATCAAGCAGGTGGGGGTGGCACCTATGATGATAGCAAAGAACGTGGATACCGATGACATGATACAGATTTCCCTTAGTCCTGAATATATATTCCAAGTCTCCAGCTTTCAGGAACTGCCCAGCCTTGAGCAGAAGCTGCTGACTCCAATCGAAACCCTGACGGTGGACCAAATCAGGCGGCTGCTGGGAGATGTGCAACCCCCCATAGGTAAGGCACTGGCTCTCTTTGGGTTGCTACTCAAACAGATGTTGCCTAAAAGACCTTCTCTTTAAGCCAAGGTTTTCCTTAGTTAAAACCAAAGTTGTAGCATATGTACAATTTTGGAAGGAAACCTTTAGATTGGTGGCAATTCCACCCAAGTACCTAAATACATTATAACTTACGATTTTCAAGTCAAATACCTAAACATGACACCTCTTTGGGTCAATTTCAATTCAAATACACAATGCATACAATTGCCTATTCCCACTTAGCAGATCTCTAGGAAACGGGCATAAATTTGGGGCAAAATAAAGCCGGAAACATTGACAAGTCCAGAGTATTAATGAATGAAACAGATAAGGCTCTGAGTAATGCATGCTTCAAATACTAGGCAGACACACATTCCCACTTGCACACAAGCCCTTTTGGAAAGGCTCCTCAAAGCACCTAAATTTGGCCAAAATATGCCACGTAGTTTTCTACTTCGCACAAGAGCAGCTAGCACAGAAATCCTCCACCAAAGCTCAGGCAAAGGCTTGGCATGCCAATAATTTCCTCTCTTCTTACTTCCCCACAGATGTTTCTGGAGACGAAAAGGACATAGTCTTCCTCATTGACAGCTCTGACAGTGTTAGGCCAGATGGTCTTGCTCATATTCGGGATTTCATCAGCAGAATTGTTCAGCAGCTGGAAGTGGGGCCAAACAAAGTGCGTATTGGGGTGGTGCAGTTTAGCAATGGTGTCTTCCCTGAGTTCTACCTGAAGACCCACAAGTCCAAAAACGCCGTTCTGGAAGCCATCCGCCGCTTGAGGCTTAGAGGTGGGTCCCCCCTGAACGCTGGCAAAGCCCTGGACTTTGTGGTGAAGAACTACTTCATCAAGTCTGCAGGGAGCAGGATAGAAGATGGCGTGCCCCAGCACCTGGTCGTCATCCTCGGAGACCGGTCCCAGGATGATGTGAACAGACCTGCCAGAGTGATCACTTCCACAAACATCAAACCTCTGGGTGTTGGAGCCAGGAATGTGGACAGGGACCAGCTGCAGATCATTACCAACGATCCTGGGCGTGTGCTTGTGGTACAGGACTTCACGGGACTCTCAACCTTAGAACAGAGGGTGCAGAATATTCTTGATGAGCTCCCGATACCTACAACAGACTCACCTGGACCATTCCTACCTGGTAAGGCTGCTATTCATCGTGAAGACTTTTCTGAACAGAGCATAGATGGTATTTGTATAAAGTGAAAATTTATAATACCACCTTTTGATTCCCAAGCCTTTATTTGCATTGATTAAAAGAACTCTTTGAAGTTGAGTTAGGAAAGAATGTAATTAAATTGGAAAGGAGATGAGGGTGCCTATCACAAGTAATGCTGTATGAAGTGTTATACAGAAATTTTCTTGTATGAATGTAAAATCCTGCTAAAGATTCATGAAACTAAAATGATAGAAAGCAGAGAAATTTCATTTGCAAAGTGCAACTTCACAAAGCCCTTAACAGCTTAAATGTTATAGATGCTGCAAACAATTACTAACAACTGTGTTTCCTTTGTAATCTTTTCAGGAGGTAAAAAGCAGGCTGACATTGTGTTTTTGCTGGATGGCTCCATCAATCTGGGGAGAGATAACTTCCAAGAAGTTCTCCAGTTTGTCTACTCTGTGGTGGATGCCATTTACAGGGATGGCGACTCTATCCAGGTAGGACTGGCCCAGTACAACTCAGACGTCACCGATGAGTTTTTCCTCAAGGACCACTCCACCAAAGCTCAGATTTTAGACGCTATCAACAAAGTCATCTACAAAGGCGGGCGAGTGGCAAACACCGGCGCGGCCATCAAGCACATCCAGGAAAGACACTTTGTGAAGGAGGCCGGCAGCCGGATTGACCAGAGGGTGCCCCAGATTGCCTTCATCGTCACAGGTGGGAAGTCTACAGATGATGGGCCAAGGGCCTCCAGGGAAATCACGCAGAAAGGCGTCAAGGTGTTCGCAGTCGGTGTGAGGAACATCGACCTGAAGGACATCAGCCAGCTGGCCAGTGAGAACGCCATGAGTTTCAGAGCAGCCACAGCCCAGGAGCTGTCAGACTTGAATGAGCAGGTCCTGGTCACGCTGGAAGCTGCTATGGAGGAGAGATTGTGCCCAGGAACAACAGATGTGACAAGAGGTAAGGACAACTCCTTTATAGCATGCTCAGGTCATTCTCAAGGGTGGCTTTTAATATCTAGAGTGTTTTGATGGACTTGACTGTCCTACTGTTGTGCTTTGCCTGCAGCCTGAGGTGTAGCATGGGCTCATTCCTCCTCCAGGAGTCTGACGGGGGACTGCAAACTTTTGGTACAAGAGCTGCAGTTCTTGTACCTTCAGCATGTGAATGACTGGTGTAACATCACCACAGAGGTGCCACCGTGGTGGAATTCATTTCAGATGTGACAGCCAGGCACTAAATCACCAGCCTCCTACACTGCATTTAGCCTTTGGACTAAATCCCACTTTGGGCTTTCTCACCGGGACAAGATAATGGTATCATCTTGACAGACCAACTTCTTTAGTGCCAAAATGAAAAGTGATGTTGCTTGTTTCCCTTCCCTGTGTCTATTACAAGCTAATTGGAATTTTTGGCCATTCAGGAATACATGGTGTGCTGGAAATCATAGAACCATAGAATTCTAGAATAGTTTGAGTAGGAAGGGACCCCAAAGATCATCTCATTCCAACTTCCCTGACATGAAACACCTTCTACTAGACCAGATTGCTCCAAGCCCTGTCCTGGCCTGGAACACAGGGATGGGGCAGTCAGTTTCTCTAGGCAACCTGTGGCAGGCCCTCCCCACCCTCACAGGGAAGAATTCCTTCCCAATATCCCATATAACTCTGCCCTCTGGCAGTGGGAAGCCATTCCCCCTGCTGTCATTCCATGATCTTGTCCAAAGCCTATGTCCAGCTCTCTTGTAACCCCTTTAGACACTGGAGGGAGAAAACAGAATTTTCCTTGCCAGATCATCCAGGATGCCCACCTGACCTCATGACAGATATAGTACAAAAAAACCAGAGCATGAGTGGTTGTAGTTTAAGATAAAATTGCCTTAAGAAGGAATCCCATTATTTGGCTACTTCAGAAGCCAAGCTGGGGAATTGTGGTGAGTAAGTGAGCTGGTATTGCTGTCAGATCAGACTCCCAGCAGATGGTTTTGCTTACTACATTACAGCACAACTGACCATGACTCAACCCTCTGACTTTGAGCAGAGGTGTCTCCTGAACCTCTGGAGAAGCAGGAGAGGCACAACACGCCTCTTCAGTTTTTCTTCTCAGCAGCTCCAGCTGAGAAGAAAAACTGAATGCTGGGGAAAGCAAACCACTGCTGGTGGTATTAACTTATCCCAAGTGTGATTAAAATATTAACCAAGCAGTGTGGCTAATATCAAAGAGAATTCAAACACCTCCCAGTGATTCTGTGGGTGTCACTTCAAGCACAGGCAGAAGGTGCACACTGTGCAAATACTGACAGCTTTCCATGTGCTGGAGAGAGAGGAGCAGTCTTAGCTGCCTGATGAAAATGCAAATTTCTCTTGGACTTGGTTTAGGCAGCTGCTCCCAATGCTAAAATTAAAAAAAAAAAAAAAAAAAAAAAAAAAGCAGCAAGTTTTCCCAGGTTATCACTGCTATGGTGACAATAGAAGGAAACTTGTGCAGCAAGTGGTGTCAGTTCTTGATGCAGTGTCTTCACTAATGACTAAAAGAGTAATTAGAAAAGCCATTACTTGAAAACAAATCATCACATTGCTCCATGATGCTCTTCTCTCTTTCTTCATTCCCCTCTCAGACTGTGACTTGGATGTGATAATTGGCTTCGATGTCAGTGATGTTGGGCCCGGTCAAAACATATTCAGTTCCCAGCGAGGTCTGGAGTCGAGAGTGGAGTCCGTGCTGAACAGGATAACGCAGATGCAGAGGATCAGCTGCACTGGCAACCAGGCACCCAATGTCAGGGTGGCCATCATGGCTCAGGGCCAGGGGGGACCGGTGGAGGGGCTGGACTTCTCTGAGTACCGGCCTGAGCTCCTGGAGAGGTTCCTGGACATGCGGACCCGTGGGCCCTATTACCTTAGGGCAGATACACTGAGGTCCTACCTGAGCAAATTCCGATCCTCGCCCGCCGGCAGCACCAAGGTGAGTCAAGGCCAAGGCTTCTGGGGTGGTGTTGGCCAGCAAAGCTGTACTTAAGTTGGTAAAGAAACCATAAATTCATAATAATTAAAAAAAAAAATTAATTGCATTTATTCGCCATAAATTTAGTCACTTAAGCCGTACTTGTTTGCTGCGCCCTCCCTGCATTGTCGCTGTCCTGACAATTAATGAGCATCACTGCAGCAAGTTCCCACAACCATTGGTTAGCTGCAAATTTTTCCTCTCCAGATACTTCCCATGTAACACCTGCATGAAACAATGTAAAGGAATCTGGCATAGGAATCTGGCAGAGCTTCATGACCTGGAAAAGGTGTAGAAGTTCCCTCACCTCCTCTCAGATGAAGCACTGGAAAAAGGCCCTTCAGGTTGCACACTGTGGGTGTTTCACACCTGAAATGTTCTGGGTCCTGACAGACATTTGTTTCTCTCCCAGGTCATAATCCATTTTACTGATGGTGTAGATGAGCCGATAACTCAGCTGGAGGCTGCTTCGTCTACTTTACACTCAGAAGGTAATTTTTTTGCTCTTTCAGGCAGTGATTATAGTCCATGTTAACACGTAGTCCATCTTACCACCATTTCTCCTAAATGCATTTGCTTTTGATTGTAAAGGATAAGGATTTTGTGAGTTCTACATGCACTTGCTGTTCTTCACTGCCTTCCTGTGATGTTTAACTGCCTGCTGCCACTTAACCATGTGGGCAACTTGCACTGGCTGTGTCTGAAGATGCTTGTTCTCTATTGAAAAGGCTCTGTTTGCAATCAAAGATGTGGATAACGATGTGTCATCGCAGGGGAGGGTGTGCAGGCCCTCCAGAGCACCTCTCCCCATCACAAAGCCCTTCCTGCTTCTCCCTGCCAGGAGTCAACGCTCTCATCTTCGTCGGGCTGGACCGAGTGACCAACTATGACAGACTGATGCAGCTGGAGTTTGGCCGGGGGTTCACCTACAACAGACCACTCAGAGTTAATCTGCTGGACTTGGATTTCGAGCTGGCAGAGCAGCTTGTAAGTAACTTGGCACAGGCAGCGCTGCCTTGTAATGCTGGAGGAAAGCCCACGGCTGGATCTCCTGTGGGGCTGAGCTGTGGCTGGATTACACCCTCTTGGCTCTGCTCCTCTCCCCTCCTCTCCCTGCCTCACGTCAGCGCTTTTCACAGATGCCACGGCAAATAAAGTTCAGAGCAGATCATGGTCTCGTCTCACTCCTGAAGAAACCCTACTCCAGCAGAGGCATTAGGTCAAATGGGATGGGATAAGATGCCATCAAAAGCTGTGGTGCCAAAAACCCGCTCTCTGCCTGTGTTTACACTGTTGGTTTTTTTAACCTTACAGTAATGCCTCATAGTGCCTGGTCGGTGCTAAACCTCTTGTAGAAGCACTGCTTTCGAGGTTTCTTTCCCTGATCTCATACACTGTCTGCATTTTAGACATGTTTTTAACAGATGAAGGACTTTAAAGTCCCTTCCAACCCAACCCAACCCATTCCGTGATTCTTTCTTCTTCATAGATTTACTTGTTTCCCAATGCACAGTCCCTCTTGAGTGTTGAGTTAATAACTCAGTATGTCCAGTTCCTCCCAACTTCTCAGCTGCTACCAGCACAACTGAGCTTCTTTTCCAGTAGATTTAATAAGATTGGGCTTAACCACTGGTCCATGTGGTCACCTTGCTGGGCCCTTCTCTGCAAATCAAAGCATAGCCACTTGCAAGTGAGCCTTGGGTTTTGGGATCAGAGTTAGTCCTCATCCCCTCCCCAGATAATTCAGCCCCAGACAATCCTTCCAAAACGTAAATGTGCAAAGCTGGCAGGAAACGTTTGCAGCCAGCAATGTACTTGGCAAAGAAAGTGATTTTTTTCCTCTTCTTTCTGTTGGATGATGTAAAACCAAGCTGTGATTTCTCTGAGTCCGTATCATTCTTTTTAACTTTTTTTTTTCCTTTACTGTGTGCTTGCGAATCGTTCTCAGCCTGCAGGTTGCTGGTGAGCTGCTCACTGCAATGACTTTCTCATGGCCTCCTCCACAGCCTGGATTTGTTTCTTTGGAGATGAGATTTCTCTCTTCAGTGACAGGCACTGCTCTGGGGTCTGATGTCCTACAATATGCACTCTACGAATTCTGCCCCACACAGTTTCTGTTTAAACCCTTCCCTCTGATGTCCAAAATCAGGTACTGGGGCTCTGGCAGGTTTCTAACACTATAGTTTCCCATTTTTCCTGCAGGACAACATCGCAGAGAGGACGTGCTGCAAGGTGCCCTGCAAGTGCTCAGGCCAGAGAGGGGACAGAGGTGTGCCAGGCCCTATAGGACCAAAGGTAGGTCACTTCATCTGGGGATGAAGGGTCCCTGTGCACGGGAACCTGGTGGTGATGTGCAGGTTGTGTAGTTGGAGTGGGTGATGTTAATGGGGAGATCATCTCCACTTCTTCCCCTCATTTGAAAACTGACCCTAGGACTTGCAGAGGACAATTGAGGACTGCTCTTCTTCCCTTTCCCCACAGCCTCGGCACTGCAAAACATCCAAGAGGGCAGGGATAAGTGGCTGGAAGGACAGGGTGAAGCATCCTGGGAAACCATTTAGGGACATCAAAAGGAGATTATATCTCTCATTAAGACGGATGACCAAACAGCTGCTTTGTGCTTATCTTGGGAAACCTTGAATATCAGTCACAGAACTATGAAGGAAATTCACAATTTTATTTGTTGTCTTCTAGGGTGTCACAGGAGATCTTGGCTATGGAGGCTACCCTGGTGATGAAGGAGGACCGGTGAGTGACTGCTCCTCTTCAAATGGAGACCTCACCATAGTGAAGTGTTTGGAGGCTTTTCCATTAAATGAAAAGCCTCCAAACTTTTTTCTGCTGAGTATGTAGGTGTGGGTTAAAAGAGACAGAAAGCAGAACTTTGAGTTTCCCACACCTGGCAGGCTGAGTTGCTGGTCCCAGCTGCTCCCAAGAGAGAGTCAGTAAGGAAATTCTTGAGAGCTGGAGAAGGATGATGGGGGGAATAACTCCCATTATTTGATGTGACCCACCTCTGTGTTATTCCCCAAGACAAATAAAATCCTCAACTTCATCAAATCTGCAGTTGCCACAGTTACCCACACCACCTGCAGCTGAAAGATTTGAGTTACTCCAAAAGTGAAACCAAGAGTGATGTTCCTATCCATCACATGGCAGACAACGTGAATCCCATGAATTCCTACCAACACTCTTCATCCAAACTCTGCATGAATCCCACGTCAGCCCTGGAATAAACATTCCTCCATGCATCACTCCCAAGGGGTGAGGCTGAGGCCAAGGGGCTGACGGTGCTCATGGCTTTTCCAACAGCACAGGCAGGGGCCAAAGGCTGCTGTGAGACTGCATGCCAGGCAATGTTTTCCTGGGGCTTGAAGGTCAGGATGGGATTAGACATCTGTGCAGAGCTCTGAGGGCTTCGTCTTGTCATTTTAATTTTGAAAGAGAAGTTTTACAAAGCTCTTTCACAGCTGAGGGACTGGGAAGGATGTTTCTTTCTCAGTGATGGAAACGTGCAGTTGGTCTCTAGGTGAGGACGGTTGTGGGCAAGAGATGGTGGGGTGGCCAGGCAAAACCTGCTGCTCCTGTGCCTCCAAGCCACCTCCTGTGGCAGTTAGCCACAGAATTAAGCTTAGCAGGTGAACCCTGACTGTTGTTTTTTTCCCCTCTATGCACCAGGGTGAGCGTGGACCACCAGGTGTGAATGGGACACAAGGTTTCCAGGGATGCCCCGGGCACAGAGGAACAAAGGTATGTGTGGAACAAGCCTGCACAGAGCAGATCCAGAGTCCAGAGGGTGGGAGTCCCCCAGGGGCAACTCGTGCTGGTTTAGGAGGTCACACAACCTCTACCACATGCCCTTGAGTAGTTGTGTCCACCTGGCCAAGCACCAGGGCTTTCAGAGGGTGTTGGGGCTTTAGTGTTGCTATGAAGAGCAAAAAGGCAGCCCAGAGACCCAGGCTCGATCCACAGGCAAGGCTGGTCTATCTTCTGCTGTCTGGCTCTGGGGGAAAGATTTGGGAAGAGATGGATGTGCGTGTCTTGGTGCAGGGCTGGGACAGTGAGTGGGTGGAACTCTGCTGTTGGGGAAGAGGGAGACAAGTGAGCCATGGCTGCGGCTCTAAAGAGGAACCTTGAGCTAATGGGCCAGGACAGGAGCTGCACCCCAAGCCAGAAAAGGTGGTGAAACACATAATATTTATGGGAAATCTTGAAATTAAGGGGATGTTTCCTACCATTTGCTCTGACCACATGATCCTCTGGCAGGGAGGAGTACATGAACCAAGCCCATTAGTTGCAGCTGAGATATTGAGTCTCATTTAAAATCTGTTCAGCCTTGGACAAAGGCGCTAGGACTGGCTCTGGATTAACATAAAAATGGGTGCAGGGAGAAACAAAAGTCAGTGGAGAAAGAGTTGTGGCTAAGGAGCAAGATATTTTATTGGATTAGCTGGATTAACCCCCATGCCCCACATATTTTATCTTGGCACAAGTGCTGGGGAGGCAGCTGAAGACGAACACTGGCATAAGAGAAATTAGGGGAAGTCCTGCATTGGTCGTGGCTCTGGGTCTGCCAACAAGCCCAGCCCTCCTTCTCCACTGCTTCCCACTGCAGTGAGCTGGACAAAAGTGGAGTAACTCTTTTCTATCTCCTTAGGGTTCTCGGGGATTCCCAGGAGAGAAGGTATGGAGCTATTCCCTTATGCCACAGCAGCGAGTGTGAGTGTGTGGCACATCAGTATCCCCCTCCCCGTTCCCCCTTCCTCTCAGTGAGCATTTGCCCCTTGCCTCTCTTCCACAGGGTGAACTGGGAGAAATGGGTCTGGATGGCATTGATGGAGAAGAGGTCAGTCATTCTAATTGCTTTTCTCTTAATAACTCTATGCTTCAGCAAAGCATCTAAAAAGCACTTTGGAAGTGGCAAATATTCTAAAATATTTTTCTTTCTTCAGGGAGACAAGGGTTTGCCTGGCTCCTCTGGAGAGAAGGGATATTCCGGCAGGAGGGTAGGCTTTAATCACTTTACAGTGGGGCTAAATGATGGCATAGAGGTGGATTTGAGCAAGGGGAGGGTGGAAAATCATCATGCTCCCCTCAGGGCTGACAGCTGGGCAGAGATGCTTTTGACAGGCCAGGGCTGCTCTTCATAACTCTCCATCTCTTCCCACAGGGAGATAAGGGAGTAAAGGGTGAACGAGGAGAACGAGGCGACCGTGGGCTCCGTGGAGATCCGGTAAATACTGCTAAGGCATTGTCTTGATTTTCCACCCACCTTCCACTGATACTGGGATCCTCAGAGCCAGAGGCTCTGGCTTATTAAATGCTGCTTGACAGTGGCAGGTCCCATGACAGAGCAAGGACTTGGAGGTGACATGCGGGAACCATATCAACCACTGTTTCACCATGTTATAGTGCTTCTTTCTCCTCTTCAGTATTATTGCTCAGTTGAAAATCTGTGTCTGTCTGAAAACAGCAGCAATACTTCATCTAATGCAGTCAAAAAAGGAAAAAAAAGGAAAGTTCTCAGCTCTAGCAGAGCAGTTTATGAGATTTGATTTTCATGTCCCACTTACGCAGATGTTTCTCATTGCTCTGTTGCTTTCAGGGAGATTCAGGAGCTGATAATACTCAACGGGGCTCCAGAGGACAAAAGGGTGAAATTGGACCAATGGTAACATTTCTTTGTTGTCTTGTGCTGTTTTTTAGTTTTTACAACAGAATGGGACAGAGAAAGGGAGAAAAAAAGATGCTGCCAAAAAGATGCAAGTTTCTCATTGTGCCTTGTCAGATGGAATATTTTTTTCCACTAGAAAATGTTGTTGGTTTGCAACCAAAACTTTCTCTGGGAAGATGTCAGTTTAAAAGAAGTTTTGTGTAAAAAGCATCTTTAAAAAAAACTATTATTATTTTACAATGTCTTTTGGGATCTCGTCTCTGAAAATAACTTCGTATTTGGAAATTACCTTTGTATGTTCTCATGGGTCATATGCAAAAGCAGAGAATTGATTAGATTATGCCAAATCTAAACCTCCTGATTCACCTGAAACCTCGGCAAGAAAAAAAAATCCCACACACTCTCTGGAAAATTTAAAACCCATCTGTTTTCATATCAGCCCACAATAAAAAATGCATTTTAAACTGTCAGAAGGCATTTCCCAATGAATAGGTATGTTGACTTGTGCTGGCTCAGAAACTTGATGGAAACTCTCTGTGAGTTCAACTGCTGAGTTGTGTGAAAACACGAAAGGAGCCATTATTTGAGAACTGAATCTGTTTTCCCAGTGCCTGCTCATCTCAGGGCTCTCACTTGAGTTTTGTTTTTCCCTTAGGGAGATCCAGGACCAGCAGGGCTGGTGGGCCAAGATGGTGGAGTCGGGAGGAAGGTGAGTTGCCAGACCTCCAGTCAGCAAGGCCCAAGCTTAGATTGACAATAACTTTTCCCCTCCTTCCTTTTAATGTATTTTTTTTTCCCACAAACATCAGGAATTCAACCTCAAAATGCAACGAACCACCCCCAAAATAGAAAAAAATCTCAAAATGAAAATGCCTCATGGCTTCCTGACTTGTTGTAGAGACTTTAAAAGTCGAATTTATTCCCATGCAAATAGCTCAGTGCTCAGATCAGTGGAGTTACACCTGATTTATATATAAGGACAGGCTGGATAGTGCTTGGAACAACCTGGTCTAGAGGAAGGTCTCCTTGCCCATGGCAGGGGGTTGGAATTAGATGGTCTTGAAGTTTTCTTCCAACACAAACCAGTCTGTGATTCCATGATATGCATCTGCATTTGGCTGCTGGTTTTGGAAAGGCAAAAACAAAAGTGGAGCTGGGATATCTGGCATGTGTTCCCTGCAGCATGTGCCTCCCATCCCAGGGATGGTGACACACTCCTAGCGTGCATGAGGGAGCAACTCACCTACACAGGAGATGTGAGGAGAGAGAAAACATGTCCAAGTCTGATTTAAGAGAGCTGACCATGTGGATTTTCCTCTCCCTTTCCCCCCAGTAATTTAAACCATCCAAATGTCATTTTGGACTATGAGAAGCATTGACACATGTATTTAAAAGCAAAAGGGAAAGGTGTGCTTACTTATTAGAGTAAAAAGCTTCATTTTTGCTTCATTTGCAGGGCATGGCAGGACGAAGAGGGCCCATAGGAGTTAAGGTAGGTGATGATGGGACAACACTTGGGGCTCCTGCCACACCACAAGCCAGGCAGCCTCAGCAACCAGAGCAATATGCCAAGAGAAGGGACACAGAGGTTTTTCTGGTTCCTCTCTGCTTCTTCTCTCCTCCAAATTTCCCTCCTCCTCCTCAGGCTCATCTCCCTCTGTGTGTCTTGATGGGCTCGGTGCAAAACCAACTGTCCATGTGCCTGCCTGTCTTCTACAGCATTCCCTGGTTGGATGTTTTGTCCCCATATGCTGCTGGGGCAGTGTAAAAGGGCCAAAGCATGATGGTTGATGCCCATCAATTGCAGGAGGCAAATTGTCCCCACCATCACTGTGCTTCTTCTCTGCTATCACCATATCTTGAAAAAAAAACAAGAAACCAACTGAAGATCTTTTCCTCCCTGTTTTTTGTGCAGCTGTGGGTACCCTGATCTCTCCTTTCCCTTCCCATGGTGCTGACCATGTCCTCCCATGCTAACATGCACTGTCCTGTTTTGTACTTCCAGGGCACCAAGGGCTCGCCTGGTCAGGCAGGGCCAGCTGGAGAACAAGGCATGAGAGGGCCACAGGTCAGTGAGTTCATAGCAGAGGAAAAGCTTTGCCTCATGGTGCTGTGGTGTTACTTCATCACAGCCGCTTCCCCAAAGAGTCTCATCCACAAGGACTGGTGGAATTTGGATATATTTGGGTGTGCTGTGGTCTGGCTGTCCCACCTGCCACTGCATTCCCACCAGCCCCAGTGTGATGCAAAGCATCCCTCAGACACTTCAGCAGTTGCTTCCCCTTGGAGCCCAGTGTGTTTCTGCCCATGTGTGCTGACAGCCTCTCTTTTCTCCCCACACAGGGTCCACCTGGCCAGGTTGGCACACCAGGCATCAGAGGAGAGCAGGGTGTCCCTGGACCCAGGGTAATCCTTTTGCTGCTTCCCAGACATTGACCCAACTATACTGTTGTTGAACTAATAAGATTCCAATGTGTATTCCCATTCCCCTCTCCTAGGGCTCCAGCTCTGCTCCACTCTCTTTTAACACACTCTTCCAGCATGACTCTCATCTCAACTTATGCTTAAGACTTCTTGATCAAGAGTTACAGAAGAGAAAGAGCTAAAAGCAACCACAGAGGGGTCAGGACTTCAGTGTTTGGCCCATTATTGCGATTTTAGTTAAAGAGGATCCTGAGTGACTGGTGGGGCACCTCTGTGATGTTTCATCCTCTGAAGCCAGAGCATGACCATCTCACATGCTTGCTGGGGCCACCCCATGTATTTAATTCTCCCTCCTGCTGCATTCCTCAGCCAGACCCATCGACATAAAGTCATATTGCACTTCCCCACCCCCAGCATGACTTTCCCCCTCCTGCTTTCCTGTAAGTGTTCTCTTAGGAATAATATAAATTGCTGCTGATATTTGCATTGAACTGAGCTGGACATCCAGCTCCTCCCAAACACAAAGCAGATTTCTGAGTTTCCTGAGGTGTTATGAGAGACACCAGCCCTAGTAATCAATACATGATTTCTATGGTTTCCCAATTCCCTAGTTTCTGGCACCCAGGTTTTCTTGACACGTTGCCAACATGCCTCTCCACATTTCCATTCCAGGCTGGGAGTGGACCTCCAGGACCTGCAGGAGAACGTGGCAGGATTGGTCCCCTGGGAAGGAAGGTATGTCTTTAGGAGCACTGGGCATCAGCAACTAAAGCTGCATTGAAAAGCTTCTGGATTTTGCATGGGCTTAAAGAAATACTTTAGATGAACCTCTTGGGCTTGCACAGTGTGGAGAGAAGCAACTCTGTGCTCTGGTTGTCTAATTAGACTCCCATTTCAGTGAACAGAAAGGCAAAAGTAACTGAGCAACTGAGGTTCCCAAGCAACTTTCCTGGGCCGATTCTCAGAAAATGCCTATGTGAGAAGGTTTTACTTTCTTGAAATCACCAAAGGTCCCACTAAAGAGCATGCACTGCACAGCATTTCAGGCTATGTAGGTCCATGCCTTTCTGCCACAAGGAGGGCTGCAGACTGCTCTGTGCACAGAAACCAGTGTTGATGGGGTAGGGAAGGCTCAGAGCTGCCTGGAGTTTCAGCACATGCTTTAATAGATGCTCCTCTTTTTAGGGTGAGCCTGGAAACCCTGGAGTCAAAGGGCTGAATGGACAGCCAGGCCCACGAGGAGAGATGGTGAGTGTTGCCAAGCCCTCACACCTCTGTGGACACTTAAGGAACTTTAAGGAACATTAAAGAGTTTCACAAAGGCCTGCAGCTTCAGTGGGTTCTTTCTTCTGATGCTGCTGTACCTGTAAGGTTTAAGTTGTTTGCATATGACATATAATTTACAAATTAATGACTTTGGCTTTCCAAATTTAGGGTGACGATGGACGAGATGGAATTGGTGGCCCAGGTCCTAAAGGCAGGAAGGTAGGTATATGCTCATCATTCCCACCTCCTTAACAAGGACAAGGAAGCAGCCAAGACCATCCACTGCAGATGGATGAGGGCATTTTCTAGAACATATTCAAATTAACCTTTCTGTTCTTTCAGGGAGAACGTGGCTTCGTAGGCTATGCAGGGCCAAAGGTAGGTGCAGCCCATGAGCTGTGCATTCATTTTCCAAGCAATTTTCCACAGGCCTGTGCAGGTTTAGAGCTGCTGTTTGTGGTTTTCCCCTCCTAGGGTGGACCTGGTGATCGTGGTGTCGCTGGAGGCCCCGGCCCCAAAGGAAACAGAGGTCGCAGAGTAAGTTGGACCATGGCACAATTTTTCCTTTCTGCATGAATGCCCTGAAAGATGGATGCATTTTTTCCTCCAAGTGCTCCTGGGAGTCCTCCTGCAGATGTTCATGGAGAGGACTTCTCTGCTCTCTCTTTCTAGGGAGATGCAGGACAACCTGGGACACCCGGTCAGAAAGGAGAGATTGGATATCCTGGGCCATCTGTAAGTGTTCACTGCGCTGCTGATTGGCTTCATGTAGTGGTCCCTATGAGTGCAAGGGGTTGAAAAATAAGCCCATCACCGTCTGGTTCTGATTTCAAGTGGGGGAATTCCTCTTTATTTGTCTTGGATGTGTCCCTGTACATTTCTGAGTAGCTGTTTATCACTGAGAAATATTTACCCATCCTCAAGCAGAAGGAAAAATCAAGAGACATGCTCTTACCAGGCATTAGGATTTCCCCATGGCAATATGTCCCTTAAAATTCCTTCTAGGAGATTCTCAGCTCTTTATCACTTACCACCCCACATGGGATATGGTCCATGACCAAATCTGGCTGGCACAAGGCACCCTAGAAAGGCCAAGGTGACTGGGCTTGCTTTGCATGTGAACCTGGAGCATTGTAACTCATAGAATGGTCTGGGCTGGAAGGGGCCTTAAAGACCATCTAGTTCCAACCTCCCCCTTTGGGTTTGGCCTCAGCTAGGTTTAGTCCTCATACAGAAAAGCCCTTTCCTCTGTTGCTGGAAACACAGCTGAAAACAGACAGGTTTTCCCTTGGCTCCTGCATGACCCATGGTTCAGCAGTTATTCCAACAGTGCTCATGGGGCACCCTGGAAATACACACTGCACTCAAGTTCTCTTCATTCTTTGAAACAGGGCCTTAAAGGCGAGAAAGGAGAATCCAGAGATGTAAGTATGGCATAATTTCTCTCTTGTTTTGAAACACCCTTGGGTTGGCTGTGTGACACATCTCTTTTCCCCCCCTTTCTTTATTTCCTAAAGCAATGTGCGCTGGTGCGGAACATCAAAGACAAATGCCGTGAGTACCTCAGTGCTTTGCTAAGCCACTCTCTCTACCCTTATTTGCCCATCATGTCACAGGAATGGCACTGACCAGGCTGTTTTTTTCTCTCCATCTTTTCCACAGCTTGCTGCTATGGTAAGTCTCATTCAGTCCTTTAAACCCCAGGGTGGCTGCATGTCATGATTGTTGCTCTCTGCACGTGTGAATGATTTACCCCTGCTGAGAACACTGTCCTTGAATGCTGACAGCTGTTTGAGGCATGGCTTGTTCCCAATGCACATTCCCAACAGGTCCCAAGGAGTGCCCTGTCTTCCCAACCGAGCTGGCCTTCGCTATTGACACCTCCTCGGGTGTTGTGAGGGACGTTTTCAACAGGATGAAGCAAACTGTGCTCAGAGTGGTCAACAACTTAACCATCGCCGAGAGCAACTGTCCCCGGGGGGCACGGGTGGCTCTGGTCACCTACAACAACGAGGTCACCACCGAGATCCGCTTTGCTGACGCCAAGAAGAAATCCAGCCTCCTCCAGCAGATCCAAAACTTCCAGGCAACCCTAACTACGAAGCCACGCAGCCTGGAAACTGCCATGTCCTTCGTGGCTAGGAATACCTTCAAGCGCGCCCGCAGTGGCTTCCTGATGAGGAAGGTGGCTGTCTTCTTCAGCAATGGGGACACGAGAGCATCCCCACAGCTCAACGATGCCGTGCTGAAGCTCTACGACGCCGGGGTTGTGCCAGTGTTCCTCACCAGCAGGCCGGATGCAGTACTTGCCAGAGCTCTGGAGGTTGGGGTCTTTCACCCTTTCTTTATCTTCTGCTCATGCCCTCTGGTTTGATGGCGTTGAATGCCACAGGCAATGCTTGGCCTCACAAGTGGGGAAGAGAGCATTGCTGGCCAAAGTCATCCATCCATTAGGGCAGAAATCCTAATTCTGTAATCACCAAGGCACATGCTGGGCAATGCTAGTGAGACTCTCATGAGTCACTATTTTCCCAGGCTATGACTCCAGGGTGCCAGGTGTGGGATGAAACAGAAGGAAGATTCTGACAGAAAGGCAAAGGGTGGGAAGGTGGCAGTACTTTAGCTTTGCTGGCAGAGGGAGTGTAGACAGGCAGAGATTAAAAGCCACAAAAAAGCCACAGATTAACTCATTGAGCACTGGTTCAAGTGGTCCCTTTTCTTGGAATTTGACTCTAAACTGACATCAGGGACATGAAGCTCCTTCAAAAGGAATCCACTGAGAGCATTGCGCTGAGCAGAGAATCCCTCAGAGTTGTGGACTGCCCTCCGCTCCTCTGAGCTGAGAATAACAGAAAGCAGCATTACTGACTCTGTGTTTTTCTCTTTCCATCTCACCAGATCAACAACACAGCGGTTGGTCATGCCATTGTTCTTCCAACCAGCGGCAGTCAGCTGAATGAAACCATTCAGAGGCTCTTGAATTGTCACATTTGTTTGGGTAAAGCATCCAATTTCTCCTTTAGACAGTTCCAAATCCTTCTGGTCACGCAGCAGTTGATTGTAAGAAGGGAAGCCCAGTTGGGAGTCGGCCCTTTTGTTGATGAATACAAGAGATTCTTGGGTTGAGCAGAAAACATTGGCATTGTGAACGAAGTTCACTGGGCGTTCTCTACTTTGTAAAGAGAAGCTCCTTTTTTGTCTGGTTGCCACTTTTACAGCCCAAATACTGATAGTTAAGTGCTCTAAAAGATGGCCTTCTGCCACTTATGACAGAGTGCTTCAGGGATTCCCTTGGACAAAGGAGCAGATAAAAAAATAGTGAACACATAACTGAATGTGTTGTGGGATGAAATGACGTTGGCATCAAGCAATGGACTAGCGAATGTCCAGGGCTTGATGGTATTTCCTGTGACACAAGAGATGTTTACAGTGATGAGGGAGGGTGGTGTTCAGGTCCTGCAGGTGAAACCCACTGTATTTCTTCCTCAGATGTGTGTGACCCCCATCCCAGCTGTGGTATAGGTGGTCAGCGACCCGCGTTCAGAGACAGAAGGGCAGCCCCCACAGATGTGGACACGGACATAGCTTTCATCTTGGACAGCTCTGAGTCCACCACCCCTCTGCAGTTCAGCGAGATGAGGAAGTACATCTCCCACCTCGTAACTAACCTGGAAATCAGCTCGGAGCCCAAAGTATCCCAGCACCACGCCAGAGTGGCCGTTCTCCAGCAAGCTCCTTACGAACATGAAACCAACTCAAGCTTCCCGCCAGTAAAAACTGAGTTCTCACTAACTGATTATGCATCCAAAGAGAAGATCATTAATTACCTCCACAACCAAATGACCCAGCTCCATGGCACGACGGCTCTGGGGAGTGCAATTGAACACACAATCACTCATGTTTTTGAAAGTGCGCCGAGCCCTCGGGACCTAAAAGTCATAGTTCTGATGCTAACAGGAAAAGTGAACGAAAAAGAACTCGAGCACCTGCAGAGCGTTGTCACCAATGCAAAATGCAAAGGGTACTTCTTTGTTGTCTTGGGCATTGGCAGGAAGGTGAATGCCAAGAATATCTACAGCCTTGCCAGCGAGCCAAATGACGTGTTCTTCAAGCTGGTCGATAAACCAGGAGAGCTCCATGAAGAGCCCTTGCTGCGTTTTGGGACACTGCTGCCATCCTTTATCAGAAGTAAGTGTAACACCCCACAGCCAAAGTGTCATGAAAGGCGCAACACGTGGCCTCAGAGGGGTTAATCTGAAAGGTTTTGGGCAGCAGGACCCACTGAACTTAGTTTATTTTTCTATGGTTTGTTCTGTTTGGTGCAATTTGGGCTGCTCATACTTTACCTACCTGAGCATGTCTGGGTTTCATTCACTTTGGCCTCCCCATCCTATTCCATGTTCATCCACCAAGCAGAGTTTCTACTTCAGTGTGCTTTGCCTTGGTCTCCTGTGGATTCCGATCTCATGCCACATGGATTGCCTCTCACAGAGATCCTGCTGAGGCCCTTTGCAGTACTTCCTTGGAGCTCCTTGAACACCCAGCAGATCTTTCTTCCCAAATTCAGCATAAACCTCATGTCCAGCAGGCCCTTGGCTGGCTCAGGCTGAGATCTGCAGTTGCTGTATGCAGACTGAAGGACCAGATGGACAGGATTGTTTGCTCAGGGATAAATAATGCTGCTGTGTTTGGGATGTGCTGACTGTGCCCCAGAAATTTACATCTCATCTTAGCTAGAGACCCCAGCCTGGATCTCCAGCTGCCAGAGATCCTAAACAGCAAGGTTAAGAAATGGACCTCTTTTAGGAAAGCTAGTTTTTAGCAAAAATTCCTGAAAATCAGATTAATGGGCTGATATACTACAGATTCAGGAATGTCTTGCACTGAATAGGAAGAAAACATTTGGAAATAAATGTTTAGGTTTTCTCAGTTTCCTTTTTCCATTTACTGCTTACAGCAGTCCTGGAAACTTCTAACTCAAAAAAAAACCCATTACAAGCGTGGTTGGAAGTGCCCTATTACAAGAGATGTGTTTATATGTTAGAGACTCAGGGAAACAGCCCTCTTGTAGTTAAGGCCCTGGTGTTTGTAAACTGCAATAACAAATCTCCCATCCCAGGATGCTGCAGTAACCAAACATCAAGTAAGAAGAGAAAAGTTGGTTGCTTTGCTTTTTTAATTAAGAAATATATGTAATGTGTCGGTGGTGGGTATCGACCATCCTCAACTCCAGCATTTAATGTCTCTCTCTGTCTCCAGGTGAATTTGCTTTCTACCTGTCTCCAGAGATAAGGAAACAGTGTGAGTGGTTCCAGAATGGTCGTCAAGCCCAGAGCCAGCACCCCGTGCTCACCGGGCAGAAAGCAGTGTGAGTAACGCTTTGGGGGAAAGGAAAGAAAAAGCAACTTCAATGCAAACAATCCAAAGCAGGATTATCTTTTAATTAATAGATTTTTAATAATATTTTAATTAATTTTACTAGTTCCCTCAGTGCTGTGTCCAAAGAGCAACAGAGATATTTTACAGAAAAAGTCATGTATAATTCTTAATTTGGGGTAAATTTCATATTTACATATGTATAAAAATATGAAGGAGGTACATGCTGACTTTGACCATGTAGGTCAGGATTTCCAGAAATTACTAATAATTTGGGGCTTTCTACTCAAAACATTATTTTCAGAGGCTGGGCTGCCCTGGTTTATCTGTTATAGAGCATTCATGACAGCACCCATACTAATATTTTCTGAAGAGAAGTGAAAGCTTGTGTCACCAAGACTCACTGGTGGCACAGAGCTGTCCTGGCTTTAGAAGGTCAAGTCCCTTGAAGCCAGGCATGCTACAGATCTCTCTGCTGAATTCACTCTTATAAGAGAATCACAGAGTAGTTTGGAGGTTGGAAAGAACCTTAAAGAACATCTTCTTCCAACCCACTGCCTGAGCAGGGACACCTTCCACTAGACCAGATTTCTCCAAGCACCTTTCACTGCTTGGATCTAAGCACTTTTCACTCTTCACTGTGGGCAAATCTAAAGCTGGCAAAGACTCTTGAAGTCAGGTGGGTTCCTGCCAATGGCTTCTACATCAGCTCCTTTCTGCTTCCAAAATTCTGCTCAGGTTCGTGGCTCCCAACGCAACCATCAGCCGGACCTTCACTGCCAGCACCACGGTCAGCGCAACCATCAAGCCTGTGGCAAGTGCCCATGCCAGAACCACTCCTGCCAGCACCACGGACCAGGGCAGAGCCACCAAGGCCACCCCGGCCAGTGCCGTGGTCCAGGGGAATGCCACTGCCCAGGGAGCAGCCGGTGCCACCGCCCACGCCAAAGCCAGCGGCCGGGTCGCCACCAACGCCACAGCCACCGCGGCCGGTGGCAGGAGGAGACAGAGTGGTATGTGAACAGCTCTCCCCACGTGGGCAGTGCCTCCCTCTAGGCTGAACCATAGCAGGTTGTGGCTCTTCTTGCTCCTTAGAGGATTCTTCCTGTGGGGAAATGTCACCCAGAGGCCAAATTTCAGTTTTAGGTGTAAACCTGGAAATGTGTGCCAGGGTGTTGTCAACTTGTGTAAAGAATTTTGTGCAAAAATGGGTGAGGGACGGGCTGCCCCTAGGCAAAACACAAGCAGGAACAATCCATCCAGCTACAAAGAACTTATCTTTCTAGTGTGTCTCATTTGTTTCCATGATTTCCTTGTAGCATCACCCCTTGGCCAAGTTTTGCTGTTTATGGTGATTCATACAATGGCATCATTTGAACTCTTAGCTAATAGGAATAGTTAGTTCATCACTGGATCAGTGTGGAGACCTTTTTGGGAATGCCAAGCCTCTTTCACATGAGCACAGTTCATACAAAGGAGATTTCCCAGGTATTTTTGCAAAGGGGTACAGGCAGATCTGCACTAGCTGAGCAAGGATCAAAGAATGTGTCCAAGCACAGGGATGCTCATCCAGTCACTGATGGCAAGTCCCTGCAAAATAATAAATAAAAAGCAATAAATAAAAGCAATCAGCTTTTGCAAGGCTAATGCTTTCATCATCTTGAGGGGAATAAACTTTTCTGGGTATTTCTGCTCCAGCAGTGCTTTAAGCAGTGTTTATAAAGGTCTCATCCAGTATTCTGCCAGAGGAGGAAAACCTTTCCATAATAACTTCTTTGACCTGTTAAGGTTATCATCCCTGGAAGTGTTCAAGACCAGGTTGGATGGGGCTTGGAGCCACCTGGTCTAGTGGAAGGTGTCCCTGTCCAGGGAAGGGGGTTGGAATGAGATGGGTTTAAGGTCCCTTCCAGCCTAAACCAGTCTGTGATTATATGTTCACTCTTAAGCAGGCTTGGCTTGAAGGTCTTCAGCAGCTCAGTCAATCCATTGCAACCTAAAGAAGGATCTGACTGGGCACATTTACAGTTATTGGGAAAGTGCCAGGAATTTC
Organism: Erpornis zantholeuca; assembly: GCA_013400515.1. Taxonomy (NCBI): domain Eukaryota; kingdom Metazoa; phylum Chordata; class Aves; order Passeriformes; family Timaliidae; genus Erpornis; species Erpornis zantholeuca. The sequence continues at coordinate 489,437 of VZTN01027635.1, forward strand.
AAGTTGTGAGAATCTTGTTAAAAAAAAAAAAAAAAAAAAAGGCTTTGATTTGCTAGATTGCAACAGATTATTAAATATAAATAAACCAGTTGGTGAAATCATCTGGCCTATGGAAAACAAAGCCTGCCCTACAGTGGCATCTGAGACAGCCAAGTCCCAGCCTGATTTGGACTTGCCATGGAAAGAAGGTCCTGTAGCACTGAGGCACTTTTTCCTTGAGATCTCTCCCTCTTCATTCACTGCTTGGTGTCCCTTCTGATTCTGCCCCTCAGCAAAGACCCACGACATCCAGATCACAGATGTGACCGAGAGCAGTGCCAGGCTGCGCTGGGCCAGCTCCGAGCCGCACAACACCTTTGATGTCACTGTCACCTTGGCCCACGACCACTCCCTCGTGCAGAGGCAAAACCTGACTGGCACCGAACACGTCATCCGAGGGCTCAGGAGTGGGCAGAAATACATGGTCGTCATCACTGGCAACCAGAAATCCCACACCAGAGTAACCTACACAGGATCCTTCAGCACGAGTAAGTGACTCTTAAAAGCCTGTGGACATCTATTTTTTTAATTAAGCAGACACAAAAAGTGGGAAGGGAAAAAAAAAAAGGGATTGGGAATCAGTTGGTACCAACAATCCCAGCCCTGGCTGTGCTCAGTTGTGTCACTTCATGTCTGCTCCCCTCTGGATCAGTAGCAGGGTATGAGATGTGGTAAATATGCTTCTTTGAAAAGCAGGAGTTACACTTCAGTGGGGTTAAATCCGCACAGAATGTGGGATTATTAAAGGCAGTCCCAGAGTGGGGTTTGTTACGTGCTGCAGGGTTTGTACATTGGTGCAAAAGGTCCTGGTGGAGGTCCAGCCTGCACTACTGCAATTAGTAATGGGTCAAACTGGTAAATTCAGTCCAGCCCGATTTCAAAATAAGCAAGAAAAGCTGCTTCTCTCATCGCCATTTCCAGAGCTACCAATCTGCTTCCCATACTATCCAGAAAAACCCACAAAGAAGAGATGAAACAGAGGGTTTGTCCCTTGGGCATCCAAGCTCCAGTGTGCAGATCCAATGTGAACCTCACCAAACCCTCTGGCATGGCCAAAAGTTGCTGTCTAAGACAGAGCCAATTTTTAAAAATACAGTTTGGCATAGAGGTGACTTGGCTTGGTGGTGTGAAGTTCGTGCTGGTCCTGCCGGTGCCATGTCTGGCTTCCTCTGGCACTTCCAGGACTTCCAGTGCCCATGGAGAACCTTTCTTCTGGCTTCAGTGGGTTTGGACCAGTCTCTTACCTTCACAAGCAATAAACATGCCCACAAAAATGTTGAGAAAAGACATCAGTGAGTAGAAGCAACTGAATGTTGCTGAAGTGAATGAGCATGTGCTGAATTGGAGCTCCCAATGCCCAAGGAAGCTACTTTTCCCATAGAATAAATCATGAATGGGAACAAACTGAGTAGGCAGTAGTGACAATCTGTGACCCAGACACTGAGTAGGATTGTCCCCCTTCCCAACACCCAAACCATACACTAAAAGAAAAGCAAATCCAGCTTTTCCTGTGGCTACACCCCCTCCTGCCCTCCAGCCCCATGGAATTTTTTCACCTGTGACAATCCTCACCGTAGTTCCTAGAGGGAAGTGAGGCCTGATAGAAGGAGTGTGGTCCCAGAGAGCCTTTTAGGGAACAAGAGAGTACGGATCCATCATGGATTGGCTCTCCTGGGGGATGCCATTTTTGTTCTGCCATCTCAAAGGCCAGGAGATCAAAGCTACCAGCTCCAGAGAAGCCACATCAGCTCCTGAGCCCCTGCCCTGTCGATGCTGTGGGGTGAGTGGGGCAATCCAAAGCTGTCACATGGGGCCCTGAGGATGCTCCCCTGTGGTGACCCCCAGGGATGAGCCCAAGCAGAGCCACTGGGTGGGGATGGAAGGCGATCCTGTCCTGGCACGGATGGGTGGCTGGGGATTACTCATGCCATCAGCTGCCTCCAATAAACATTTTTCAGATGTGTGTGGTGGGCTAAATGGATCCAGACGTGGCTCCTACGCTGGAGCTGGGGCCAGGGAGTTTGTTTATGACTGCACTGAGGGTGCTGCTTCCCTTCCACTTGATTGACCCTCTGCCTCTCCTCCCCAGAGACCCCAGCGCAGCCCCAGGTGTCCCTGGCCAACATGATGCTCAACACTGAGCCACTGGAAGGGCCTGAGAATGGTGAGTGTGGGCCATGGGGGGGGGGGGGG
>VZTN01027635.1:491711-556588 GCA_013400515.1 Erpornis zantholeuca
CTGGGAGCTCTCACAGTCCCACTAAGACCAAAAGATCTGCAAGTCCTTGGCTTTGCAGAGCCAACTGATCATGGCCTTGATGACATCCTTGGCCACATGGCTCTGAGCCCTGCACTGGGGCCTCTGCCCCGTGAGGGATCCAGAACCCTTGAAGCTGCTCTGGTCTTCTTGGGAAACTCAAACCAGGCACAGTTTCCATCACAAGAGATGAGCCATGACCCAAGCACAGGCCACTCTTCAGGGACAAGCTGTGCCCCACGTCCTCCCAACACGTGTACATGTAGGTGTGGATGCAAGCCCCACCCGATGCTTCCTTGCTCCTTCTCTCCCCATTTGGGGCAAAACCTAGGTCTTGGCTCCTTGGTAACACACAGCTCCCAACAAGTGCTTGGAAGGGGCTTGGAGCACTCTGTTCTAGTGGAAGGCCCTACTCTGTGGTTGACCCCATGAGTAATTAACCAACTTAATAACCCATAATCACCGTAGCTGTGCATACGTCATTTCATCGCTTTGGGTGACATCAAGCTCATCACATTGGTGCTGTCACACTCCGTGGTACCACCAGCGTCACAACCTCTCCTCCAAGGACCTGGAAGGGCTCTCAGCCTTCATCAAGCAGCATAGCCATGGCAGGCACACCAACAATGGATCTGTCATCCAAAACTCATCCCTGAACCATCACTCCCATGTTTTCCTTTAAACATTTTACTTGCACTGTGGCTCATTTTCTTCACAAAGCAGTCTGAGAGCACAGGCTGCTGCTCAGTGTGTTCAGCCAGGAGTTGTGGAGCTTCTGTTGAGCTCTGGCTGCTGGTGTTGAGTGGGATGAGCATGGATCTCATTCATGCCTGGCTGGTGGCACCACTGGAGCTTTGTGCAGCGGAGGGGCAAAGGGCTTGTGCTGGACCAACTCATTTCTCCTTCCTGCATGACCCATCATCCTTCCCTTCCCATGTGCTCCTGCTCATTTGGCCCCTCTCCCTGGCACTGGCATCCCCTCAGAAGCCTTGTTCCCACCAGGTGACAAGTACACTATTGCTTTGTTTAACCCCTTGTTTAACCCCTTGGCACCAGCCCTTGGGAAACCTCAGATCAGGAGAAGCCTGCTCCAAGGAAAATGGATATGCTGTGTGCTTGCTCTGCACTTCCACACAGACCTCCCCATCTCAGCTCCTCATGCCAACCCACTTGCAGCAAACGCCTCTGCCCAAGGATTTATTGCAGCCAGGAATTCTGGGGGAGCATTCCCCAAGGATGTTAATCTGAAGGTTTTCAACAGGATACAGACACTAAAGAGGGCAGGGGATTGGGGATGGGTTTAGCTGAGCCTCCTGTAGTTCATGTGTAAATATTCCAAGAGACCTTGGAGGAAAGACCATATTCTGCCCTCCTCATATATAGGTAAAATAGCATGGATGGCCCAGCATAGCTAACAAAACTCTGGGATTTGGACATAAATTATCATTTTGGGGGCAGGAAAAGGACATGTTTAAATCTTCATTGAGCCTTCATGTATACCAGGTGCAACTCGCTTTTAGAGATAAACACACTTAAGGATTAGCAGTTACTGCCAAGACAAATAGCTTTGAAAATAGAAGGGAGGGGATTTGTGTGAGGGCTCAGTCCAGAGTGCACCAGGGGAGTAAGGGGCTCCCACTATGTTGCTCCAAGGATTTGGGGCTTGGATCTGTGACAAAACGAAGAGCAAGGAGAGGTAAGCTGGAGGCTGGGGAAGGTTTGCATCCAGCAAGACAAAACATAAGAGAGGGAAATGCCACCAGTCCTGAACCAGGCTTTATTTTCCCTTTTTTTTTCTTTTCAATCTCTGCTTTTTCATCTTTTAACCCTCTCAGAGTCACTTAATCTTTGCACCTTTTGCCATGCAGATTGGCCAGACCCTTGCTTGCTGGACTTTGACATGGGCATGCAGTGCAAGGACTATCAGATTGTGTGGTTCTTTGACTCCAAACACAAGTTCTGCAGCCAGGGTTGGTATGGTGGCTGTGGAGGTAATGCCAATAGATTTGAGACCGAAGCTGAGTGCAATAACAAATGCTTAAAGCCATGTAAGTACCCCATGAGGATTCACCCTTTTGCATTTTATCCTATTGTCAAATGATGTTTGGATCAGAGAGAAAACACCGTTTAAAATCCAAACCCATGCGCTTTTTCCTCCTCCAGCAGCAGCTGAGAAAGCCATGCAGCAGCCACCCCTTGAGAAAAGATTGTCATCAGGTAACACCCCCCAACAAATATTAATCATCACAAACCAAGAAAACCCGTTCTTTCACCTTGACCATTTCACAGCATGCATCTGAGCCTGTCCAAGCACAGTTCAAAAGTAGTACAGACTTAGTTTTCATTTGCTCCTTCACACGACCACGTCCTTGCATCTGCTTTGCATGAGCAAGTCACTTTGCATGTGTGTTGTCCCACCAGGATGTGCTGTCCTGGCACAACCTGAGTGGCAAAATTCACTGGATTTCATCAGAGACCTGGGGTTGCTGAACTAGAGCGTGGCATGGTCCCAAACCAGTTTGTTTTATCTCTGTGTGACCAAAAAGTGCCACCACTCTGCTGAAATACAGTGAATTCCCAACATTTCACTGCCTGTAACCAAAACACCTGATGGAAAGTGACTCCATGGGCCTTGGGTATTGCATGGAGATGTTTTCCTTTGTCACCAAGAGATAAAGTCAAGGTTGAGGGAGGAGCCCACAGGAAAATGGCAATGCCCTCCTCTCCCCAAGGAGTTTCTGAGCTTAAGGGGTTGTGTTTGCAAACCTCTTCAAGACCTGGGAAGGGTGAAGAAGCTTGAAATCACTTCTGTTGGTTCAGCAAGAGGTTGGGATGGGAACAGAGCCCAGCAAATCTTCCTTATCAGAGCAGCCTCCCCCTCCCAGAGGAGTTTCAGGGCCCTTTGTGGAGCTGGGAGGGAAACCAAGGAGTGAAGACATCTCTGGTACCTAAAGGCAGGGCTTCAGTCCTTGCAGGGGCATGACAGAGTTTGAAAAGGCAAACAACAGGCACCTCCACCCCATTTGACTTTCTTAGGTTTATTTTAGGATCTTTAAATCACACTTGGGAATTTTTGCCACTGGCAGCCCTGCAGAGATCTGGAGGCAAGGAGGAGGTGGCCACCACCAGCCAAATAGATGTCTGGGGTGGCAAAAGGGGATTTCAAGGTGCTTTGGGCATGCAAATGGGCATCATGGATCCTCTGGCCGCAGTTTGAGGATTTAACAGCTGGAGGAAGCAGCACAGGAATCTGTAGCTTCACTCCCGAGTAGGATTCCACCCTTGGAGAGCAGGGAAGCCTCCTTGATGAGGTTTTCTCTGGAGGGCATGTGTTTCTGCTAGCCCAGTCCCACAGGCCAGCCCCTTCTGATCATTGTCACATGCCTTGATGATGTTTCCAGCAACTGTTGCTGAGGCTAAAGTGATATTTCATCAACTTGGCACTGCTCTGCCCTGGGCACAGAGTCAAGAAAAGCAGCTGAGGGGCCCTGGAGGGATGCTCAGGTCTCTCCCCACTGCGCTCTGCTCTCTTTATTCTCTTTTCATTTTCTGCAAAGCCAGACCTTGAACCCACATGGAAAATAGACACAGGAGTTCAATTCAGCTCAGCTTTTAAGGTGCTGCAGGGTGTCTCAGGCTCTGGCTTCAGCCCATAGCAGGTGCAACACTGAGAAATGAGTTAAGGTCCCAAACCTTAAGGCACTTTGGGTGCAAAAACATGCACCAGACCCACTGCCCATTTGAAGCCTTTTAAATGTGGTGATTCCCTTTAATTATAGACTTTTTAGATATATTTTTCATGTGTAGATGAGGAACTTGAGGCATGGTTTAGTGGTGAGCTTGGCAGTGGGGGGGTAATGGTTGGGCTCAAGGGTCTTAGAGGGCTTTTCCAACCTTAATGGTTCTATGGTTTTATTTTTTTACTGTTATTCATTTTTTTTACAAAAAAGTAAAAAACAAAAGTAACTGTTAAGTGTAACTGAGGAGCCCCAGCACATTATCTCCATGGGATGAATTAAAATCCAGACTCTCCTCATCTTTTGAACCTGCCACAGCTTAAAACACATTTTAACTCCCTAGTTCTTGCTTTCCATCAATTCTTGGAAATTTTTGGATAAGCTTTTGTTTAATTTCATACTGAAAGAGAGGAAAATTAGGTTATATTTGCAAAAGAAATTCTTCTGTTTTGATTAGTGTTTGGATTTGATTCCTGTGCAGGGTTTGGGGCAGAGTCATTCCTGTGTTCACATCTGCTGAATTTCAGTGTTTTGGAAGGTGGGGAAGAAGGGAGGTGGACTTTGGAAAAAGAAAATTTGAATATAAAAAAGGCAAAGAGCCTGCCTAAGGCATGGGGAAGGTTTTGGCTGTAGGAGCCCAGAAGGAAAGCTGAACTGGAAGGTCAATACTGATTTCTGACTCGCCCTTATCTGTGCTGAGCAGAGGTGGCACGAGCTCCTTCTGCATCCCTGTGGGAAGGGAGGTGTGTGACCTGATGGTAGATCAGTGGCTAATACCAGATATTTTTTAATTTCATTTTTTTAAAGTTATTTGGCATTTTCATTTTGCCACATCCAAGCACTTTTTTATTTTGTTCCCTGTTCACCCAACAAGAGACGCAAGATGCCATGGGCAGTGTGTGGTAGACCCAGGAGCACCTTCACATGGGAGATTTCTCTTGTCAGAGGAAGTCAGTGATTTTAGTGGGAAAATGATGGTACCAATGCTTCTTCCCTTGCAGCCCAGCCAGTCCTCTCCCAGTTCTGCCAACTTATTTCCTACAGATCCAAGGGATTTGCAGACAACCACTGCCATGCAACATTCCCCCTTCATCGCTCCTGGATGCATGGCAGCAACACTGAAAAGGACTTGTGCACCAGGGATGGTGACCTCCAGGGAAAAGAGCTTCTCTTAAAGGAAAGAGATGGGATTTAGTCACAGGAAATGTGCACAGTGCTGTGGATGTCCTTTCTCAGCTTGCATTCCAGCCCTGCCCTGCAGATACACTCAGAAAAGCTGTGCTTCCCCCAGGAGTGCTACTGACCACTGTTGCTCCTGCTTTTTTCCACAGTCATGGATATCTGCTGGCTGCAGAAGGACGAGGGCACCTGCAGGAAATTCGTGCTGAAGTGGCACTACGACCCCGAGACCAAGAGCTGCGCCCGCTTCTGGTACGGCGGCTGCGGCGGCAACGAGAACAGGTTCGACACGCAGAAAGAATGTGAAAAGTTCTGCATCCCTGGTAAGAGGCACTCAGCCAAATCCCTGGCATTCCCACGCTGCTGCATGGGCTCGGACTCCTCAGCAAGCCCTGGCAATCACCTCATTTATCTTCCCTCAATATCCTTATTTATTCCCTCTTTGTCCACCAGGTGCCATCAACCCCGGCGTGGTGACGACGATAGGGACATAGAGCCAGGGGCTGGCCAACACTTACCTCTGAGACAGCATCACCTTTGCCACCTTGCCCCTATAGAAGCTAAGGGTATAGACGACCTTGCACTGTAATATTTCATGCTTTTAACTCCCAAGCAAACCCCGAGGAGAGGGTTTTGCTGCATGACCTATCAATATGGTGCTAAACTGTTTGTGGACTGAGTGCTACACGTGCCCGGGTTATATTGTATAGCTTCAACGTTGCCAAATATTTACCTAGGTGCAGATTGTTATTGTCTCTCAACATGTCTCTAAATTAGCCTTTTATTCCCCCAATTCTGGCAATCTGCCTATCTAAGGCATTTTTATAATGAGTCAAAAAAAAAAAAAAGAATCATAATAATTTCACTGCAACTTGTTACCTGCTTGCTTTTATCCTTCTCATAACTGAGTGTAACTTTACAGGGGAAGCCTTTGTGTTAGAGAGTGGCTGATTCTGATAAACAAGTGGTTCCATTTTCACTCTTCCTCTTTTATTTTTATTTTTTTCCCCCTTTTTTGCTGGATTAGACCTCAGACTAGACCTCTTGTATGCATTTGTACCACACGTGGCCAACCGAACTAGCAAGGAAAAGGAAGCAAAGTTTCCGAATGCAAATGCACTGCTGGGACCAAGGCCTCAGTTAACAAATCTTTAAATTGTGGTGTAGGGTGCCTCTGGCATTCTTCTGATGTTGTATGTTTTATAAAATACAAAGCAAAGCAATCTGGGGAGGGGGGAGCAGCGGGAGGGAGGGGGATTTTATTTTTATTGTGGATTCCGTGTCAGGAAGTCTATACAAAGAACTTTTAAATAAAATCTAATGGAGGTTTTGAGAAACTCATGGGTTTGTCTTTATTAAAGCCACTGTGGGTATCAATGGAGTAATTTTCCAGGGTTTGGAAAGCAATTATTTAGCAGGGGGGAATCCCACTGTGCCTCAAAGAGAGGATAAATGTGGTATGGGTATTTGGGGGGACAGCACTGAGAGGCTGCTGGCAACCTGCAGACTTCCAGCTTGGGAAAATGTGGAGACAGAGATGCCTTGGTTGTGAAATCTCTCTCCTGAAGGAATTTAAACTCAGCTGGACATGGCATGGAGCAACTTGGCCTCAGCCAGCTGTGGGTGTCCCTTCCAACCTGTGTGACTCAGTGACCCCATAAGTATTTTCATCTGTCTCCTTCGCTTTCCATAGCCATGATTTTTACCCTTCCTGTCCTTCTCTGAGCTCACCCAAGGAAGCTAAAATTCCCAGTAACAATGCACATTTCCCTGCCCCTTCAAAAATCCTCCCTGAAAGCACAAAGCAGATGGAAGTGGCCACCCCAGGGTACAGGGCAGCTCTGGACTATGGGCAGATGTCCTCCGTTTCCCGGGGTCTCCGTTGCTGTCCGCAGGCAGGGCTTGATAACACTTCCCATGGCCTGCTGGAGGTGCCTGGAAGGAAGAATGGAGCCTTGCAGGCACATGCCATGGAGAGGCCAGCTGGAACACCAAAAGCAGGGCAGGCCCCCAGGGAGAGTGCTTTGACTTCTGGAGAACTGGGTTGCACTGGTTAAATCTTGGAAAGGTGACCATTGCAGTTCAGGGCTTATCCAGGTGTTCTTCCATGGGTCAGGGTGGGACTGGCACGAGGAGAAGAAAACCCAGTGCTGTCCTGCTGCTTTCTGAACCACTCCAGGTGCGTCCCCATGGGCCACAGCAGGAGACATTGCATGTGTGCTGCACACCCAACAACGATGCCTTTGGAAGCAGCTCCCAGGAGGAGGATTTGCCCTCCAAAACACCATCTGCAGGACTAAATGAAGCTGCTCTGACACCTCAGGCTCCCTGTTCAGGGCTGCACACAATCCACAGGGTCCCAAGGGCCTCACCCTGACCTGTCCAGGGTCCAAGAAGAGCTCTCAGGGTTGCTCTGGGCTTTGTCCTCGTGGGGATTCACAGTTCAGGCCATCCCACTCTTGGCACGAGGAGCAGCCCAGATCCCAAAACTTCCCATCAGCACCGAGCCACTTGCGTGGGGACAGGGCACAGCTCGGCTGGGGATGAGCCCAGCCGTGGCAGCTGAGCTGGGGAGGCTGCGCTGTTTATTTGGCACCTTCCCCGAGCAGACCGCAAGGGCTTCATAAAAAAAGAGGGGAATTAGTAGATTTTATTTATTTATTTATTTATTTATTATTGTGACTGGCTCCTGCAGTGGCGCCAAGGGACACAGGAGCCTGCCCTGCATCTCACCGTGCACCGGGCATGGCCAAGCCCTCCTTTTCTGCTCTCACGGGGTTTAAAAGCTGCGCTGAAGTTAAAGTGATCCTTCCCTCCGTCCTCCCACCCCTCTGCAGCACGGGAGAGGTTTTTCCAATGCCAGCGCCTCCTCCGTTTTCCGGGAAAGCTGCTTTCCACGGCCCGTGCAGCCCTCCAGGATGCCAGGGCGCAGCCCGGGGTTTCACAGCGCGACGCGGGGAGAAGGAAGCTCGGGAAGGGGCCTCTCATTCCCCCCTCATCCCCTCCCATCCCCGGGGCGTTGCAGGAGCCTCCCGAGCCTTTTAAGGAAGCGCATACGCCCCGGGCCCCCGGCCAGCGGCCACGAGGGGCTGCACATGGAAGTCATCTGCAGCTGGGAGCGCATCTGCCAGCGTGGCTGCGGGACCAGACCGGGAGTAAAAATAGCCCAGCCTGGCCCGAGCCACGAAGCTCCGCTCCCGGCTGCCGGTGTGGAGCCCCGAGATCCAGACCCTGCTGCTTTTGGGGTGGCCTCAAACCCCCCCTTTAAGCAGGATTTCTTCCGTAGACATCACCTCCTGCATCAAAAATGCCTCTGGCCTTGCTTCAAAAGGTGCTGCCTCAGTCTTACACCCCTGCCCAGGAGGGGGACAGTGACGCCAGAAAAACCGGAATCCAGCCTAGAATTTCCCCTCAAGCTGAGGGCACATTGTGAAGTAGAAGAGTGTCACTGGAATTGCTCTAAATTTCTGGAGTTTTCCAGGATCGGGTCAGGGAAACCTTCACAGGAGGATGAAGGTTGAGATGACCCTGCCTCAGGGACCTGCATAAAGTCCAAGTGAACCTTGAATTTAATGCTTTGTCTTCAAATCTGAGTGCTCATTCTGTCCCAAAGAACCACGGAATGGTCTGGGTTGGGAGGGACCTCAAAGCTCATCTTGTCCCACCCCCTGCCATGGGCAGGGACACCTCCCTCCATCCCAGGTTGCTCCAAGCCCCATCCAACCTGGCCTTGGACACTTCCAGGGATGGGGCAGCCACAGCTTCTCTGGGCAACCTGTGCCAGGGCCTCCCCACCCTCACAGGGAAAAGTTTCTTCCTAATAGCCAATCTAAACCTACTCTCTTTTAGTTTAAATTCATTTCCCCTTGTCCTGTCACAACATCTTTCTCATGTTCTCTGTTCAGGACCTGGGGGGAGATGGGGAGATACAATCAGCAGAGCCACCAGCCCTTATTTTACCAGGGATCTTCCTCATGGAGTATCTCACAGTCAGGCAGCCCAGAAGAAGCTACAAAATCCTACATCCCCTCCTGCATCCACACCTCCTCTTCAAAGAGTGATAGTAGAGTCCCTGGGACAAGCTATTATGAATAGTCACTCTCAAATCTCACTTTCTCCAGTTGAAATCCAGAGGATTTTGGATGACTCTGCTGCCCTTGGGAACCAGGGAGCTACAAGCCTGTGGATAAGAACTCCAGGGTTCAACACCAGAGCACAGACATAACCTCTTACGGTACCAGTGGGGTCAAAAAAATGAAGAGCAGGATGTGTCCTAGACTAAAACATTGAAACCAGTCCCTTAAATTTAGGGCAGCATCAGCATTTAATGCTTGGTTAGGTTCCCTCAATGCAGCTTTGCATTTAATCACAGCCTTCTCGGAAGACCTTTACAAGGAGACCCAAAGTGGCTCTGACATATTTTATTAGCCAGTATTAAATTTATTACATCAGTAAAAGAAGCCAGTCTAGAAGCCCATAGATGTTCACAGGTACCTGCCCAGATCTTTCCTGGGTTTTCCAGCAATGCCCTACATGGCCAGTGTTGACATTGCAAGGTCAGGAGTTCAGGGAAAACGACATCTTCCATGCCAGGCATTCCTGGAAATTAGGACTGTATCCAAATGCTTCAGCAGAGATGCAGATAAACCTGGACCAGCTGAGCCTGCAGCAAAGGATCTTTGGATGACTGGAACCGAAGTGTGGGCATTTCCTTGGCCAGGGGTATTTCCATCTGCTTGCAGGATGGAAATACTGCAACTCCCAACCCCAAAATCATGAAACCTTGGAGTAAGATGGAGATGACAAGGTAAAAGGAGGGGATTTGGAAGATCCATATTTTTTTCTAGGTGCTCAGTTGCTTTCTGCCTATGTTTTATAGCCCCATAAGCTCCCTGGGGCAGGGTGGTTGCTCCTGGGGAGCAGCACCTGACAGGGAGCTCACTGCAAGCAAACACCATTCCCGTGAGCTGAGCTGAGCATCCTGGGCGGCTTTAAATCCCAAAACTCTAATCCGTGATAACTTTAAACTTCTCAGGCCTTGCCCGGAGGCCAGGGACCTCTCAAAAAGGCAGCAGGCAGCTCTCTGGAGGCGCAGCCTTCCCCAGAGCAAACCCCAGGGCTCAGCGGGACGTGGCGGGATAAACAGCCCCAGCGAGAGCCGGGCGTGCGCTCCAGCTGGGGGATGATTTATGGGCAGCAAGGAGCGTGGCTTTCTTTCTTGGTCAAACAGAGCAGATCCGAACCAGATGTGTAACCTTTATCTCCACTGCTGCGGAGAGAGACGGGGGAGCAGACAGGGGAGAGGGAAAGACGTTTGAATTTCCATGAGCGGCCGCTCTGCTGCCTCCCAAATCCAGCTCACGAAGAAGAATGAGCCTCAGCAGCCAGGAAACTTCGCTGTGCTGAACTCCATGTTTTGTTTCTCCCCCTGTTGCTGCAGCGACGGCGCCGAAATAAAAGCGTGGCTGGCTGCGATGACCTCACCGTGCTGCTCCATAAAACCTGATATTATAAAGATATAACCCAGGCAGGGGGTTGAGGATGAAGCCTTTTGCTGTGCTCCCCGGGGCTGGGAAGGGCAGCAGGTTCAGACAGGTTTTTGGGATTTTTCCCACCCAGGCAGCGAGATGCAAGGGGAGGGATGTGGGAGAGTGATGGGTGCTGCCTGGTGAGCCTGGGGCCACCTGGGAGGAAAAGCTTTTGGGAGGGCTCTGCTGAGGGAAAACTATGAAGTGGGCAGTGCTGTGTCCAGCTCTGGGGTCCCCAGGACAGGAAGGACATGGAGCTGTTGGAGCCAATCCAGAGGAGGCCACAGAGATGATCTGAGGGATGGAGCAGCTCTGCTGAGAGGAAAGGCTGACACAACTGGGATTTTTTAGCCTGGAGATGGCTTTGTAGTGATCCAGTTGTGGCCTTCCAGTACCTGAAGGGAGTCTACAAGAAATAAGGAGAGACTGTTTACAAGGGTGTGGAGTGACAGGACAAGGGGAATGACTTCAATTTACATGAATGAATTCAAATAGAAAGAGATTAGATTTAGATTAGATGTTAGGAAGAAATTCTTCCCTGTGAGGGTGCTGAGGCCCTGGCTCAGGTTGCCCAGAGAAGCTGTGGTTGCCCTATCCCTGCAAGTGTCCAAGGCCAGGTTGGATGGGGCCTGGAGCAACCTGGGATAGCAGGAGGTGTCCCTGCCTATGGCAGGAGGCAGAATGGGATGATCTTCAGGGTCCCTTCCAACCCAAACCATTCTGGGATTCTATGATTCTGTGATTTCCAAACTCATAGCTCCATGCCTTGCAGCCAGGAAAGCACTCTAGGAATAACATCCAGCTCTTGCTCACCAAAAATTAGTTTCCAAACCTGGGATGAAAGCACCCCAGTGTGCTGCTGGGGATCTCCTCTGAGATGGGAGTGTCCTAGTGGGAAAAGGCTAAATAAGCCATCACTCTTGAGAAAAGGCAGAAATTATTTAAGTATGTGTTCATTAATATATATTTTTTATATTTATAGCTTATAAATGGGCTCTGCAAGAGCGTGGTCAATGAACTGAAGTGGAATTGAAAGGCCTGGGGGAAAAAAAAAAAAAGGTTACTAGGGACAGAATCAGTAGTTTGTTATTTCTAAAATACTCCTCTGGCTTTCCAGCAGTGATTAATTCAGCAGATGGGGAGGTTGCGTTGGGGGTTAATGAAAATAAATGAGCATTGCATTAGATTGACTGGAATATTGCAGAGGCTGTGACACAGCCTTTGGAAAAAAGTGGAGCACTGTGGCTGCTCCTCTCTGGTGTTTGGACTCCAGGCTCCCCTGCTCCAGCCCTTAGGACATCCTTCCAGTCACTGACAGTAAGCCTGGGCTGACAGAGTTGCCACTCACTGTCCAGCAGCTGAAAGTTTAAACTAGTGCCATTTGGAAAGGCAAATTCAATATCCTCACCCACTGCTCACACACTCATCCCTGAAATTCAGGTGATTTTGGGGGCAGGGATGGTTTTCTAAGTAAAAAGTTTTAAAAGAGGAGTTTTGCAGCAGGAGGGTTGTGTACAGTGAGCCTGACCTTCCCCACAGCTCCACAGATCTCACGGCATTGCATTTTGTCCCTGTTCATGGTTATTTTAAAGCTGCTAGAAATCAGAAATGAATTTGGAAAAGCCAAAATCCTGCCCTGGGTGCTGGGGTCCCTGCAAGGGTGAAACATCCAGATCCCTGGATTCCCAGTGTTTGGAGTTATGCAGGCTGGATTTTGGATTAAATGCCTGACAGTTGGACACACAGCAAAAAGCTGGAGATCCAGCAGCCTTTTCCAAAATAATCACTCAAAATCCCCACCTGCATCGTAATTCTCCTTCTTTCCTCCATGCTTTCTCATCTTCCATCCCTTTTCCTTGGGTTTAAAAAGCAGCTCAGCTCTGGAATGGATGTAGGTGGTCCCAGACTGTCAGGGGCATTACATTTAATGCTATTTCTCCCTCAGGATGGATTACAGAATGCTATTTCTCCCCCAGGATGGAAGAAGCCATGGGAGGAAGGCAGAAGGGCACCTCCAGAGCAGCCTGGAAGCTGCACCCTCTCTTCCTACCTTCAAAGCCTGCAGGTCGTAGGTGTCAATCTGGGAGTAAAAGCAGCAAGCTGGGTAATGGGAAACCTAAAATGGAAATGTTACCCTGAAAAACCACAGTGGACAAACCCACCAGGTGTGAGAGAACAGCCATGGCTCATCACACAGGCTAAGCAAGGAGAATTAGAATTCTCTGCCCATTGTGGGAATATTTCTTGAAGCTGGCCAAATCAGAGCATCCTCCCAATGCAGCCCAAAGAGCCCTTTTGTGCTCCTTTCCCAGCAGGACAGGGCAGGTGAGCTGGGTTTAACACCCAAGTACAAAAGCCTTGTTAAGTGCTAGAAAAATACTGGCAGTTTGGAAGAGCTTAACGAGAACCGGAGTGTTTGGGATTAAAGCCAGCTCCATCCTGGAAGGGGGAGGCCAGAAAGGAAGCCAGGTGTGATGTCTGTGCAGGGCATGGGCCTGCAGGGATGGGGTTAATCCCAGATTAAACACCACCAATCTCTGGTGAGGAGATTGAGGTCAGATCTCACCAGGGGCTGCAGCTCCTCCTGAGGGACAGCTCTGATCTCTGCTCCCTGTGACAGGGACAGCACCCGAAGGAATGGCTGGAGCTGTGTCAGAGCAGGTTTAGGTTGGATATCAGGAAAAGGTTCTTCCCCCAGAGCTTGCTGGGGCACTGAACAGGCTCCCCAGGGAATGGTCCCGGCCCCATGCTGACAGAGCCCAAGGAGCATTTGGAAAACACTCTCAGGGATGCACAGGGTGGGATTGGTGGGGTTGTCTGTGCAGGGCCAGGGGTTGGACTTCATGATCCCTGTGTGTCCTTTCAACTCTGGATATTCCATGACTTGATGATTCTGACTTGAGGGTTACCTCCCAGTTTTAGTATTTCCCCCCCCAAGTCTGACCAAAGCCACATCTGCCCCGTTTTCCTGTCCTAGCTGCCTTGGGGTGTGGGCACAGGGAAGGGGATGGTGACTCTTTCAGCCAGGACTTGCAGCTCCCCATCCCTTTGGGAGCCAGCAACCATCACCTGCATGCCTGCACTTAACACTCCAGAAGGTCTTTCTCCACTTTTCCACAGCTTTTTTAACCCCTCCATTTGATCCCTGTCCCTTCAAAACCCCAGCCCTGCCCCAGGCATTTGAGCATCTCTGGATTGGGAAGAGTGAAAACTGCTCATCCTTTCCACCCCTCCTCTCCTGATGCTGCAACAGGCAGCAGCTGGAACTCTGCCTCCCTTTTTTAATCTTATTTTTGGGAATAAAAAGGCAGTTTTGCTTGCAGTCTGGAGCCAAGCTCCTTGCAAAAGAGCAGGCTGTACTCTGGTCAGCCCCACACATAGTCCCTACAGCTGTGTCCCATCCTGGGAACATCTGATGCTGGTGGTCACGTAAGGATGGGGAGGAGAACATCCCCCTTGCACATCTCCTTTGGCAGCCTGTGGCAGGGAATGCTTTTCCAAGGGAGCTGTGCTAATCCCTGGATGCCCATGAGGCAGTGTGGGCTCAAACCTTTTCCCAGATGGGTTTCCCTATGCAGAGGCAGCTCATCCTGACTCACAGGATCACACCAGGGTTTGGGTTGGAAGGGACCTTAAAGATCACCTAATTCCATTCTAATTTCCCTTGCTACATGTCCCACAACTGTGCATCCACCAAACTCCTCTGGGAATGCCAGAGGAGGATGTGATGAATTTCCCAGCCTCAGCAGCAGCTTGGGAGGAACCCACTGCCAAAATCCACCACCTCCCCAGGAGTTTTCATCATGCCTTCACTCCCTTGGCATTTTCAGCAGGCAGGGAGAGCTCCAAGACACATTTCCAAGCTCTGAACTCAAGAGGCACAAAGTAGCTACAAAAAGTTAGCGCAGAGGTGAATGTTTGAGCCTTCCCTCAGTTCCGGGGTACCACGGGGTGAAAAACCCCTGGGCAGGTGCAGAGTACAGAGGGTGAGCAGAAAGGATTTATTTCTGTGGAAAATGCACCTCCTAAATGGCTGCCTCCTCCTTCCCTATGCGTCCATCTGCACCAGAAATCTCAGGAATTTCCACGGCAGCGCTCTCAGGAAATCTCTGCATTTCTCCCAGACGTGTCTACGGTGGGACATCGATTGCACAAGAAAGGTCTGAGAGCTGGGGAAGGTTGAGTCTAGAAAAAAAAGAGACAAAAATCCTGAACAACAACTCTGCTTGGAAAAAGCAGTCAGAAGTTTGAAGCACATCCAGACCACTGCTCTGGAAATGAGGCTGAAAAGTCTTGTGACATCAGGCTCTCTCAGGAGGTCACTGCTATTTCCCAGCTGTAAAGCCCTGGGAATGTTGCTAGCAGCCCATGCTGGACTTTGGAAGAGCTGGAAAGACAATGCTGCAGTGGCCAAGCTGCAAATCAAAGAATCAGTAAGGTTGGGAAAAGTCATGAAGGTTGGAAAAGGACTCCAAGGCCATCGAGTCCAACCTTGATTCCCACCTTGTCACCAGCCCAGAGCACTGAGTGCCACATCCAAGCCTTCCTTGGACATCTCCGGGCATGGGGACTCCATCACCTCCCTGGGCAGCCCTTTCCAATGCCTGACCACCCTTTCCATAGAGAAATTCCTCCTGATGTCCAACCTGACCCTCCCTGGTACAGCCTGAGGCTATTTACTCTTGTCCTGTCCCTTGTTCCCTGGGAGAAAAGGCTCCACCCTCCTGCCAGGGATTGAGCTTCCCATTGACTGGCAAGCTCAGAACTGGGAAGCACAAACCATGGATATCCTCCACAGGTCATGGATTTGCCCTGAAGGTCCAACAGGCCCCTGCAGTGCAATTTCACCCCCTCTGGCCTCAGCAGAGACCCCCAGTGGGAACTTCTGCTCTCTGACACAACTGGCACCTCTGAATTTCAAGCAGGGCATGTTTGAGGAGATAAATATTTGCATTTTTGAAAGGGGCACACACTTCAAGGAGCATCGCTGGAAATTTATGGGTATGTTGGAAAGCCACTTGTGAATGGATTGGGATGGTTATCCCAAACGAGACAGCACAATCCCTTTGCTTTTCCCTTGCTCTCCTCCATCCAGGAGCTGGGCCTGACCCCAAGCTCAGACTGCAGGCAGCTTCTGCCATCCCTTTCCAGCACCACCAGCACAAACAGCACTGGGATGTTGGGATCAGCCCCCACAGATCCCAAAGGTGGCCAGCTCTGGGCTGAGCAGTGTCTCCCTGCCTCCCACGCGGATCCGGGATCCAGCCGGGAGCTGCATGAGCTCATGGCTGGGGTGTCGCCAGCCCGGGAGGGAAGGGACAGAGAGGGAAGGCAGCACGAGAAAGAGGAGGATTGGAGAGAGAAAAAAAAGGGAAGGAAAAAAAGGAGAAAGAAAAAGGAAAATGTATATGTATTTAAATAAGGCGTATAGAGGGAAAGGGAGAAAGGAAAGAGGAAACATAAAAAAAAGGGAAATGGGAAATGTATATGGATATAAAAATAAAAGGGAAAAGAGAAAGGGAAAAGGGGAAAAGGAAAAATGAAAAAGAAAAAACAAAACAAAAAAAAAATAGAAAAAGCCAATGGGAAAAAGAAGCAAGATAAAATAGAAAAAAAAGAAAAGAAAAAAAAAAAAGAAATACTTTGAGGCCAAGTCTGCACAGATCAACACCAACTCCCAGAGGGGACAAGGAGAGGGATGGGGACCAGGATAGGGCAAAAGGAGCCTGTTCTCTGCTGAAAACAGTTCCCTTGGCAACCCCACAAATTGGGGGGAAAAATCATCTTAACTCTATGCCTTTTGAGCTCCTATGAAATGCTTTGAGCCCTGTGTGTATTGAGCACATGGATGAGCAGGGAAATCCCTGGAGCCCAGGGGCAGGAAGGGGAATTTTTGGATTTCAGGGATCTCTCTGCTCACTGGTGGTGGGGCAACAACAGCAGCACCAGCTCAGACAATGAGGGATGCAAGGAACTAACCCATCAGTGGAGAGCCAAGTGTTTTTAGAGACCCAGCATGGCTGGGCTTCCCTCTGGGCTGGTTAAGACAAGGGGATGATTTGTGGCCATGAATCCCTGCAGGAGATTTGGAAGAGGTCCCTCGTTGACGTTACAGCTGCTGTCCCTGCTCTGGTGGAAAAAAAAAAAGGAGACTTTTGTCAACAGCCCCAAGAAGTTTAATCCTCCTGAGATCACCATCGTCTGCTCTGGTTCCTGCACGGTTAGGATGGAATCATGGAGCAGGATCCCAGGGGAAAGCCTATGGGGCAGCTCATCCCCTACCTCTCCACATCACAGCCAGGCCATCCAGGGAAAAACACCATTACATTTGCCAGAAAAATTCTACACATTCGACAGGAATGTGCTTCAGATGAGCTCAATTACCAAAACCCCACCTACCCTACCTTGGTACTTCAGCACTCCTCACCCCACCTCAGGATAAACCTCAACCATCCTCTGGGAATTGTGAAAGCACCTTAAGACAGAAATTTTTATCTCCCTGTGGGAGCCAACTCGTAGGACACCCACAGAGGTGGGTTGCACACCCAGAGCCAGCAAACAAAACTGGTGATGCCAACTCAGGGGGACTGAGAAAAACCCTTGGACAGCTGCACTGTGATTTTTCAGGAATGATTTTATGAACAAGGCAAGCTGGATAAGGAGACCTTCCTCCCAAGACCCAGCTCTGCCAGTATCTTGAAAAATATGAGAGGAGTGAGGCTCAAGCATGTGTGGAGCTGGTTCCCATTGGAGTGGGAATCAGATGTGCTGTGGGGAGCTTGGGATGGAGCAGGGGCCTGCTTCTCCATGCATCCCCCACGAGGATGTGATCCTACCCAAAAGTGGGAGACCAGCACTGGGGTGGGGCTTTTCCATCCTTCTTCCCTTGACTTTGCAGCTTTCTCCCCACACTTTTTAAACTCACAGTGTTCCCACACCATCCCAGTCCTTAACCAAGCTGCTAAATGAGCTTTGATTTCTTTGCAACTCTACCAACGTGGCTAATCCTCAGGAAACAAGCCAGTAACTCCTCCAGCACTCTGAGCCCTTGGCTCTGCTGTTTTCCAGAAACTCAGGGGTTGGTACTGGCTGATCCAAGGCAGAAATTCGAGTAATTTCCTCCAATTAGTATCTTTTTCCTTTACTTCACTGACACAATTTTCTGCAGAGAGCTTTTCTGCAGCATGTAGTGTCTCATGTTTTACAGGGACAGCCAAACACCTTCTTGAAACAGCCCAAGCTGGGCTTAAAGAAACTCAGCACTTTCTAGTAATACTTAATCTAATAATACCTTAATATGGGAAAAAACTTCAAGCTTTAATTTAACTTTGCACCCTCTGATTCCCTGGGGCCTTTACCATAGGAGAAAACCACTTGTCCGGAATTCCTCCTCCTCCTCCCAGCAGCACGGGGCTGGCTCGAAGCGTGTCCTCAAAAGCTTTGCTCTTTGGCTGCTTTCCCTGTCATTTTTTCAGATGAAACAATATTTTGCAGCAAATCAAAGCCAGGCGTGAGAGCCCGACTTTCCTGGCAGCCACTCGGGGTGTGAAGCTGGCAGGTAACTCTGCTGGGCTGTGCTGGATGAAACACCCCTGTCCCACTTCTGATCCCACCCAGAGCTGAAAACCGGGATCAGCCCTCCCCTAGCAGACAGGAAAAACCAAATTTTTCCATGAAACAGCTTTAAAAGCAAGCAAATCAGTGAAAGTCTGACTGCCACACTTCTTATGGGGGCAGGAAAATTCCCAAACCATGAGGAGATGGGGGGAAGATGCTGAGCTGGCAGCAAGGTTTCCCGGTTCCTTTCCCATCGTTGCCACAGATAAGAATCAAGTAATCCCCAGGGATGTATTACCAAGGCCAGAGTGATAAGTGAAGGAGCCAAACACAATTCACTGGGGGATGGCATGGCTTGGAAACTGCCACTGTAAGTTTAAATGTCACCCTGCTACAGACCTCTCTACCCACCCATGCAAAAGATCCTGTTTCGCATCACTGCAAAACTGAGTTTGTGCTCTCTGGTAGCTGGAACAGACTGATTCAGCTCAGCTTTAATGTTGCCAGCTGTGTAACAGCACAACAGTCCTGCAAAGGTCTTTAAAATTTATTAATTTAAAAACCATTAATTGAAAATTCATTAAAATCCTGCTCCTGCCCGGAGCCGTGTGGGTGCTGTTCAGTTCCACGCTCACTGGGCACCAACTAAAGCAGGGCTGACAAGTGTTGCTGAAACACATCAGCTTTGCCCCAAAATCCTGTGTGAGAGCCAAATTTTCTCTCCTGACTCCTTATCATCCCACTTTCCCATATATCCAGCAGCTGCCCCTTCACTTCCACTGTCATCAAACACCAGCAAGGATAAGAAGAAATTT
Source organism: Erpornis zantholeuca (assembly GCA_013400515.1). NCBI lineage: Eukaryota > Metazoa > Chordata > Aves > Passeriformes > Timaliidae > Erpornis > Erpornis zantholeuca. The sequence continues at coordinate 510,546 of VZTN01027635.1, forward strand.
ATTTCCATGGGAGCCTGATCCTATTCTGGCAATCACCAGGGTGAAAAAGAAAGCCCCCAGGGAGGGGTGATGGTCATGGAGGTCATTGGCTGGAGCAGACTGTGTGTGCTGCCAGAGCAGGGGATGGGCACAGGCACGATGTCCCCAGGCCACCAGAGGGGACAGCAATGTCACACAGGGCACCCACCCACTGTTACAGAGGAGCCCCTGAACAAGGCACAAGGGGCTCTGGGTGTTTTTGTTGTTGGTCCCCATCCTGGTACCAGCCTGGAGTGAAGTTTGCAAAGGAAAAGATTTAATTACTTAATTCAGGTCTTTAATATTCTGGAAATGAACGTGGGCTGCCGAATCGAATGGAATTAATGTGAGTGCAAATGAGAGGGACAAAGTTAGGTGAGCCTTTTGATTTTTGTGCTATCTGAATGCTTCTCCTAGGGATGCCTTTGTCTCCCAGGGAAGGTAACAATGACAGTGCTCAGTGTCAGGGTTTTTGTGTTTCCCTTTGCCTTCCTCCTTCACAACCTTTGCTCATGCTGCTGGTGGAGAATCAGTCTCTTGTGCTCGGAGAGAGGGCAAAAAAAAAAGGAATCGTAAAATATCCTGAGCTGGAAGGGACCTACCAGGATCACTGCGTCCAACCCCAGGCCCTGCACAGACATACCAACAATCCCACCCTGTGCATCCCTAAGAGCATTATCCAAACACTCCTGGAGCTCTGTCAGCCCTGGGGCTGTGACCACTCCCTGGGGAGCCTGGGCAGAGCTGTAAAAATCCCTGCCTTGTCTTTCCAGCCCTCTGCCAGTGCAATGCAGCAATGGCCACATCCTTGCTTTAGAGCACCACTTCCTTCTGTACAAGCTGCTTTCATAGCACTTCATGGCTCAAGCACTTTTCTCACTTATTTTTCTGCTGAGATTATGTTATTTAGTGGTTTATTTGCCTGGCACAAAATACTCACACAAAATAAAAAACAACACAAGCCAAAACTAGTTTTTCTATTTCTGTATTTACTTTTTGGCCACATGCTTCCAAAATAACTGTTTTGGACACCTTGGGTGGGGACTGTTTGCTACAGGTTCGTGCAGCCCTGAGTGCACACAGGGACATCCTGCCCAGTGGCTGGCAGGGCCACAGGACCAACAAACCTCTGCCAACAAGGAGGAAAAGATGGCACAGCTCGATCATGGTGAGGGACACAACTCCCTCAAATGAGGGCAGCTGGGTGGATTCCAGAAGGAAAACCCTAGGGGTAGGAGATGGATGGTGAGAGGCATGGATGGTGCTGCTGATGGTGCAGTGAGCACCTCAGCAGGCCAAGAAACCTCCCCCCAGTTCAGCCTCCTCATCTAAGGGATTGGCAGCAGGCAGAAAGCTGTCCAGGGAGTGGGGTGACATGGATTTTCTGGGTGCCTATTTGAAACCACATTACTAACCCAAGAGGAGGTGATGCTTGGCCTCTTGCTGGCTTGTTTTGCCTTTTCTTTCAGCAAATCCCAGAGCTTTCTGCAGTGTTTGCCGTGGCCTGAGCTGAGTGCAGCTGGAGCTAAGCCACTGGAAGAAGCAGAGGTGGGACTCCTTTTAACATGAAAGCGCCAGGGTGGTGTTTTTAAAAGCCTTCCACTGGTTTTTAGGTAAACAGGGAAAAAAGGCAGGTCCTGGGCCAGTGGGATACTGGCACTTTCCTCCAGCTGCTTCCAAAGGTCTCTGGAAGAGTTCAGGAGAACTCAGGACCAGGAAGGGCAGCATTTGGTACTTACAGGTTTGTCTCAATGCCTTGGCATTCCCCAGCATCACCAGGGAGAAGGGACAGAGGGATATTTCTAATAAGCACCGACTGCAGGTTTTTGGAGCAGGGACTCTCTAGAGTCACTAAGCAATGCAGAAGTGAGGCATAACTTTGTTATGCCCATGATTTCACTGTCAATATCAGCCTTTCCTTTTTTTTTTTTCTAAATTTTCTTAATTTTCTCTAAAATTTTTTAATTTTCAGGTTGCTGCTGAAGATCTCCCAAGCCTGCACTGTGCCAGACACCCAGCTGGGAGATCTTAGACCAGCAATTTCCATTGGATCCAGCTTTTTCCCTTTGCATTTCCCCTTTTCTCTTGCTGCTACTTCTGGGGTGGTGGTTTTCGTCCCCCAGATTTTGCCTGAGGCTGCTTGTTTTCATCCTATGTGCAAAACCCCCCTCCCATTTCACATCAGAGGCCTCAGCATTTCCTTCAGCCCCTGAACCTCTCACATGATTGCACTGGCACAGAAACCAGAAAAGTTTAGTCATGGTCTCTGCTCCCCCTGTGCCAAGGAGGACAGAAATGAAAACAAGCCCAGTCAAAGCCTGTTGAGGGACTGAATCCCAGCCCAGGGCTAACCAGCTAGGGCCACATTTAGCCCAGGAATCCCATTAGCCACTCAGCCACCCTCTCAGTTAAATAAAAGGAGCCTCCAATTCCAAAAACCCCAACGTTTCAGGCCAGTGATCAAATCAGAAAACTGCACAAGTTGAGGACTTTTAAACGAAATTCATGTTATTGAGTATTTCCCAGTTTTCCCAATTTCCTTGAGCTCTGCCTCAAGGAAATGGCAATGATCCTCCCTCCCTGCAGCAGCTGATGCTGGAGATCTCATCTCCCTCTGGTCTTCTGCTCCAGCCTTGCCACCGCCCCTCAGGAAGCTGTGCTTTCCCCCCTGCCTCAGCTCTTACAAAATAAAGTGAGTCAAACTGCAGGAAAATCCTGATATGGCCTTAAAAATAGGTGTTTTAAAGAAAAAACACCTATTGATGTCATCTTTGTCCGACTTATTCCTGTGAGTGTAAGGGGTTTCATGCTGAAAATTCACCTGTGAATCCTTCCCTGAGAGGACTGGAAACTCCCCATGGGCTGGGATTTCAGGGCAGATCCCAGAGCTGTATGTGAAGAGTGGGAAGCTCCACAATCCCAGTGACTGCTGTGGCTTTTGGTCTCGTTTTTTCTTATTTCTGAAAGAAGAAACAGAGCTAAAGAAAAACCCACTAAATTCTTCTGCCTTGTTTTTAAAGCAGAAATTCCTGCTTTGAAACACCTGAACTAGTCTCTGCTGCAGGTAAGGCTCCAAGGGGGCTGGAATGGAGCAAGAGCAGGCAAAATTCAGGCTTCCCAACACCTTCCCCACCCCTCCAGCTCTGTGCCCAGGTCATTTTGCTGGAAAGCAAAGCTGCAAATGTCCACTGCATGGACAGCTGTGGACTGGATGTGATCTTCATCAATTCTGTAAAAAAAACCCTGCTTTTTGAATACCTTCAAAGGTTGTGAAAATCTCCAGTGAGCCTCGTGGAGAGTCAGACTCCAGGAGATGTAAGAGGTGAGTGAGAGCTGGGGGGAGATGAAATGCCAAGCTGAGCTAGACTGCAGAGGCAAGCAGTGAAACTCCACATGATGCATCACAGAAGAGAGGAGTTTTGCTCCAACAAGAGGGTGACAGAGACAGATCCTTCGGGAAGAAAATGAGTGAGAGAGAAAATTCTGGAGTGAAAAGTGGGCAAGTCAACTGGAGAGAACAAATGAATGTGGAGAGAAGTTCACTGAGAATGAAGAGCTTGCATTGGTCAAAATGAGGGGGAAACTCACATGGAAGGAGAAGCAATCCAAATCCCTGGCCCTTAAATGGATAAAAATGCTCAGATATATTGGAAGCAACATCAGGACAGACGCTGTCCACAAGCTCTGGCAAGGCAGAGACCACAGGATTGATGAGCTGTGGGCAAGACACTCTGCTCCTTCAAGGACATCTGGAAGGAACTGGTGTCCAGAGCTACTGCTAAACAAACATGCCTGGCTAAATGACTCCTCTGGAAAAACCTTCAGGATACAATCCTGCTGTGGCCATTTAAGGAGGGAAAAAAAAAAAAGAGAGATAAAAATTGTGGCAGCAGAACATGAGCAGCACCTCAGGTCTCACGAAAGTCATGCTGCCCAAAGCCTCGGGGCAGGGCTGAATGGTGAGTGTAGTTAAAACTAAAGTCAAAATAAACTTGCCACCTTAGAATCCTGAGCAGAGAGAGGCTGCATACTCTTCTGGATGGAATGATGGATCATTCCAAGGGTGGGGAGTCCCATGGTATATTTGAGTTTCCTCCACTGGCACCTACCAGTCCTTTTCTGCACCTTGACTGCTCTCCCCTTTTGAAGAACATCCTTTTGCTGCTTAACTGTGCAAATAAACCCCAAATATAGGATTTTACAAGTTCCCATTTTAACTTCTTGTGCTAGCAACATGCCTGAAACATTCAAGCCCCAGGGAATATAACCAGCAGGGGTTGGATCCCAGAGAACAGCAGCTTCTTTTCAAGGAAGATACATTATTTAGGTTTAAAGTTAGATCAGAGAGATTTTATAGGGTGCAAAGTGCCCCAGTAGTTGTCAAACAGTGCTGTTCTCCTTCCCTTGGGCACTGTGGGAGCAAGGGACACTCAGCAATCACTACCATCCCTTGCTGCTCTTGCCCCCAGTCCTCAGCCAGGAACAGCATATGGGGATATTCCCATTTTAGGAAGTGAGCTGTTACTTCACTTCTGGCCAACACTGGTTTGTGCAATTTGACACTGATGAGGGACAGAGCCCTTGCACAACACACTCCACTTTCTCCAGCACTTTCAATTTTCAGCAGATCTTCCTGTCCCTTTGTGCTCAGTGATGGTTTCCTATGGCACTTAGAAAGGCAGGATGCAAGGACTGATTCTAGTGGAAAGTGTCCCTGTCCAGGGCTTGGAACAAGACAGTTTTTAAGGCCCCTTCCAACCCAAACCACTCTGTGATTCTGTAATTTCAGAACCATCCTCTGAAAAAACACTGTGGACATGCAAAATACTGCATTGAAGCATTTCCTGACTGGTAAAGGATGTGGCTTTGATCTGGGCTACATCACAAACCAACCCTGAGGGGCAACGGAGCTGGTAGAGCCTTCCTAACTGGATTCCTCCAACTTCCTAACACTGGATGAGCTGGGCTGTGCCAAGGCCACCCACCAGCACTTGCCTCCAAAGAGGCACCTCTGAAGAGTGGCAGCACGGGACACGTGGAGTGATGGGACCATCAGAGAAGTGCTGCTCTTCCTCCCCTCAGCGTGGAAGGAAAATTGCTTCCATCACCCGAAATATTCCAGCAGCGGATGTGGCTTCCAGGCCACCGGGACCACGGGGCTTGGGAAGATTTGTCCATCACTTAACACACTGCCCATAATGAGCTCCAGAGAGCCCGTGCTCTGCCCCAGGCATATCAGGAGGGAGGGATAAAGGGCTGGAAGCTCTGGGATCAGGCTGTTTGGAGGTAGGACATCCACACTTGGCCCAGAGTGTGCCCAGGGCAGGCGCTTTGATCTCTCTGTGAATGCATTAACGTGCAGAGCGGAAATATCTGGTGGTCAGCTGGGACAACATACAGCACAGCTGGGGACCCTGGAGGAATCTCAGGCTTTCTGAACTCCTCTGAACACTTCCTTCTTTCCCCTCCCCTCCGCCTCCATTTGCTTTTTTTCCTAAAAAGTGTTTCTTTTCCCAGGGAGAGATATCAAGTTCATGATGTAATAGCTTGTGGTGGGGGCTGTTCTTTAAGTCAATGGGGATGTGCAGTCAGAGAAACATGAAAAATCATGCAGAAAGTATCTTTAATAAAATCAGCCTCCTCTCACTCAGCACAAAGAACTGGTCTTTAAATCCAAGCTCTGCCTTCAGACACATTAACCCTATATTTGCAAACACCATTTGTACATGTCCAGATAATCATGGCTTAAAACAAGTTTCACATGTTTTACTCTATTTACAGCATTACCAAATAAATTCTTCCCTGTGAGGGTGGGGAGGCCCTGGCTCAGGTTGCCCAGAGAAGCTGTGGCTGGATCCCTGGAAATGTTCCAAAGCCAGGTTTGATGGGGCTGGGAGCAACCTGGGATAGTGGAAGGTGTCCATGGACAGGGCAGGGAATGAGTGGAATGAGATGGGATTTAAGGTCCCTTCCAACCCAAACCATCTATAATTTTGTGATTCATTTTATGATTAAAGCTGCCCAGGAGCTGGGCTGGCCACTACCAACCTGAAAAGAGAAATTAATTTATTACAGAATCCTTCAAAGATCCTGGAAGTTAAATTCCCATCTAAGCTACACATGCAGGACTCTGCAACCGATGGAAAGAGAAAGAAGCAGCCCCACAGGGTGACTCAGTCTTTCCAAGGATAGGTGGGAGGAATGTATACTTGAGCCAGCCTGCCATTCCCTTGGGAAGAAAAATCCGACTTTGCAATATTTTACGTTTTATCCCAACAATACAGTAATTTCCAGGAACCTTCTGCCCTTTTTTGCAACATCTGCAATGTCTTTGGGAAACTTCTAGAAGAAAGGGCCTCTTATCCACGAAGGCCATGAGTCATCTGGAGGAAAGGGAACCCCTTGGACGTGGGGATGTAGCTGGTTCACATGGCTGCTTGGAAATCTGGAAAAGCTGTGGGCATGGAAATCCATGCAGGGGCTGGGAACAGTGACCAGTTAGGTCCTGAGCCAAACCAGGGCAAGATTTTTGCCCAGTGAGTCTGATGACCACATCTGTGAGCCAAGAGGGGAATTTGACAGGAATGTCACCAGAATGACAGCCATGGAAATTGCTGGCAAAAGGCACAGAGCCAAAGAAGTGGAAAGAAGGGAGAAAGTCCCCACGGAGTCTATCCCACGGACTCCCTTCCCATCAGCAAGTGGATATTTAATAGGCTGGGGCCAGCTCGGGTTTTCCAACCTACTCCTTTTCATCCCTTAAAGAATACCACAGGTTTTCCCTTAATTCAAGCTTTCCTGACAGAAATCATAAGTTCAGGTTACATGGGAACAGTGGGAGTGAGGTTTCAGGGCACCCAGAATCTTGCACACAATACAGGTTTTGCCAGGCTGAGGACCCACAGTGCCTGTGCCAAGGTATTTCAGTTACATACAAGATTTGGGAGTGAAAGCCAGATTTTTTGGCTAAAGTTCTTGCATTTCTGGAGGCCTGAAAAACCTGCAAATGGCCTCTGCAAGGTCACTTCTGGACACTGGGAGAAGGAAGTGGCAGGGAGCAGTGACTGCCCTGGGTTTGTGGCTACATGAAAATGATGTTTTCCAAGAGATGAACAAATCACTGCTGGTGGTCCCCACCCCAACAAGCAGCCCAAGGCTATTGAATGACAAGAGGTGGAGAGACAAACCACAGGGCTGGGTGGGCCATCCAAAATGAGATTTTCAGCCATCCTTACCTCTGGGTCCTCATCCTGGTGAAAACAAGGGTGCAACAACCTCAGAGAGGCTTCCCATGCCCAGGGATGTGTGTGTGACTCACATATAAAGTGTCTGGGGCATGAGTTTTCTCCAAGATGTGGTATTTTGCATGCTGGCAACATCTCAGTTATGTGAAAAGGAGGGTGGAGAGTCAGCTAAAAGCACTGGGCCATGTGCAAAAGAAAGCAGGAGCATGGATTTCTTCTCTCTGGGGAGAAAGAAAACCCCAACAAAACCCAGCAGATCTCAGAAACAGAGGTTCCTTGGGTAAAGACAGTCCTGGTCAGCTGATATCCTGTGCAAACCCTTGCCTCCTCCACAGATTAAATACCTCTGGCTCCAGTCAGAAATTATGTTTGAACCTAAAAAACACAAAAAAATTCTAGGACTTAGGGTTTGGGGTTTAATTCTTTTGATGGAAAAGTATATTTAAAAAATAAAATAGTTGTCCCTGGGTACATCTGGGAGCACTGGAAAGATGTGGATAAGTGCCTTTGTGCAATCCACTAGCACAAATTAGTTCTTTGTGGCTCAAAGAGCAATCTCCAAAGTTAAAACATGTTTTTGTCAGGATAAATTCCTCTTTGCTTTGAATGGGAGCTCCAAACAGACAGCAAGGTCTATTAACTCATGTCACTTGACCTCCTGTTTCTCCAGAGTTTTATTAACAGAACCCTGCTCAGATGGATTTGCTTTGAACAGCACATCTAAAGTGCTCTTAGTGGAGGAGTTAGAACTATATTTGGTTGCAGAGGAAACTGTTTTTCCTAGAAAGCTCAGGGAATGGTGAAAAAAAAACAAAACCAAACAAGACAAAGAATGGAACTGGCTTGGCCCAAACGCTTGGTAGGTGATACTTGAAGGAAGCAAAGGAATACCCGACAAGCTGAATGTTATCATGTTATCTTAAACCAGATTATTCTAAGCCTGGGTAGCTGCAATATGGGCAAAAGCAGTAGGATGGGCTGCATTTCTCAAAACAAGGAAAGGGCAAACCCTTTTCTAAGATCTTTCACTTTAGGATCTGCTTTAAAATGTAGCATCCGACTCTCTCGAAAAAAGCATCACAAAGCACAAAGGCCAGCCTGAAATGTCCCCAGACTCCTGGATTTCCATGGCAATCTGGAATTTACCCTGGGGAAGCCCCGGGGTGGGTCTCTTTGAATAAAGGAATAGCTGTTTAAAAGGCAATTAGAGCACTTTGAAAGCTGCAAACCCAAACAAACACCGCTACAGGGTTGTCTGTCTCTAACCTCCCTCTGTAAACTTGTCCTGAAGCACTGAGTAACCCTCTATTCCTCACAGGGGGCTGTGGGATGTCTCCAGGGCAGGCAGGACTTGCAGTCTCCACTTCAAAACAGATTCCTACTTGGGCATTCCACAGATATTCCAACTCCTACCATCCTGTTGCAATTCAGCTGCCCAGACCTTGCCATTGCATCCAGCCCAGATGGAGCCAAAGTTCTGCTGGCAGTGAAATCAGGCTCTCCTCTGGCTGAACTGGGGTAGAGGCCATGCATGTGGTGCAAAGATGCACTTGTTTACCTGAGAAGGTCCATAATAAGCTGCATTAAGCCTTTTACTACTCCCAAGCTGGGCTTTTAAGTTTGGAACAATCCTGGTAAGATGCTAACTGTGAGCAAATTCAAAAATGTGCATGTAGTACCCATCACTCTCATCTTCAGAAAGCAAGAATTTTGGATGGGGTGCAGCTGTCGAGAAAACAGTTTTATGCAGAATCCTATCAATCAATTCCCTGTGATGCTATAGCTAAAGCTAGCACAAGTTTCAAGAGAGGGAGGAAAAATGCTGTCTCCTCAAGGACAGAGCAAAGTTTGAAACAGGACAGAGTGGATGCTCCTGAAAGAGATTTCTCTGTACAGAAGGCTGGGATCTGGGAAAAACATTAGCAAGGCAAAATGGAAAACACAGGTAGCACCTGCTGGACCTGCTGGGGGTCCTGATGCCCTGTGGGAATTCTGGGACCACTGTTCATGGTTTCACCTCCCTTTGATTCCCTGTACTGCCACTGAAAAATAATTGCTGTTTCCATTCCCAAATTCCCCAGGTTAAAGAATAGGAACAATAACAATATCCTTCTGACTCTGTATGGCATCCAGCCTCAGAGTCAGTGAAACCCCCCTGGGTGAAGTCAGGTATGTGTAATAACAGATATAAAATCAGTAGCATTAAATTACTGCAGGTTCTTATTGCCAGACCACTTAGATCATGAAATAGATTTATAAACTGAAAAAAAGGCACCCTTATCTCTGCAAAAAGAACTACACTCATGTGGGCTGGGAGGTGTAATTTTTGCTCTCTGGAAAGCCCCAGCATTTTTCTATAAGCTCCTAGAAAGGCAAATTAAATAAAAATTGTGGAAACTATTCAGCGAACTCCTTTAAAAACCACCCAGATATATCAGTATAGTTTGCTTTAGTAAAGCTGATTTTTTTCCAATAGCATAAAAACTCTTCTTCTCAAAGGTGTAGAAATAGTTTGCTGCAGTAACAGCAAAACAATAGAGCAGACTATTGATACACTATAAAAATCACACGGTCTACAGCATACTGAAGTCAGATTCTAGTAAAAGCATCTTCATAAAAAAGGGCAAAGCACCACCAAAAAAAAAAAAAAAAAAAGTTTTGACAGTGTCAAAACAAAAACTGTTCTGTCCAAGCCCAGGAAACCCACGCCAGCCTAGAAAAACTCAGCTCCCTTTCCTGGCTGCAAATGAAACATCCAGACATTTTTATCACAATTCCTCCCACTTGAGCCAGATTCCTGATAACTGATCCATGAATACTGATCCTGAGACAGATGTTGATGTGCAGTTGCAAAATTACACAAGCACATCCCAGCTCTCCTCCAAGCATCCACAGCTCCTTACAGGCCACGAAGGATTTGTGCTCACGTGACAGCAGCACCAAGTAAAAGAGCTTCATAAAAGAGCTTCATTGAGGCTTCAGGGGTGATTAGATCCAGGAGGCCCTGGTGCTCCTGGTAGGATTTGCTTCCTGCTTGGAGACTCTTCCTAACCTCTGAAACACCCCTCCAAGGGATAGCGTGAGTATCCCAAAGCAGAGTCATTCCACTGGCCACGGCTCAGCTTTGCAGAGAGCAGATGAGATCCAAAGCAAACCCTTGAGCATTTCATGGAAAGATTCCCACTGGCTCCAGCAGGCTTTAATTTGGATTTTTTGGGCTACAGCCCAGAACACTACATTCTTCAGGTGGGTTTGAGGGCTAAGGTAACACCTCAGTGATCCTTGGCTGCAGGTGGAAGCAGTCCCAGCAAGGGGCTGGAAGGGACTCCCCCCTGCTTGGCACATGGATGAAAAGGTGACTTAGACAACGATATTGCTTTTGCCTTTGTCATGCAAATAGAGCTCAACAGCTTGGAACAGCTGTGCAGCTTCCTAAAGGCAAAAACCGCTGGAAGCCACTCCACTGGAATATTTCACCAACCCCTACACCCTGCTCTGTGTTCCTGCATATGTGAGCATAATATCTGCTTGCCCTACACGTCGTAGGCTGCACCAGTATTTTCTATTTCCTGGCAATCCTGGAAACCATTCATGACCTCAGAGTGTCACAGATGGTCTTGCCCTGCTTGAGAAAAAAACACAAAAGGAGGAAAATTTGCAACACCTGCTCTGAGCCCTTGGGCCCTGCTCGTGAGAGCCCAGCAGTCCAGAGGGACCCAGCTGCTCTGGGGACAGTGTGGGCTGGGACACAACCTTCAGGAGATCCCTCTCTGAGCAGATACTGTCCTGTGGCTTTTTGTGCCTGGCTAATCTGTGCTGGGACCTGGCAATTCGGAGTCAAATCCTGTCTCCTTGTCCCTGGTGCTGCGACAGGAGACTCAGAGGGTTTCCTGGCCAGTCCTGAGCAGAGAGAGGAAGATGTGCTCATTCCCTCATTACAGAGGATATCATGGCTGGAGCTACAGCCAGGAGCAGGCATGCCAGGAGATGGAACTGCCTCTGTTTTAGACAGCTGGTAGTCCAAACAGCTAAAGAGAAAAGTCCCACCCCATTTAATTGCTGGGAAATTGAGGCAGAGAGGAGTTTAAAAGGTAGGCTTAAGGTTCCATGGAAAAACCTCTGGCAGACCATGATCTGAACCCGCTGTCCTGAAAGAAACCCACATCCCATCCTGTCCCATGCTATCTCTCTGACCCCCAGCATGACTCCCTGCACCGGATCTGTCCTCCTCAGGGTGCCAGCAATCCTGGGGAAACAGGATTTCTGGAGAAGAAATAAAGGGTGGGGTGAGATGAGACTGACTACGAGGGAATTGGGGATTATTATTATCATCATTGTGGTGCTTCAGACTTTTTTTTGGTCTCTCTCCATTTTCAACTTTGCAGATGGAGGAGAAACTATGGCTATCAGCACTGAAAGTTCTCCCTGGCACTTTGACTGTTGCCCTGACTCTGACCCCTCTTGGAAGCAGAGTTGGGAAGAGAGAGGAATCAGCAGCTGTGAACAGTACAGCCGTGCAGCTTCCTGAGCCTCTCTTCCTCTCTACAACTGAGACAGGATTTACAAGGACACAGCCATCCTTGGTCCTAACTTCTGGAGCAGCTGAGCTGAGCTCCTTTTCACCTCACTAAAACCCTTCTAAAACAGTCAGCTCATCTGAGAAGGCACCTAAAAGCAGCCAGAGGAACCTTCAGCCCCCACATCTGACCAACTCTCCTGTTTCTTGTTTCACATTTGCAACACCCCCTTTATTTCTGTTTCTCATTTCTTTTGTAAGTAATTTCAAAATGGGGGCAACAACCCATCCCTTTGACCTCTCCCACATAACCCTGGGGGCAGTGAGAGCTATCACTGCCCAAATAACTCCAGGAATTTCACAGCAGAGCTCTCCCAGACTCAGTCTTGCCGGTCAGGATTGTTGGTTGTTGGGATTGCTGTAACATTTTAAGGCCTCACCACAGAGCTCTCTTACCTCAGGGATGTCACATGGATTCAATCATCTCCCAGAAGCCACCCCCAGTTCTCCCAACAGCTGCACAGAGAGGAAAATACCCGCAGCCATGAGTCAAACAATAACAGTTCAAAACTCCCAAAGTCTGATTTTCTCTGTCATTTGGGGCTTTTTCCCAAGTCTGCTGACTGCCTGGGACCCTTCCCACTGATTTAAAAGGTCAGGGATTGCCTAAATACAATTAGGCAGGGATTGCATCCTCACTAACTGCTGAAAAGCATCTGTCTGCAAGGTGAACATCTTGCTCACCACATGCCACAGGATTAATTCCTGCTCTCCCTTCTCCTCCCCACCTTTCAGACCACATTGCACAACACAGTTCTCCACCAGAGCATTAAACTTCTTTGGGAGCTTGGGTTAAAAAAACCTTAGGGAAAGTTTTTGGTCATAGCTTGGGGTTTTTTGTTTGGTTTGGTTATGGGTTTTGTTTGGTTTTTTCCAATTGGAAAAGCCCTCTGACAGCAATTCACTGTTGATGCTCGCAGCCCACTCGGAAAGCAGCCTGAGGGCCAAGGAGCAAAAAAGATAAAAGTAGCTGGATCCAAGTGTCAGGTCCTGTGGAGCCTGGGATCTTGCACAGGGAGCCACGGGAAGGTCAGTTCTGCCTCTGGCAGTGATGGTAAGGAGCGTCCTCAGGAGAGGTGATTTCAGCTCCTGGCTCCGACCCGGGCCTCCTGCCTGACTTGGCCAACTCCGTCTTTTCCCCCTTTATCCAGCATTTCTTTTGCTGCGCCTTGTCACTGTGTACCACAAGTTTTATGGAGGAAGGGTAAAGTTAGGCATGTGCTTTCTGGACGTTGTTGGACCATATTTGTGATTCCCAACAGCTGCTGGGTATGATCCCAATGTCTGCCTTGCTGGGAAACTGCAAATGCCCCTCCAGCCCAAAGAGGATCCTGACTCTGCTTAGGTTTTTTAAACCAAGTAATTATTAAAAGCATGCCTCAGTTTTTTTGCTACTTTGGGGCCCTCTCCAAGAAACTATACTAATTGTTGATGACACTTGGCCTATATTCTTGTGATGTGCTTTCTTGCTGTGTGTTTATGAATGCAGTTTTCTCCCACTCCCCTCGTGAAAAATCTTGTTTTGTCAGAAAAATAAAATGTGTGTTTATTAGAAAGGAATTCATCTACATTGGGGAAGAAGGTTTTTTTAAGGTCTGGAATAAATTTTCTAGTTGGGAAAAGTGAGCACAGCCCAACACGTGCAGTGCTAACCTGAGGAGCAGCATAAATTTTGTTTTATCCATCCAGTGACACTGAGCAGCACTTTAAACAAGTTTTTCCAAACCCCACAAAGGCTTGGGATTGACTCAGATATTGGCTCTAGAGTGCCATTCTCTGCCCCCATTTTCATCTGGGAGAAAAACAAGCCCTTTCCAGGAATATTTCTGAGATGACTCCTATTTTCATGGTACAGAAAAATCTGTTCCAAAAGCGAGACCCCATTTGGTGTTGATTAGCCTGAATCCTAACAGTGCAATCAAGGCACCGTGGCCACTATGATGAGCCAAAGGGTGCACCCAGAGAGCAGCTATCAGCATTCCTTCAGTGGGAGAAATGGCTATCCTGCTGGGAATTGGGCAGCTGAAGGAATTAGAGCAGCTGTGAGGAGGAGCTCAGCTCTGTCTCCTGAGAAAAGGAGGCTCAGGGGAAACCTTCTCACACTAAAACAGGAGCCAGTTAGGGATCGGCAACTTTTCTCATGCAACAAGTGACAGGATGAGAAGAAATAGCCTCAAGCTGTGCAGATGGAGGGTCAGGAGGAATTTCTTCTTGGAAAAGGTTGTCAGGCATTGGAAGGGGCTGGTCAGGGAGATGGTGGAGTCCCCATACCTGGAGATGTCCAAGGAAGGCCTGGATGTGGCAGTCAGTGCTCTGGGCTGGGTGACAACGTGGGCATCGGGCACGGGTTGGACTCAATGGCCTTGGACATCCTTTCCAACCTCAATGATTCTGTGATTCCATGGTTCTTTAAACTCACAGAGGGCAGGTTAAGGTTATGTATTAGGAAGAAATCCTTCCCTGTAAGGGTGCTGAGGCCCTGGCACAGGGTGCCCAGAGAAGCTGTGGTTGCTCCATCCCTGCAAGTGTCCAAGGCCAGGCTAGACGGGACTTGGAGCAACCTGGGACAGTGGAAGGTGTCCCTGCCCATGGCAGGGGGTGGAACAAGATGGGCTTTAAGCTTCCCTCCCAGAAAAAGCATTCTGGGATTCTTTCTGGGATTCTGTGGCCGCTGCTCTTGTTTCACAGAGTCAGCCTGGCCAGAGCAGGTGCAGTGGTGATGCCTTAGGTTTTAACTTTTATATTTTTCCAACCCTGCACTGCCCAGTGTAACTCTGAAGTTCCCTGGAGCTCGTTAAACACTGTTCTCTCATGCTCACACAGACAGAACAAAGCCTCTCCAGCTCACTCTCCAAGGACACCCAGACCCTCCTAGGCCCAAGAACCGGAAACCTTCATCTTGGGGAGGGGGGAGAAGCTTGGGGAAATTCCATCTTTGGCTGGGTTCTGGTTGGTGAATTGATGCTGATATAAAAGTGGGAAGAACTCGTGACCTGTCCTTGTCCATTTTGGGATGCACTGAGGCAGGAGCCTCTGGAGCCCAGAGTGTACATCTGAAGGCCTTTCAAATAAATTCCTCCTTTACTCCTTTATTCCTGTCTAGTCTCTGTTTCTAGGTAGCCATTTAAGGCATCAGTGGAAGCAGTGGAAAGTGTATTTGGGAGGCCTGTTTCACTCACAGTCACCCACTTGTTTCATCTCCCCTTCATGTTACATTTCAAGAGGGATATCTGGAGCCCTGGATTTACTTACCCCAGCAGAGGGAAGGAAAGACAAGGATCTTGTAGTAAGTGTGACCTTACACCAAGCAAATCCTTCATCTTTCTTGTTCAAAAGAGACACTGGGCTCACCAGTTTTCAAGCAGTTCCTCTCCCTAGTGTTTCATCCTTCCCTTCCACTTCAGTGTTAAATTCCTCATGGTTAATTCCAGCTGTGACCTAAAAAAGAAACAGAACTATATTCACTTTCTATGCATTTTTTTCCCTGCTCCTGAGCCAGCAGGCAAAGCTCTATGAGCTGATATTTTCCCCTCCCACCTCCCTTGTGCCCTGAGTTTGCAAGAAGTATTTGCCTCAAGATTTCACACACTCAGCCCACAAGAGGTGCTTGGTCTCTTACACTGTGCACATGATGCTGTCCAGGTCTGCACGTTGTGATTCCCTGGAAAAGCGGAGCCAGGAATTGCATCTCAGCTGCTGATAGGAAACCAGTTCCCATCAGTTTTCCAGGGCATATCCCCAGGGAGTGATTCAGGGCTTCAAAACTGACGCCAGAATCCAACAGACAGGAAACAGAAGAGTTTCTATTTAACAAAGAGAATGCTCCTGAGGCAGGCTGGGGTGAGGAGGAGGAGGCAGGGAGGGCCTTTCCAAGACTCTACCATGGAAAAGGAAGAGCCCTCGGTGTTAACAGAGCAGCCTTTTGTCTCCTTCCCTTATAATTTCTGCAGGTTCTTTGAACAGAGATGAACAGAAGGGACAGACACAGAGCTGAAGGCTCCCTGGCAACCCTGCTGCCTTCATATTTCCGTTTCCACCACCACAATCCCAAGAAAATCCAGATTTGCACCTTCTCAGCTATGTATACATTATTAACAGGGCCCTGGGGATGCACTGCTTCTGCCATAAAAGCAAATGTCAGCTTAAGAACAGCTAATTCTATTGACTAGGAGGGAGTAACAGCACTCATTTTTGTTAGCTGGCAATATCTAACCCTTTAAATGATATCAGATGGGCATGAGTCAACAACCTTGCCTCCAACAACAGGCCACTCAGACTGCCTAAAAATAGATTTTACGTTCCCTCTTTCACATAAAGCTACACACAGCCAAGGGGTCTGCTGGGGACAGGCACACACACTCGCCTGGAACAAGGGGGTATTGAAGTAGCTGCAATTCCCTTTAATCCCTTCCTGCCAGAGGGGCCACTGAAAATACAGGAGCCATCGAGCTGCTTTAGCTCTCAGCGTGGCTGGGTGGTGAAGGAGCAGAGAACAGCAGCCAAATTCTCCCTATCTCCTCAGTCTCGGCTGAAAAAAAAAGCTCCAAAGCAGATGATAATTAAGCCCTTAATATTTCCACTAGATTTCAAACAGGGTTATTTTTACCACACTGACATGCAGAGCCAGGAGCTGCACAGACTGGGAGAGGCAGCTCCGTGCTGCTGCTGACACAGCTGGAGCCTTCCCATCTGGGACAGGGAGAACTTCAACAAAAGTTGGCTTTTCACTCAGATTTCAGTGGTTTTTTGCCAAGCCAGGTGATACTGAGGATACTGCTTTGTCTTAATAAGCTACAGGAAAAAGCTGTATCAACTCCTTTTGAGAGGATGCGACATCTTCGAGTTGGGACTCATGAAGAGGCCCTAGGAGGAGTGGAATTGAAGTTCAGCATTTCTCCAAGAACTGGGCTCAGTCACACATGGCTTGTGGTCCTCTGGGCTAGCCAGCAGCAAGGAAGTGAAACAGCATTCCTCAAGCCATTGGAGAACACAACCTGAGGCAGATGAACCAACCTGGGCTGAATTCTGGTGGGAATTCTAATCCACTTGGGGCCTTATTGTTCAAACAATCACATCATTTTATGCCCCCCTCCCTCAGCACCATCTTGATCTGTTTACATTACAAATATTTTGGGCAGGAGTCAGTCACTCCCTTTATCTGCAAGTCTCAGTCTCACATCATGTCATTGAAGAGAGGTTGAAATTCCCAATCTCTTGATTAAAAAAAAAAAGAGAAATATAACCTACCCAGTTCATTTTTTTCTTTTTTTAATTTTTATGGGTTTTTGTTTGTTTTTTTGTTTTTTTGGGTTTTTTTTAACTCTGCAGCCTAATGGCATGGATTTCAGGGCCAGGAGAAGAAGGAATTGTTCCCTGTGAGGGTAGGGAGGCCCTGGCACAGGGTGCCCAGAGAAGCTGTGGCTGCCCCATAGCTGCAAGTGTCCAAGGCCAGGCTGGATGGGGCTTGGAGCAACCTGGGATAGGGGAAGGTCTTCCTGCCCATGGCAGGGGAGTTGAATGAGATGAGCTTTGAGGTCCCTTCCAATGTGATTGTTGGTGATAATTTCAGGAGAAACCTGTTCCGTCTAAGACCAATGTCACTGTCTGCACTCTAGAGAAGAGGCCATTCACAAAGTGTCCTGATACTTCAAGACCAAGGCTCATTTTGATGCCTTAGGTTTTAACTTTTATATTTTTCAATACCTGTACTGTTAATGTAACTCTGAAGTTTCCTGGAGCTCGTTCAGTGCTGTTCTCTCATGCTCACACAGACAGAACAAAGCCTCTCCAGCTTGCACTCCAAGGACACCCAGACCAAGAACTGTAAACCTTCATCTTGGGGAGAGGGGGCAAGCTTGGAGAAATTCCATCCTTGGCTGGGTTCTGGTTGGTGAATATCTGCTGATATAAAAGTGTGAAGAACTCCTGACCTGTCCTTGTCCATGTTGGGATGCAGTGAGGCAGGAGCCTCTGGAGCCCAGAGTGTACCTCTGAAGGCCTTTCCAATCAATCCCTCCTTTATTCCTTTATTCCTGTCTAGTCTCTGTTTCCAGGTAGCCATTTAAGGCATCAATTTAACTCAAGATCACATATGGACATATCCGAAAAAGCCCATCTTTTGTTCACATTACTTTTTTTACATCCATTCTACAGGATTAATAGAGGCAGGAGCACTCAAGCAAGTTCACAAGAGGTCTCTGCTCTATGTGCTGAAACGAGCAGGGAAAATTTTATGTTCCTTTGGGGAATCCTGTTGGGATTTCCCTTCTTGTCCTTAAAGAGAATTCAGGATGGCGAGTGCTCAAAACTTGGCTTCATCTGTGGGATTCTACAAAAATCCTATTGTTGCTCTTACCCTGGTCCCACAGAAATTGAGATCACTCACCACTTATTTCCACAGAAGGGCAGTTCACAGGGCGAGTGCTCTGGAAAGATCCCATCTTCCATCTCACAGCTGCTAAAGGGTTATGAAAACCTTGTCCCTGTTGCAGGACGTAAGAGATGAGCTCATAAGAGATCAGATGTTGGAAGAAACGTCCCACAGAACCTGGGAATGATGATAAGGAGGAGACAGAGATGATGGAATTGGAAGCTTCCCATTCCTTATCATATGTTGAGGGTAGTGAAGGCCCAGCTTGTACCATGAGGCTGCCAGGGGGTTCACAGTACAGGATTTTGCAACATGCCAAAAAAAAATTCCCAGTAAGCAAGCCAAGAAGAATCAATCCTTGTGTCACATACTGTATGTACTGGGGCAGGGTGACCAACTCAGCTGGGAGTTGAGTAATCCCAACCTGTTGAATGGGATCCAAAGGTTTCCCCACTTGAGTCGACAGAAATAGACACATTTTTAACAACTCTCTGATTGCAAGGCAAATTTCCTTCTGTTGCAGCTCAGGGCAGGGTCATGTTGCACCACAGAATATAAATCAGTCACAGTTTAGAGTCTGTCAGATAGGGTCATATTTCTCTCCATTTGTGCTTTTTTTCCTGCCCACAGGGTGAGTTTGAAAAACAATTAAGATTTTCTGCATTAGTCAAAGATTTCAGCAAGTGTCTGAGGGACCTGCACAATGAGGAATGGGAAATCCAGCTCTCAGAGGGTTGTGGACACATTGTTTGTGCATCCAGAGTAGACCTGGGCCTTCCATGCAAGAAGCAGATTCATTTCTGCCTGAACGTGCTGGGAAATCCCAGAGCAAACAGTAGCCACCCCAAGAAGGGGAAGCCCCATGTTGCTGGAGATCATCTGCTCCAGCACATAAGGAACAACAGAGCCAAGAAATCCTCGGGGAGGTGTGGTTGGCATGGAATTCCTCACTACTGTCAGCCCTTAGAGCTGAAATGAATGAGTAGAATCCACTCATGCAATGCTCTAATATAACATCATTCATGGAGTAACAGTGCTCTGTGACGCTGTGCTCCCACCTGGAGCAGATTATAATTTATTATATTATTACATGTAGGATATTGCCTCTCCTGGGATTCAGCACTGTCTTCCACACTCTGCCCTGACACTGGGCACTGCTTGGTCCTCAGTTATCAGAGTTCAGAGAATGAAGCCAGAAAGAAGCATCACATTACCACAACCAAATACGGGTTTTTATCCAATTATCCTCCATTACGCCTCTCTTTCCATCTTATTCCATAGTCCACAAGGGCTGAGGAATAACACACAGTGAAAACTAAATGGCAATGCACAAAGTCAAACACAATACAAAAGTCAGTGGAAATGTCATCTTGTTTTAATCCCAAGCTAAGAAGTCTTTTTTCTTCCAGAATATTATAAAGACACGATTACTTTGGAAGTTGTGGACTGACTCTGAGATCCACACACAATCACAGACCTATATAAAGGAAAGGCAACAAAAACCTTAGGAGAAATCCTGAAAGAAGAAGCAGGAATAGGGAGACAGACAGACCTCTTGGGGCACAGACTGCTCAAGAGATTTGGAGACTTTGTGACAAGGAAGCTGTTTGTTTCTTTTGAGGTCATAGCAACAGAACATCACGGACATGGCATGTGAGTAAATCATGAGTTTTCCAAGGAATACCTCTCTCCAAATAATATAATCAATTTCTCATCTTAATGGAAAAAAAAAAAGCCCCAAACCTGTACAAACCTGCCAGGCCAGAGAGACAACACTATCTTCCTCCAGNTATAATAATAATTATATAATAATAATTTCCAGCTCAGATAAAAGCCATTATCCCACAGCAGCTTTGCAGGTAGCTCTGGTCACCCTTACCTGTTACAGTCCAGCAATTCCCCAAGACTGGACTAAGATTGGAGAATTTCAAGGGAATGAAAATTCCAGTCCTTGGCTGGCTTTGGTTTCACAGAATCCCAGGATAGGTCAGGCTGGAAGGGACCACAGTGGGTCAGTGGTCCAACCTCCCTGTTCCAGCAGGGTCATCCCAGAGCACAGGGCACAGGATTGCATCCAGATGGCTCTGGAATATCTCCAGTGAGGCANAGCTGTTTGTTTCTTTTGAGGTCATAGCAACAGAACATCACGGACATGGCATGTGAGTAAATCATGAGTTTTCCAAGGAATACCTCTCTCCAAATAATATAATCAATTTCTCATCTTAATGGAAAAAAAAAAAGCCCCAAACCTGTACAAACCTGCCAGGCCAGAGAGACAACACTATCTTCCTCCAGCACATCTTCTGTTTTTCCAAAAGCATTTCCCAGCTGTAATTCCAAGGCAGTGAGTCCTCTCATCCCGAGAGCTGAGCAGCCTATTCTTGAGAAATACAAATCACAGATAAGGAGGTGACCCAGACAGTTCTCAGAAACAGTAAAAACCCAATGTTTGTTTGCTTTCAGCTGCTTTCCTCCAGGCCATCCCCATGGCTGCTGGGGGATAATAATAATAATATATAANTGGTCCAACCTCCCTGTTCCAGCAGGGTCATCCCAGAGCACAGGGCACAGGATTGCATCCAGATGGCTCTGGAATATCTCCAGTGAGGCATCACCAGCTCTCCTGGTGGGCTAGTGGCAGAAAATGTCCTGACATGAAGAACAACACCCCTGCATTCCTCCTTTCTTTTCCAGCTCCTTTTGGCCTGGCAAACAGGAAGAAATAAATGTTATAGCTATCCCATTCTCTTTTAATGGAGTCATTTCAAGTGACTTCTTGAATCACTTCAGGACTTCTTTCGGAAATACTTACAGAGGGGTAAATCCCTCTACAGACCAAGCAGCTGTGACCCTGCCATGTGGAAAAACTGAAAGCCACATTAATCAGGAGCTTAATTAAACTGTGGAGAGGGAAATTACAATTAGGACAAGTCATTGTTACACCACATGCTGAATTATTCTGTCTGCTGGGGTTTAGCAGCAATGGGGACACACAGAAAGGGAACCAGGGCGAAGCTTTTCATCCTGGGACAACACATTCCAAGTGGTGCCTCAGGTTTTATTCTTTATTGTTATTTATTATTTATTCCCACTAGGTAATTAAGGAACTGATGGCAACGAAGCCAAGCACGAGTGATGCACTGCAGTGTCAGGGCCATGTCAGTTTACTTGTTTCTTTGCTCCCTGATACTTCAGAAAGCAAAAGGTCATGACACAATGTTGGTTCAACGTTGCACATTGAACAGATTCTGCTCTGCAGCTGATTTGTTTGATGCTCACACTGGTTGAGAATCAATTACATATTGAGAAGTGCATACAATTAGCATTCACAATTTAGGGATATTTCCGTAGGGCTTGTAATCTTAATTTATATTCCACAATATCAGTTTGATTCTTGCCTCATCTTCCACCCAAATCCAATAAATGCACAGTTTAGTGGAGTAAGCCTGGATGATTACATTAAAAAGAGACTTCAAAAAGTTTTTGGTTGAGGATTTCCATACTGTATCCAGATGCTTCCATGACTTCGTAAACATGACAGACCTCATCCAGCCTAATGTCTGAATGCCCTGTTCTTAGTGACATTTTTATGTTCTTAATGACAAACTTTGAAGAAAGCAGCATCTGAATTAAAATCTTGATTGTTCTTGGAATATAAATGGAGCCTTTTTTTTTTTTAAGTTTCAAAACTTCACGTTCTGAAAAAAAAACCACAGGAGACATTTCTCGGTAGATAAAAAAGTATTTTTCTACTAAACATACTGATAAGAATGTGTTCAGAAAAGCCAAAAACATTCAGAAGGACTTTTTAATGGCTGCAGTTACTTTGGGAAACTAATTCCTTTGAGCCCATTTGTTTATCAACACAACAATTTGTCACAAACTCTCCATCCTCACTCTTGTACTCCAATGATCTGGAAAAAAAACCCTGTGTGTTATCCGTGGTAATGTGTCCTTTACTATCTGGGTACAAGAGAAAAAAAAAATACAGTTTGAGTGTGCAAAAATAATTGCTACAAGCAGAAACATTCCAAGAGCAAGTTCAAATGATCGACTGCATTGCTATCCAAGATGAAATATTTTATAAGGGGAAGCCAGGGTTCATTTGTAAAGAACTTCAGAAGTCCAAGATAAAAACTACCCCTGAGTGGAGAAGAGCTCGATTAGGAAATCATTTTTAAAATCTTATCCCAAGCTGACACCAGTCAGATGCTCGGATTTATGTCTGATCTTAATGGGGCCAAAATCCCCCCTCTGCCCTGAGGCATGTGCTTAAATGCCTTGTTAAACTCAAAGGAAAGCTTCCCAATGGGAAGCTGACTGTTCCAGAGCATCCACAGTTCACTGTGGCCATGTGAAAGCTCAGCATTAACTTTGGACAACACCTACTGACTGCAGGCACCGTTTTTTTCTTGACTCATGACCCAGCCTTATTATTTGTCCTGCTCTTACTCAGCATTCCCACTATTTTGCAAGGCCCGGAAGGAGCCTGTTGGCTCTTCCTGGAGTGGTGCCCAGAGGGTCGCTGGTGCCTGAGTCAGGGCTGGTTTGGGACAACAGTCTGTGTGTGATTACCCACCGGAATTCGGTGGGAGACTCTAATCACACCCTTCCCTCCAGAGAAACAGGGAGCCAGAGAATCCTTGAGGAGCACAGATGCGTTACAAACTCTTTCCACAACTACACAAGGAGCCAGCAAGGAGACAGAGAAATAAGCCCAAAAAAATGAAGGATAGATGGAAGCAGGACGACTGTAGAGCCCTGAGCACCAGGAAACAGTTTTGCTTTAAAAAGTAAGGGTTTTGTAGCAAACTCAACCAATGCCAAAACTCTGCTTTCCTCCAGCACTGTCACCAGCTTCTCCCAACTCATTCCAATTTAAACAGATGAGAATTATTGTCTGTTCACGATCCAGTTTTCCCACATGAAAGAGGAGGACAACTGTCTATAACGTTTTGTTCCACAGGGGACATGGAAGGCATAGATATTAATGCTCAGAGATGCCCAGACTGAGCCTCAGCCAAGAGTTACCACAGTCAAAGGAGGATTTTCAGAGAATTTTATGCTTTTAGTCCAAAAACACGGGAAAAAGAAATTGGCATCAGCAGAGACACATTGATGTAGCTTGATGTCACAGAAGAGACATCTCCCAGTGATGAAGCTTGTTCAATATTCTAAACAAATTTGTAATGTGTTTAGTCTGGAAGTGATTATTTTGCTTATTCTGATGCATTTGATGTTTAACCACACACTGCAAATATGGTCAGGTGGCCCAGGTCCAGCACAGGAAAAGAGATCACAGCATCACAACCAAAAGTGCATTACACAGGACTGAATAATACAGATACACCATCATTAAAATCCCTCAATTTAAACTGTGGAGCCGATGTTTTATGGTGGCTGGGACAACCATGATACATGTTCTCCATTTTCAAACCCTGCAGTGTTTCAGGATACATGGGAAAGCAGATGTTTCTAATAGCCTGAGCCCTAAATAAGCTTTTCCCTCCAAACCAACTGCATGCAGTCAGGAGTGAGACACTGTGGCACGAACGGGCAAAGCATTCCATCTGTCTTGACTCCAGTGGAAAATGTGTATTCTGACCAAAACAGAGATCTTCATATTAAGACTAATTTTTCCCCAAAGTGTTCACAGACAGGTTGGACAGGGCTTGGAGCATCCTGGTCTAGTGGAAGGTGTCCCTGCCCATGGCAGGGGTTGGATTGAGATGGGCTTTAAGGTGCCTTCCAATCCAGATCATTCTGAGATTCTGTGATATTGCTGTTCTTACACAGAGTAAATCCATGGATACTGCCTGGCCATGCACCCACTGTGGTGTCACCTGAGGTGGCAGAACCAGGCCCCGATGCTAGGGGGAACCCACAGACCTTCTGTGCACTGACTTCAATATGTTTGAGGGACATCAGTCAAACCAACAGCTGGGAAAGGCCCAAGCACACCTCAGGCTACCACAGAGGGTGTTCAGAAAGCAGGGGGAGAGAGCAAATGCAAGTCTAGAAGTAAAACTGCCAAATATCAGCCTCCAAGGAAAGAAACCAGAGAGGACTGTCAGGAAGGCTCTCAGGAAGCGCCGTTTTACAGGCAGGACCACGAGCACCCAACACAGGAAAGTGTCTGAAATAAATGTGGCGTGGGCTTAGACCAGAAACTGTACAGCACAGCTGCCTTGATCATCTCACACAGTTAAGAGAGAAGGGAAAGGTGTCTGTTGGGACTACTGCTCCTTCCCACTGCCCAGAAGATACAGGCTGCACACATGATCCTCCCCTCCTACTCAGCCCACAAGGCTGTCCAGTTAAGCCAACAAAGCCTTCCCAAGAGCAAGCAACCATGAAAACATTCCCAAATGCTACTGATGTTATGTCAGTTACTCACAGATCTCTCTGCCACATCTTGCTCTGTATCAAACCCCTGGTACACCTGCCCCCTGCTCCCTGTGCCAGTCAAAAGTCTCATGAGGTGGAGATCATAATGTCATGGACTGGTTCATGTTGGGAGGGACCTTAAAGCTCACTTCGTTCTGCCCACAGTGCCATTCAAATCCTTTAACACTGGCCTCCTTCCCTAGAAGCAGCCTTGAGGCTGCCTCCCAGCTCCTCCTGAAGCAAGAGTTGTAATGGCATGGAAAGTTCTACTTCTGAGGTGAGGCAGCTCCTGAACAGCGGGACTTGATGGGGATCTCAGTTTTGTATTCAGTCACTGCTGGCTGCTCACCGGGGAACACTGTGCTCTGAATGCCAACTCCTCCACACTTGGAGGCGTATTTCCCAGGGATCTCTGGGAGCTGCACCTCTTAGGTGACCCAGGACACTCAAGAGTGCTGAGAGGACTGTGCTTTGTTACAGGTTACAGAGATGGCAGGAAGTGAGTGGTGAGCACTAACAGAGAGCAAATCCCGTTTATTCCCTTTCCCAGGCTCCCAGTGAGCTGTCCAGTGCCACACAGGAGGCAGGTGCTTCAGTCAGCAGAGCATCAGCTCAGCTCCTTGATTTCCTTAGGATTTTAACTGTAGCTGGATTGCAAAGGCTGAGAGCAAGGGGCATGTGGCCCTTGGGGACAATCTGCATCGGATGCAAGACAGACGCCAGCAAGACCTCTGCCTCCCAAACCTCAGGAAAGATGGACTTGCATCATGCAAAATCCCTTTAAAGACATTCCCAATTTTCCTTCGCAGTGACAGCAAGGAGGGAGGAACTGGCAGAGTCCCCTCTCCCAGCTGCATGCAACTAATCCAGCTGAAGTTTTTTTCCATCCTGATTCACGGAAACATTTGCTGTAGAAGAAGCCAAGCCTTTTACTCCTTCCAACTCCAAAGATGCTTCTTCTGCATCATCCATTTTCTACCAGCTGTCTGAGCTCATGGCCCAAGTCAGACCATAGCTGCAGGAGCAAGCCTGGTCCCTTCCAGGGATGGAGCACAGGCTGCCTCGTCCATCCCGAGCACTGTGGCCTTGCCCTCCCTCTTCTCCACACTGATCAATCCTTGCCTTTCTCTTGCAGGTATCTCCATCCCCAAGCATCTGCCAAACTGCTCTGAGCTTCCCAGAAAAGTCCTGGTTTCCTTGAAGAGCGTGTATCCAGCTCAGAAATGCACTTCCCTTGGACAGCATCATGAGGGAACATAATCTCCTAACAGCTCATCTCATTCCACCCCCTGCCATGAGCAGAGACAGCTTCCACTCTCCCAAGTTGCTCCAAGCCCTGTCCAACCTGGCTTTGGGCACTTCCAAGGATGGGGCAGCCACAGCTGCCCCATCAGTGCCAGGGCCTCACAGGGAAGAATTTCTTCCATATATCAACCTTCTCCAGGCTATACAGCCCCAACTTCCTCAGCCTGTCTCTGTCGGGGAGGTGCTCCCATCCCCTTATCAACTCTGGCCGCCTCTGGACTTACTGCAACAGTTCTGTGTCCTTCACGCATTGGAGGCACCAGAACTGGACACTCTATTCCAGGTGGGGTCCCAGGAGAGCACAGCAGAGCAGGAGAATCTCCTCCCTGTGCCTGCTGCCCACACTGCTGGAGATGCAGACATCCAGTGACTTAGGAGAGCTGTCCTCCCACCTCTTTCCATGGGAAGGTGAGGCAGAAGAGAGAACATCTGCTCCCGAGGCACTGATATATCTAGCCCAGCCTATGGAGAGCCTGCTCTGGCATAGCACAGGTGTTCCCAACCTGCTGATGTTACACTCACCAGGGAACAGCACTACTTACTTTGGATTAGGAGCTGGAGCTGCTGGGAAGGGACACAGTGCCAGGAACCAGTGACCTCCCAGCAGCAAAGCAAAGCAAGTAACCACTGCTGTCACCTTGTCAGGTCAGTGCTCAGTACAGCAAGGCCTTAACACCTACCATGACATGACAAGCAAAACCTTACCTACACGATCCAAAACCCAGGAAAACACCCAGTTCTCCTGAATCCCAGCTCTTCACCCCATTTGCCAAAGGGAACCTTAAGTGCTGAGTCATCTCTTCCAGCCCTATGACCACTTTCCCCTAACTATCCAAAACAAACTAATAACAGTATGAATTCTTTTTCTCACCACCCTCCCCCCCCAAATTCCCAGATCCTCATTAGGCTTGGTGTTAATTAGAACAGGCTGTGAAGTTCACAACATCTGTGCAGAAGAGAAGGGCTGGACAGACACATGACACAAGCTCTTGCGAAACCAGGTCCCAAAAAAATGGCCCATATGATGGTGACAGCTTCTTCAATCATTTCTTTTGGTATTTAGCTGTCCAAGAAGCTTAGTAAAAAGCAAAATAAAGAAGAGGCTACAAAAAAATAACCTCAAGCATTTGGAGGGGGAGGGAATTATTTTGCTCAAAGGCCTTTCATTAATAATCCCCTTAATAACAGCTTTTATTAGTTTGTAAATGTTCCCTTTCGCTCAGCCATTTGATGGCATCCTTGGCAGCGACAGCCCATAATTCTTCATTGCATGTGTCTCTGTCTGCTGTTTAAAATTTAAATTAAAGCAAGGCTTGTGGTGGAGGCTCTTGTGCACAAAAAGGAGAGGAAGGCATCAGTCCTTAAAGTAACAGTGTTACTATTAGCATGTCAGCCCAAGACACATAAAATTCCTGCAAACTTCTATCACCCTCCTGAGAACTGGATTCAAACTCTGGCCCAGTCCAACCTGGCCTTGGACGCTTGCAGGGATGGAGCAGCCACAGCTGCTCTGGGCAACCTGTGCCACGGCCTCAGCACCCTCACAAGGAAGGATTTTCCCCCCAATATCTGATCTAAACCCACTCTTTTTCAGTTTGATGCACTGAAACTCATGAACTACATCTTACACACTGCTCAGTTTGGTGGTGTGACTCTCTGATCTTCCAAAACCACTAGGGAAACTTTATGGTGCAAACAAGGATGGAAGCTGTAGGACCTTGGATCATCTCCTGCTGTCCCTCCTGTTCTCTCTTGGCTTGGTTATATGGAGGCTTCTGGAGAAGAACCGTGGATTAATATTCTCAGGATAAAAATGAGTAGGAGGCCTGGCAAGCAAGTTTTCCCTCTCCCCATGATTCATGAGGAAGTCAGACAAGGAATGTCTCCATCAGGAGACAAATGGGCTAGGTTTAATGGCATCTGCAATGGGGACATATTTCTTTAGGAACTGCCAGTTAGTTACTGGAACAGCCTCAGTACAGAACAAGAGTGACTTCTAGTGCAATCCAGGGATATGGCAAGAGTTATTGCTTGGCATTATCCCTGCATGTGTTTGAGTTCATCAGCCTGTGCTGCCTCATGCAAATTAGGCCTGGTCTGAGCTGCAAAGTGCCTGTGAAAGTGATTGGAATGTGGCTGCTCTGGTGGAAGCAAAAGCCTTGTCATGTTCCATCTTACAGGCACGGAAAGCCAGGGCATCCAAGGTGAATTCATGGAGAGACAGCACACACATGGCTGCTTGTGGCAGCAAACTGGATCAATAACTCAAGAGCTCATTCAGCCCCTGTAGAATTTTCAATTCCAGTGACAGACACAGTTATCTCACTGACAAATGTAAGAGCTGGGAGTGCTGCCCTCTCCCTGCCTGCTGTTCCTGGAGGAAGCTGAAGCATCCCCATCTTCCTCACGGACCCTTCAGAGCTGCTCTGGGACCACAGGCAGGAAACTCCTGCATCCCTGATCACAAGCTGTCCTCAGAGTCAGGCTGCCTGGCGAGTGACAACGTCCCAGGGAACACAACCTGCAACCCCATGCTCAGCAGTCCTACCCAGGAGGTCATGCTGCATCCAGAAAGGCTGGTTACATCCCACCTTCCACAACCCAGGACCCTCTGCCATTCCCTAAAAGGGAGCAGAAATATTTTCTGAACTCCAAATGCGAATTAATAAACACAAACATTGCTGGCTTGGGAGCCTCCCAGCCAAAATTGCTGGGGATTTGGAGAAGTGCAACTACACATGTGCTCGATCTTTATGCTTTTTCCAGATCTCTACCTCTGAGCTGCCCAGTCAGGCAGACCTCAGATCTGACCCAGCAAAACCATTCTTACTTTCTTAAATGTAGAAGAGTTTCCACTTCCTCCAATTTTTGGAGAATCACAGTCCCATTACTCCCATCACTCCCTTTCAGAGTCCCTTTCTCTCTGCCTGCATTTTTATAGCTTTACACTATCCTCAACTTATGGCAAGTAAAAACAAGCCTCCTCCCTCCACTTTCCGCTCAAAGTGTTTTAGAAAAAATAATAGACAGGA
This sequence comes from Erpornis zantholeuca, assembly GCA_013400515.1. NCBI lineage: Eukaryota > Metazoa > Chordata > Aves > Passeriformes > Timaliidae > Erpornis > Erpornis zantholeuca. Next base: position 539,478 of record VZTN01027635.1, read on the forward strand.
ACAGGAAAGGATAAAATAGGAGTATCAGAGGGGGGAAGAACTAAATGGTTAATACAGTTCCTACTTGCTGCAGCCTTTGTGCAAACGTGATGTCAGCTGGAACGTGCTGGCAAGCAAAACCAAAGGGATATATGTCAGCTGAGCAGCATATATTCCCTGGGAAAGGGAACATGGAATTGCCTATAACTGCACGTGGCTGTCCTGTTTGTACAGGATCAAATTCTTCCCTGTGCACGTAGCAGCTGTCCAGGAATCGCAGCCCACGACGTCACTGTGCAGGAGGCACAGTGCCACACGTCCTCCTGGTGGCTGTGCTTCCAACAGACAGAGACACCAGAACAACTGCACGGACTCGAAATGTCACATGCAGCCACTGCAGGTGAAGCCCTGGGTGCAGGGGTGTCACAGAACCACAATGGTTTGGGCTGGAAAGGACCTCAAAGCCCATCTCATTCCATCCCCTGCCATGGGCAGGGACAACTTCCACTAGCCCAGGTTGCTCCAAGCCCCATCCAGCCTGGCCTTGGACACTCGCAGGGATGGGGCAGCCACAGCTGCTCTGGGCAACCTGAGCCAGGGCCTCCCCACGCTCACAAGGAAGAATCCATTCCTAATATCAGATCTAAACATTGTCTCTTAGAGTTTTAAACCATTGCCTCATTTTCTATCACTCCATGCCCTTCAAAAATTCTCTCTCCATCTTCCAACCCCACCCAGCTGATCAGAATGACTGAATGTATCTTTGAACTTCAGGTTCTCCCTGTTGCAAATACACCTTGACACATCTTCTCCCTTCATAGAAAAAGTTCTTTAAACAACAGTTGGTTTGAATGCAGGGAAGAGACACATTTTTAGGGGTGTAAGTTATTTAGGAATATTTTACTGGAGCACTGGAGCAAATAGAGACCTCGTTGAAAATGAAAATATTCATAGGAAAGAGTGACTCCATATGAGTTTTAAGTTTCAAATTTCACGAAATGTTTTGCTCTAACATTTTTCAAGGGAAAAGTTCCAAGTTTAGAACTTGAAGTGGTTTTATTTAAAACAATGTTTCTTTCTTTTACTAATTTTCTTTTCCAAGCTCAGCTGTTGAAGCTGAACAGAAATATAAGACATTTTTTGTGTCCTCAACAGTTCCAATAAAATTCTTCTCTCTTTTTTGTTTTCAGAAGTGTGATTTTTACCCCCTCAGATTCCAAACAGAAAAAGTAACAGCTCATCTTTTTTTTCATTCCCCACCCTAACACAGTGAAGAGAAAAAAAAAAAATAATTGTGCCTCTTTCTCCCAGACTTAAAAAAAACTAAGAAAGGAGTGCCTCAGGCTAATTCAAGTGCATGACTTTTCCTGGAGCAGTGAAGCACATTCAGCTTAGGGAGCAGAGATTTAAGGCTAATAAGCAGCTGGTTTGGTTAACAGAAATGCTGCAGCATTCTCCCACAGCACCCATTCCCCATTTCCCAGGAAAGCTCCAGCAATCACTGGAAGACAGTCCCAGTGATTTCCCTGCAATGGCCATAAGAAGTGGCTTCAATCCCACACCCAACATAAGAACTTGGTGTATGTTCCAGGCTGCTGCCAAGGCCCTGACTCTTTTTCCTGCATCTTTAGTTCCTGGGCAAAGCTAGATTTCTGATCTGTACATAATGTTCAGCTTCATCTCTTGCAGTTTATGGACTTGAACACAAAAGCAATTCTCACTGCCACTGGAAGGAGTGAATCCCTTCCCCTCATTCCCTGGAAAAGGAAAAGCAGTGTCTGCCAAGGCAGACACTCCAGCCTAACCTTCTGTTCATATAATGCAAGGAAAAACCACCTCTAGCTCCCTTGCAGTGATGAGATCAAGTCTTTGGAGACATGGGGTTTATTTCTAGATCTGACACAGATACCTGGTGTGAACCTGCAGATTCTTGAAGAACCCTCTCTGGCTGAACCAACTCTTTAAAATCTTATCACATTAGATAAAGCTGCGAGGAAAGCAAAATGCTTACGAAAAAGTCAGAACTACATCCTGAAATTCTGCGCAGCTCAGTTGTGAACAAAATAAGCATCTTGATTCTTTGTTGTCTAATGCCAAATTTCTTTCCAGAACAAATGCTCCCAATGCTTAGTGCCAGCCTAACTTGAGAGTGGTTTTCACTGAGTTAGGGAGAAGCTGCCTCCCACCCTGGCCAAGATTCTGCCCAGCTGATGGGAGGCACTGAGCTCCACTCCCAGCCTGCACAAGGTCTATAGGTGGTTAATGAAGACACAGTGTTGTGAGGCAGCTCAGATGTTGATAGAGCTGAGTCATCCCCTCTCTGTAACCTGAACACCCCAGACATGACTATAAAGAGGGTAATAATCACCATTTTGGGGGACAAGGCCAAATTTTCATCCCTCAGTCACTATCCAGACTGTGACCTCACTGGGGGTTTAGTCCCTGCTGTGTTTTTTAAAGACCTGAACAGCACAAATGAAAGCTGCCTCAATGCCTGGAGACTCAACCAGAGCCAATGGCAGCTAAATTTTCCATGGAAAGCTTTAGCTGGCGGAAGGGGAACAGGGTGGAGCTAAGAATATCAGTTACACAGTGACAAACTCCTGCCTGGCATTTCCTCCTCAAACCATGAGCCAGCTGCAGCCACTCCTGCCAACCTTCAGCATCCTCAACCAGCTCAAGGGGCTCTGTTCGTATTGAAATACTTATTTTAGGGAGCAGATCGAGCCCTGGGAATCTCTCAGAGGATCAGATAAGCCTAGTGGGATCTGGCCACTGAATGCCTATCCATTTCACTGGGTATCCAAACACCAACACAAGAGTATGGGATAAATATCCTTGCATTACATCTAGGAAGATAAACAGGCAAGAGACCATCCTTATTTCATGGGTATGAGAAAAGAAAGAGGAGGAGAAGAACACCACTGTTAGCACCCCAACTTATGGTAGAAAGGCCAATCAATGCCTGTACCTTCATGATTAATGTTCCAGCAATAGGGTGGTTTGCTTTCACCACTCCACACCAGCAAGAAAATCGCTATCTTTTCCTTTTCAGGCACTGCTAATATTGCAAGACCACAAAAGCTTTGGGTGTTACCTGACACTTCCACCCAGGTCCTTCAAATTAAGCCATTTCAGAGTGTCCTATGCCAGTCAGCACATGCTTTTAGGTGCTTAAAATAGTCCACACTGCAGGAAATCCTTGCCACTAGCTAAAGACGCAGAGGAAGTATCCTCCTTGGCTTACTATCAAATATGCCTCCCATGAAAAATGAGCCGAGTCCCTCTGGAAGCTCTCAGAGCAGAGAAAGCTTCTCAAGGCACCCACTTAGAAATTGAGACTGCTTCTTGTCCAGTTGCAAGATATTCCTCCAGAAGATGGACTGGTACATCCATCCTCCTTGTGCTGTCACCTGTGTTGGTGATGGCAGTGACAGCAGGAACAGGGGAGAACAGCAGTCACTGGATGCAGGCACACACATTTATTGCTTCAGGTCAGCTCTCGGTCTTTTCAGAGAAGCCCTGGATTCTCTCATCTCCCTTTTGCATAGCAGCCTTCAGGACAGATGGAAAAGATTCTGGAGTAAAGGTGGGATCTGGTGTGAATAAGGGTGGAAGTATTTTGGCTGGGAATTCGTGGGTATGCAAAGGCGTGGGAGTTGTGATTCATGAAATGCTTCCCTCCCCCAGCAGTTCCACACCTTGCAAGGAGCCAGTTGTTGATGCTGGGAAGCAGGGACTCAGTGGCCAGGCATTTGGCAGGAACATTTCTGGAGCAGGCTCCAAGGCTGGAGCTGCGTGTCAGCCAGAGCATCTCCTCAGAGCAGCTCTGATGGAGCATCACCAGGAACAACATTTCCTGAAACTACTGCAGGGGAAGATAGGAAATTCATCCAGCCCCTTGATCCAAGAGGGCGTAAAATGCACAAGGCTCGTATTTTCTCTCCAGTTCCAAATAAATTCTCCACTATGGATATGGTCCCAAGGAGCAAATTGAGCAGTAGCTGTGCCTGAGAGATCACAACCACTAAAAAACTGGAGTGCAAACTGAGCTGCAGAAGCACAGGATTTCTCTCTCCCTGACATCAGGGGCTCTTGTACCTGTGCATTCCCTCAGTCTAACACTGGGAATGATCTTTTCCAAGAACACTGGTGCTTGTCCTGACCTTGGTTCCCCTGCTAGGGAATGCAGAAGCAAGGAAGATGCTCCATGTGCTCCACGTAGAGCCTAGATTTTAATCCATCTGCCTCAAATCAAGCCCTCAAATCAACCCCAGGTACTTGCCTCTTGCACGGACAACCCGAGGATGAGCACATCAACATTTTAATCAGGCTCTCAGCAATATCCAACGCCACTGAAATGTTTAAAATTGGCACAGGGAACAAAAACAAAAACACTCTCTACAATCAATGCTGTCAACTTTTGGATTACCCAATATCTTGTTCAAAATGCTGCTCTGGGAGTAATTTTGTGAGAAAAAGCACTTCAGCAGCTACAGCTCAGGAAGGCCTGGGGAATAGGAATTAACAAGCCCTAAAAGATTTAGAAACAGAAGATGTGGAAAAAAGGAATTTTGATTTTATTTTTCAGTCTTTGAGGTTCTGACTTACTGTTTCTAAACCACGAGGGACCAACCATACTTACTTAAGACCTTGTAAGGAAAGTATCAAAGGCACTGTCAAAAGTACGAGGGAGTCAGCTTGAATTGTCCTTAAGGGGAAACTTCAAGGCTAGGAAGGAAAAAAACAATTTCTTTATTAACTAAGGGAGTTAACCCATTAAGCATCAATAACTTTGCAGAGCAGAACATGAAGCAGTGAAATCAAACAGTTTGGATTGTGAATATAAACTACTGAGCATGATCTGAGAAGTAGTGAGATCTTGAAGTCGAGGAAAACACAGACAAATCGTAAGTGAAAAGTTCTTGCCTGCCTTTGGAAGGAAATATGTATCTGTTGCTTTATAAAGAAACAAAACTCTGCAAAACCAGAGTTCACATCCATGCACAAACACCAGTTCTCCATTCTCCTGAGCCACTGGCAAAGCAGCTAACTTTCCATGCTCAAGTTAATGTTTCCACTATCCGAGTCCAGCATGCAAGAAGGAAGGCTGTGGACTCATGGTCAAAACCAGAACCCACAGATTCACCTGTGGAAATTATAGTTCCTGCCACCATGAAACTATCTGGGAACCAACTGATCTTTGGCATTTCATTCTCCACTCTCTCCTGAGTCATGCAGGGCTGCTATTGTTGCCTTTCCCTGATCTTAAAATTAAAACCAAAACATGGTTTATGGGGAAAAGGGGTTTTTACATCAGTATTAATTTAAGGATCCTTGGGTACAGCACTTCGTCCAGGTGGAACGCCCCAAAAATGCATGCACAACATCACACCAAAATACACACACTTATAGGCCTTGCAAAATTAACATATTTATCAAAGATCCCCCAATGAGAGGCTCGAGTGAACCCCCCGTTCTGAGGAACCTTCCCCCTGGATGGGCCTGGCTGCGTTTACAAAATGTGTTCTGGAGAGGCCCTTGGTGTCTGGGGCTTCCAGGATGTTTGCTCTCCTGGTTTAACAGTGCTGTGGGTGTGAGCTGAGTTATCAGCCTTGGAAAGTTACAAGTGTGTGGGCTAAAAGAACTAAGAATACATAAAACTATAAAAGAGTATGTAAGAGGGGTATAAAAGAAAAAGCAGAAAATCATTCTGGCATCACTATGGAGGCAATCTTCCTTCCTAGTACTATGGGAAAGCAAGTGCAAGAGCAATCCCAGCTGTCCTGAGCACAGGGTACTGCTCTCAGCCAAATTATTATTAATGCAAGTGTGCTGAGCAACCACAGGCCTTTGTGGGGATGGATTCATGGGAGGGCAGATGCTGGAGGAAACATTCATCTCTGTGGGGTGGGAAGAGCAACAAAAATGTCCTAAGAACAGAGAAGATCAAACAGGAGTAAAAGTACTCATTCACCAGTTCTCTTTTTTGTTTCCATTTGTAGTTGAGCTGCTAAAGAAAAAAGATCTCAGAAAAAGAACCTTTTCTTTCTTCTCAACCACTAACAAAAGGTTTTGCTGAATAATAAAGTATTTATGCATAAAATTGAGTTAAAATACCACTATGGCCATCGGGGGCACAAACACAGCAGATGAAACTTGAGGCTGGTTGAGAGACAAGAGAGGGGATGGAGGTGGAGCCCTCCCTTCTCTTCCCTTTGTGATGAGGAAGTCTGTGTGACATGGGAGACCTCCAAAAAGCAAATTCCTCCTGAACCTGACATAAAACCAAACCTCAGGTTGGTTCTTGTGTGCCTCAGAAGGGCTGCTCACACATCTGAGATGCTGTTCTGGGCCTCTTTCTACAGCTTCTGGTCATAAATAGTAGAAAAAAGCTAAAAATAGCCATCAAAACAAGATTTGGAAGCTCTCTGGACTATATTTAACAAACAGGATAAAGACAACGATGCTTTACTGAATTAAGGGCTTTGTTTTTAGCTCCCAAAATGTGATCCATTTCAGCTGCTATGGGAAGAATTTAGCTCAGTTCAGTCAACACACAAAACTTCACCAGTCACCACTACCTGCTCCTCGAGACTGTGAGCAAACCTGCTGGTCAAAAGCCAGTTCACAGTTTATTGGTCCAGAACATGAACAGAAATAGAAGCATTAAATAAATGTCTTTGCCCTGCCCTGTTCCTTCTGCTGTTGTTGCAGCACAGAAAAGCTCCAAGAAGCTTGTCAGTGCATTCATCATAGTATCCATGAAATTGCTAGGACATGGCAGCATGCCCTGGCAATCAGCTTGGGGGGGTAGAAGGTTTTATTCCTCTCTCCTCTGAAGCCACTGGGTAGATGACTCACAGTAGATTGGTGTTGCAAGGTTCCCAGTTTCTCTTCAGATGGAAGGGTGGAGCTTCCCACTGCTCCAGAAGCAAAGCAGCCAGAGCCAAACACCACACGCTAATGGATTTTTCCTCATGCTGAGACCCAAGAGCTTGAAGGAGCTCCTAGAATTAGAAAGCTTCCTTACCTGCCTTGGAAAACTTTGCTTGGTGCTCTACAGCATAGTCCTGCCCACGTTTGTGAGGACACCTGAAGTCATGAGTGAAAAACATCAGTGCCCATTTCTGCTCAATTCTGTGAGGAAGGAAACAGTGTTTAAAGCAGATTTGTAACTAGAGTGTCCCAAATCCCTGTGACAATCCAGGGCAGAGTCCCTTCCCATGGAGTAAGGCAGAACATATTCAGGATATGAAGAGCCTGACGAAAGGATTGCCACACTCAGGGGCTGCAGAATCTCTCTCCAAATTAGTGCCTCATGTTGTAAGTTTTAAGCGGTAGCAGATGTTGGCAGCCTGCTCCAGACCTTTGTTTCCCAGATTCCCAGATAACTGCTGCTTTTGTGCAAGCCCTTCTCTAGCAATAACAATAATTAACTGCCATTTATATAAGGTCTTTCATTCAGCAGTCCCAAAGCGCTCAATAAATTTAACAAACCATTAATACTCAACAGATGTATTGCTTTGCAATTGTAAAAAGGCTGCATTCTTCTCTGGGGTCTTCCACATTCCCACAAATGGCAGGTACCCTAATTACCATAATTACCATAATCACCATAATCATCTATCAGTTTGCAGAGAAACAGAATTAGGGAATGCCAAAGGCCACAGTACATTCTGCTAATAATGAAAGGATTTAAGCAGAGTTGCTGGCCTTTAAGTTTGTTCCCACTGTGAGCAGGAAACCACACTGCCTCCAGAAATCCACACGCACTGATAACTTCATCTAGCCAGAACACTGAACTGAAAGGCAAGGATGCATTCTCAGACCACATGAAAACACCACTGGTTAAAGAAAGCCAAGTCCAATTCAAGCAACAAGAATTTTTTCACTAGGATGCCTTCAGCTCACTAAAATTGAATATAGTGGCCCAAGCAGGACATTGAGAGAGACGCAGTAGTGACCAAGTAACTGTAATCTTGCTTATAAATCCCTCTGGATTTCCCCTAAAAAAATAAATCATGGAAGGTATTGCTTGAAAGGACAAGTCCTGACACAACAACAGTGCTGTGTCTTTACACCACCTAGATTAAACACTCCATTAGCCACACAATTGTGGCCTTCCAGTACCTGAAGGAACATAGAGGAAAGATGGAGAGAGACTATTTCTAAGGGCCTGGGATGACAGGACAAGGGGGAATGGCTTCAGCCTGACAGAGGGCAGGTTACACTCTCCCAACAACTGACCTCCCCCTGCCAGCAAAACACAGGAGCTGAGCAACCAAGCCTGGGCTGCACAAAAAACAAGGAACAGGTTTTGGCTAAGGCACAACTCACACAATTATTGACTGTGAGGGTGTGGACAAGCAGCAGTGATTCCTTGAGCTGTGCCTGAGCCTCAGCATAAAGCAAAATACTTCTTTCTTTTTCTTAATCATAGAATAACCTGAGTTGGAAGGGACCCACAAGGATCATTGATCCAACTCTGGACTTCTTGACAGTCTGTTTACCTTCTACATTTACTATGCTGCTGCTACCAGCAAAGGCAGTTCAAGATCTGTCACATAATTTGAATTGTATTGCATTTGTTCCTATTTCAGGCAACATAAAGAGGCACTTGCAGAAATCTCAGATAGTTTGAGACCACAGCTCAATATTCACATTAATATAAACTGCAACTTAGTTGTGTATCTCATTTCCTAGTTGCAATAATTAGAGGTTGAAGGGGTTTTTTGCCTAAACCTTACCCACTTATAAAGAAGACTGCACAAGGTCTAACACCACATCACAATCACTTTGTAACACATCATGCAGTAAAATAAATCCAGTATTTAACTGTTGCACCTCATGCTGGCCACAGTAAGACTATTCCCAACTTCTCCAAAGCCTTGCCTCTGATTAGCTGATCTACTTCTCCTGCTGGTCTCTCACACTCTGCACTTGAAACAGGAACTAGAGGTGGGAACAATGGCTATGGGAAGGGCTTTTTTCTCTATTTTCTACCAAGCATACCTTGGATAACTGATCAGCAACCAGCTGACAGCACAACCCGAGGGAGACATGGCCAAGCTCTTCTCAGCTAAACTAAAGTAACAGCAAATAAATAATCTGGATTGCATTTAGAAAGTCACAAGACCAGTGCTTGGCCCTGGCTAGGGGTGAGGAGAAGGCCCACCCAAGGTGACACCCAATTCTTTTCAGCTGAAATAAATTTAATTCCTACCAAGAGGAGCCAGGTTTCACAAACTCTAACAGGGAAAGTGTTCACTGGACAGAGACTGTGTGAGTGCATAAGAGGGACTAGACTGGGGCCCGTTTTTTTCATCATGCAGAAATGTAACAGCTTTTTATTCAGTTTTATGAGTCAGTGTTCCCAATGGAAAGAGCACACACATCATGGGTTTGGCACTGCACACCACTGCATTTCCTACCAGCCCCATCCTGCGATGAATCTGATCCATTTGGTTAACCTCTTCAAGGAGGGGTTTGTGCCAGCGGTGCTCTCCAGGAGCAGGAGGGGGGCAAGGCAGGGATGTGTCAGAGGAAGGATGAATGCCCTCTCCTTGCAGTCCCTGCAGCAAAACCACCGCTGTAAGAAAAACAAATGAGCCCAGAAGGCAGTCAGGAAACTGCTGAGAAAAAGGACCCCTCCTGGCATGAGTCAAGCTCCAGAACAGTTCAAGGAGCTGTTCTGGTTTGCCATAGGGACAAATTGTCCAGCAGAACCTCTGACGGCTTTTCTCCCCACTGAATCACTCCCCAGTAGTCTGTCTGGGTGGACAGACAAAAGGATGCCACAGGTGATCATGCAGGAGACAAGGGTTTCAACAGGACATTGCCTGTCATGGTCCTTCAGTGTCACAAACACAGCAAAGTGTTTGAGAGAACCCCTGAGAGTGTTTGAGAGATCCCTGAGCTGCCAGACCCTGAGGGTTTCTCTTTTGGCCACAAAGGGAGGGCTGCAAAACTGCCAAGGTGCTCATGACCTAATTAAAAAATAAAAAACTAGAATCAAAGGATCCAACTCTAAACCCAGTCTAAAACCTAAGACAAGCCTTTGGTGAGTTAATAAATTTGCCAAGAGATCTCTGAGTCAATAGTGCCTTATCTTCTTTCTAATTCTAAGCTACTTCTCCAGGATCTTTTGGCTTAATCCACCTCACCAATTATCTCAGAGGGTCCAGAGCGCTTAGGCACACAAAAACATCACATATCACATGTGGGGGAAGTGCTCCAAATTATGGGAATTCTTATCATGTTCTTTTCTGCCTCTTTCCCCCAATTACACTCATGTTGTGAATACACTACTAAATTTCATAGCTCATCCTCAAAGTCCCAATCTCTTTGCCTCTGTCTGCAACTATTATTACATTTTATGATTTTTAGTTCATTTGGACTGCCTGAATAAGCAGTTTAGCAGGCCAAAATATTAAAATGAAAATGTTTTCAGTTCAACAACTAGGATTTCCCCAAATTATTCCTCCTGCTGACTGTTTTTGCCGCTGTAGAGCTGACTACTCACACGTGACAACACATACACACTGTGGAGGCAAGGGCTTCTACCACCTCCACCAACAAACACAGAACACAAACAGCTAAAAACCCAATAGGTTTCAAACATGAATGTTGAAGGATGCCAAATTCTGTTACAAATTCTACAGGGACAAGAAGCTAAGAGTTGTTTCGAGTTTTCCAGCTGCATCTATGATATACAAGAAAAGTCCTAAAGTAACTCTGAATAAGACCTCTGTTGGAGTCAAAACTTTGGTTTTTGAGTCTAGCCTCCCCCTGCATGACTGCTGTCCAAGGCAGCTATTGCTGGGAAAAGCATCATTTGCCATTGTGTGAGATACAACACAACCAAAAGAAAGTGCTCCTGTGGTGTGCTGTTAAGTTGATCAGACCAGTTATGCTGGTATTGCTGGAGTTCAGCCTCCCCCACTTAATAATTTTGGTGCCATAAGTAGTAAATTTACTCATTTACTAGAATCTAAGTTCTGTACTAGGTGCCTAGAGACAGCATGAAACTGAGAGGTAGAGGGAAAAGCAGCACTGCCTTCTCCCTCATGGAAAAGACACAGAAAAACAGAAATAAATTTGAATTAAGGGTTAAACAGGTTCCATATTTCTTTCTTTTTCCTTCCCCTTCTACTGTTTCCTATGCTTTAGGCAGTCTTGTTCTCAGTGGCTTCCTAACAGAGCCTGCAAAAATCCTTATCACAGTTGTCCACATTCCTTCCCACTGGCCAGATGTGTTCTCTAGAGGTTGTGCTAGAACTCAGATGGGATCCTTGTCCTCTCTGAAGTCCCTGGAAATTTTTCCATGGTCTTCTGTGGGAGCAGCACTCCATCCATATGCCTTAATTCCTGCCTACAAAGAGTAGGATTTGGTTTATATCCATACATTAATTAGGACACAGCTCCTTATACTTACCTTAACTGTTTTAATTTTTTTATTTTTAATGGTTTTTAGCCAAGGTTTCCTGACTTTTATTTATGGTAGCCTAGATCCCTGTAAAAGAGTCTGGAGTAAATCCATGCTTCCAACAGGACACATCCTACAAAAGTCTGGGAACTCTAAACCACAGGAAAAATGACAAGGGTTCAGGATGACTCATCAACACTATTTTGCGAAGATGTTGGAAGAAACTGGGAAGCAAAGACTAATTAATGTACTTCCCACTCTTTTGTAGATTCCATCTGCTCTGCCTCACATTCTGAAGGCCTCAACACCCACAGAAATGTTGCTCTGTCTGCAGACACATAGTAAGGACTGGGGCCACTCTCAGGCCTCCTCTTTAGACTGTTTCCAAAAGCATGGAATGACAGGACACGGGGAATGGCTTCTCACTGACAAAGTGCAGGGTTAGACAGGATATTGGGAAGAAATCCTTCCCTGGGAGGGTGGGGAGGCCCTGGCTCAGGTTGCCCAGAGAAGCTGTGGCTGCTCCTGGATCCCTGCAAGTGTCCAAGGCAAAGCTGGACGGGGCTTGGAGCAACCTGGGATAGTGGAAGGTGTCCCACTGGGGATGGAACGAGATGGGCTTTAAAGCTTCCTTCCAACCCAAAGTATTCCAGGATTCCTGTGAAATTCTTTCTAAATGGCTTTTTCTTGAGACTCTAAGAACATTTTTGCAAATGCCAGGAAGAGTCATGTTCTAGTGAAGAAGGCTTCAGTAAAAGCTCTTCAGATACCAAGAAAGATCTGAAAATTGGATAAGTGCAAGTTACAGTAACAATTTTCTAAAAGGGGAAAGAAGTTCTCCTTCAGCTTGACCAGAGTCCCACATCCTTCCCAGCAGTGTCTCATAGGGAGGACATCCCACTCACCCTGGAATGTTATTTTTCCTAATCAAAGTTAAGCAGTGAAGTTGCTTCTTTATAAAAATAAAATAATTGTAACAATTTATGCCCTTCTATGGAAAAAACTCCTCATCTATCGCTTCTCATGACAAAAAAATGCCAACATTGAAACTTATCATTTCAGAATCAATATTCCTGTTCATCTTTGCAGCAGATGGAGGGAAAAAATCCACCTTATCTGCTACGGGGCCTTGTTTGGAAGTGGTAGCCAGTTCTCCTCACCTCCTCCACACTGTTAAAATCATGGATCTTGACCCAAATCAGCTTGCTGTGAAGTCAGAAGACTTATGACTGACTGGAGTGGGAACTCGATGGAACTCTGAAGAGATAAACTGAATGGGAAATGGGTTTTAAAGAGAGACCTCTTGCCCCCAAGGCGAGACAATCCTAGGAAACTACAGAAACACATTGTTCTTGTTCAGCTTTTTGCTAAGGCCAAAAGATTTAAAACAAACATGGTTCTAAAAGAGTAAAGACTTCCATTCCTTCCCCACACAGTCACAATATCCTACTGACTTTCTGCTATCACTGCAGAGTATTTCCAGATTCAGCTAATAGCACAGAAGAAATGAAAACTTGCATTTTGCAGCTTCTCTGAAAATTAAATCCCTGATGCTCTATGTGAATCAGTTATTCACAAGAAAAAACGTTTCAGACCTCTCAAACATCTTCTTGGCTCTTGCAGTGCATTGCATTGTCTTCAGAAAAACGGAAAGATTTTAAGTTCATGAGAACAAAAAAGGGAGGGTTTCTACCAACACTGGGACAATAAAATCTCCAAGTAAATATTAAGGGTTCTCTGAAAACAGAAGTGAAAGCCATGCAGATTTGACAGCACAAATATTTCCCATGTCTCAAGAAAAACAAGTGTTCAACACACTGACTCTGGACAAGACAAGCTTTGAAGCTGCTCTCCAATGAAGTCCAGAAATACTGAATATCCATTCTGCTAACATGAATCTCACAAAACATAATAAAAATTTCTCACAGGACCCTGCCTTCCTATCTGCACAGGAATAGGGAGAATTGGAGCAAATGACATTTCCCTATGCTAGGAAACCAAGCCTAGGTCTCGTTTCTATAAATTAACTGCATTCCCAGAGCCACACTATAATCTCCTGATTTGCTGTTCAGTCTGTTTCTACTCCACAGCATATTTTCATTTCTCATTTGAGCCCAGATCTCCCTCTGCTTCCCCAAGCTGGGCATAGCTTTATGTCAACATCTTTTCTTGAGGTGGGCATGCCCAGGCTGAAGGACAAATGAGGACTCAAAGACCTGCCTGCCCTTAAGATTTCCTACAGGAAAAAAAAAAAAAAAAAGAGGAAGTCATGTCCTTGTTGCAAACTCATCTCCAGACAAATACTGGAGTACCTGTTCTCCACTGAGCTAAACGTAAGTAATGTAAAAATAGGCCGCTAGAGGGAACAGGCAGGATTTTGAAAATCCCTCCTTCCATAGGAGCACGCAGACTCTCCTGTTCGTCCTTCTCAGGTTCACAAGCTGCACCATGACTTTTCTCCTTTAGCAACATCCAGATGGAAACTATTAAACCTCTACACCATTAAATTTCTTCTTCTGATTCTAATCTTGCTCTCTTGGCTTTTATACATGATCACTCAGCATGTTCACAGGAAAGGAGGAGTCCAAGAAAGAAGAGTAATACTCCCTGACAGCTTGTCTACAGAGATACTTAGCAAGAGAGACTGCTAACAATCCTCCCAGTCCACACAAAAATCACCGCTTGTGGGACAAAGAGCAACCACAGAACCTTCTCCTATTTGTATATTAAACACACCAAAACCAGAGTCTTAACTATAAAACTACTGACTGCAACAATAAAAAAAAAAATCATTAATCATTAGCAGGAAGGGGAAATTGAGTAGGCAATCTACATTCTCACTTCCATGTGCACACAGATAAACATCTGCTGGGACTACACTTGGAAACATCCAGTATAAGCGAGTACTTGAGGAAATCAAAGTTAGAGTGGATCTTAAGAACAATAACTGTAGTGATAGAGGGGTGTGTTCACATTATCACCCAAAGATACTTTCCTTGACAGTGGAACAACGCCGTTACATTACATCTCTAGCCTGCTTCCACTGATTAGATCTGGTTGTTCCCTTGGCTGCTTGGCAAAGCCAAACAAGCATTCACTGATCTCCTCTTCAGATAAATACTCAAACCCCATAGTCTGGGGTTTTGTTTCAAAAGTCAACTTAGTCATTAATCACTGAACTACACCAAAGTCACTGAGGCTACAGACCTCACATCATCAGGTTACCAGAAGCCTTCCAACAGAAACAGAGCTGGTCCCCAAGCTTCCCTTCCTTTATTCTGTTGCTTGCCAGGAAGAACACGTACTAGCAGCCTCTGTGATGCTCAGATCTCTGCCCCATCATGAGGATCTGCAGTCCATCAACTCTAGAGAAACTAAACTTACTCCACTTCTCCTTTCCCCAGCCTTCGCCTCTTATTGAAAAGGAAGGAGGTGGTAATCAATAAACTTTACAAGAGCAATGGGGTTTTTTTCCTTTCCTCACATTTTGCAGTCACAGGCATCACCTCTCCCACAAGACAATCTGAAGGATACCATTTAGTACAACCCTACCAGGTTTCCTTGTCAGTCAAGAAAAACTTCAGCTTCTTCGGTCTTTTGCAAAAAGTTCTGAAGATCATCCATCTTTCAGATTCACAAATTCAAACTCAGGTTTGAATTTATATATTGAGCATATATTGACAGGACAAGGGAGAATGGCTTTAAAGTAAAAGAGTAGGTTTACACTGGATATTAGGAAGAAATTCTTTCCTGTGAGGTTGATGGTGCCCTCAAACAGTTTGGCCAGAAAACCTGTGGCTGCCCCATCCCTGGAAGTGTTCAAGACCAGGTTGGAAGCAACGTTCTCTAGTGGAAGGTGGGGGAAGCAGACGGTCCTTAGGGTCCCATTGAAAAGAAACTAGTCCATGATTCTATGATGATTCCATCTCTGCAGGTCCAGGCAGATGCCAAACTTGCTCTTCCCAGCCTTCTCCCTTCCCCTGCCCCTCTGTCAAGTGCATCAGGCCTCAAGGATTGAAAGAACCACAGAGAGCCAAAGGGAGACTGTTGCACCTACCTCACTGGAAGCTCCTTGGGAAGCACTTTTCATGCCCGCTCAGATCAGTCTTTGGAACACAGAGCACAACCTGGCTGGCTCTGCAATCAGCAGCCCCCAAACACAGGCACAGGAAGGAGAAGCAGGGGCTCTTTTGCAGCCATGCCCAAGAGAGATTGGAAGGGTGCTCTCCCTCTGCTCTCACTTTGTTGGTTTCTCACTGGGTCTAAGGCAGGGGCTGCAATTCCTCAGTTGTGGGAACCAGAACCACACCCAGGATCCCAGCACTGCCTGACAGCGCTCCGGACACTGGGATGGTCGCGTGTCTGAGTCTCAGCCACTGTGCTGCTGCTTCGTTTGCTCTCAGGCACACCCAGAGCTCACTGCTAAGCCCAGATGGTCTCTGGTGCTGCCCTCTTCCTGACCCTGTGCAGGGATGGAGCACTGCTGTGCTTTCAGGAAGCTGTTCTTGAAAACTTCCAGCATTCCAAGCTCCTTTGCCCTCTGTGGAGGCTTGCTGTGGAATCCCTCACAGCTGCCTCCAGAGCATACTCCAGTTGGGTCTTCTAAAATCCAGGGCCTTCAGGGTGCTCAGCAAGACCTTTAACTCCACAGTGTTGTGGAACTGGACCTTCAGGACAGCGACCTTTCAGCCTGATCTGCCCTCGTTCCTCTGTGTCTCTGCACAAAACACGGCGCGGAAGAGAACAGCAGGAGGGGCCTGTGTGTCCCAGGGCTCAGGTTTTGTGCCGCTTCAGCTCCACAGAGATGCAGGTAAGGGGGAGAAATTAAATTGTTTATTAATGGAAGGGAAAGTGAAGGGATGAGATGGGGGCAAAAAAAAAGGGGATGGGCAGGGTCTGAGGGCTGGAGGGATGGAGCGGTCAAAAGGAAGGAAGAAGGCAGGAGCTACTGGAGCTTCCCACAAGCTCAGCTGTGCCCAGCATCAGCCGTGCCTGAAGCTCCAGTGACACTGCCTGATGATGTCCTCTTCACTGTGTCGTGGCACTGTTCTTGGGACACTGGCTCTCTGAATCCAGAAGATGACCTTAGTTCTGCAGATCTTTGTCCAAATATTGCTTGTATTTCCAGGTTAGTGGAGGATGGGCTGTCATCTTTGCTCATGGCTTGAAGGGCTGGAACACAGAACTACCATAGTCAGAGACCAGACCTATGGTGACACCCCGCGATTGCTCTGCCAGAGCCATCCCACCCACCTCTCGCCATAGCCAGAAGAGAGTAGGGAGCAACGGGATCAGCCCGAAGGTGCTAGCTACGAATCCTCCACGTGTCTTTGAAATATCTCTCTGCTCTGCCTATGCCCCCTCCCCGTGCACACAGGAAGCGAAGCACTCCGCAGCTGGGGCAGGATTGCGGCTCCCTACACAGGCATTGCAGTTCCCCCCGCCAGCCCCCGCTGACAGCTCGCTGCCCTCACTCACCCTGACCGAGAACGTGAAGCTCTCCTGGCTGCCCCTTCAGGTACCGCCCGGCCATCCCTGGGAACACAGAGGCTGCTGTCACGGCCCCAGCGGCACAGCTCCCTCCCAGCGGCGCTGCCAGCCCTGCGGCCACACGCTCTCCTCCCCCGGCACGGCTCAGCCCGGGCCCTTGCCGCATCCTGACGCCCGAGGGCACGGCTGCCAGAGGGCGGCAGCAGCCCCGAGG
>VZTN01027635.1:556651-567074 GCA_013400515.1 Erpornis zantholeuca
GAGGCCTGGCTGCTGCCCGGGGAGCCGCGGTACCGCCCCGCCCCACAGCCCAGCGGGGCCGGGGCTGCATGGGCACCCGGCTGGAGGCCACAGGAGGCGGCAGAAGAGCCCGCGTGGCCCCTGGGTGCCACGCTGGTTAGGGGCACAGCTGCCACCCCCACACACTGTACACTGCAGGCAGGGGGCTTCCTCAGGCTGTGGCTTGGGCTTCTCCAAGCCGTCCTTACCAGGCGCTTGCCGAACTTCACCAGCTTCTCCTTCTTAACCACCTGCTTCAGAGCCCTCCTTTTCAGGAACCCGGCTGCACGATGCAGCGTTTCCATAGAAGCCTGGAGAGCAGCAGAGACATAGAGGTGACACTGTAGCCCAGGGTACAGGACCCGTGTCCCTGCGCCAAGGCCAGGAGGATGCTGGGGCCGAGCCCCCTCCCAGGGGCACAGCAGTGGTCCACAAGTCCTCACCTTTGCCACACGCTGGTTTTCCTCATAGCAGTGCAAGAAGAGAGGGAGCAGGCTCTCGCCCACGATTGGCTTCAGGGGCTTTTTTCCCTCGTCCACTACAAAGTCCATCACCTTTTGAAAAAGTTGAATGGAGCGCAGCTGCACGTGACTGCTGTCCTGGAGGAAAGGAAGCAGAAAAGACCTGAGCACCAACTGCTCCAGGCCGACCTGGGCAAAGGCCCAAAAATCTACAGGGCACAGAATTTCTGGTCAGCAGCCAGTGTCAGTGGCTGGGGGCGCAGAGCTTTACATGGTCAAAGAGCGGTAGGAGTGCCTCAGCCAGCTTGGGGGCAGTGCTGCTGGATACCAGGATGTCCTTGTACTGGAGTACATTAATGAACACAGAGAGGGATAGCGCAACCACCTCTCCATCTGCATCACCGAGAACCTCCACAAGCCGTTGAGACAGGATGCCCATTCTTCTGGCCTGTGTGGAACACAAGGCTGTGCTGTGAAGCCATGAACGGCTCCTCTGCCAACACTGCCCTGGCCCCGCACCTCCCCCTGCTGCCCCAGGGCCCAGAGGCCAAAGGCCTGTCCCAAAGCACTCGGGCAGCTGAACCAGGAGGCGGGAGAGCTGGGAGCAGCTGCCTCAGTGCCCGAAGGCCAGCCGAGCCCAAGCGACTGCATTCCCCAGCCCCACGCCGCCAGCGCAGCTTCAGCCGCTGCCCCCTTCTCACCACTGAGGGATCTTTGATGAGCACCACGAGGCCTCTGAGTGCCAGGCGACGCCTCTCCCTGCACTCGCTCTGCAAGTACTTTGACATCATCTCCAGGACGCTGCCACTACATTCACTCAAGTCCAGGCACTCGAGGACCTGAAAGGCACAGGGCAGTGACAGGGGAGCTGGCCAGGAGGAGCCCAGACCCACACAGGCCTGGGCCCAGGCAGCAGTGCAGGGCGCAGGCACCATCCCAGGCAGCTGTGGCTACGAGAGGGCAGAGAGCTGGGAGGCAGCTCAGCGCAGCAGCGCTGGCTGTCAGGCTCACCTCCACAAGGAATGCCAGGAAGGGCAGATCCCAGCGTGGCTCCTCCTTGCTCAGCAGCCCAAGCAAGTGGAGCGCAGTGCGGGAACACAAGGGAATCAAGTCACGGCGCATCTCCCTGACCGGAGGAAAAGGGCACTAAGACCCTGAGGTGGAGGGGCAAAACTCTCCCAGGGCTGACTCACAGAGGTCCAGTCTTTCCCCAACATCCCTGGAGGGGATGTGGGCGCTTTGGGAGGAGGCTGCTCCTGGGTACCCTCCTCTCCCAGCCTTTTCCAATCTGCGCGGCCATCCCTCAGTGGCAAGGCCCTCTGGCCCACAACCACAGGGACTGTGTGGGGCACCCGGGGCACAGAGCACAAATGCTGAGGGCAGTGGGGAGAAGGGGGTCTCACCTGGCCAGCAGACCCACAGCA
This sequence comes from Erpornis zantholeuca, assembly GCA_013400515.1. Classification (NCBI taxonomy): domain Eukaryota; kingdom Metazoa; phylum Chordata; class Aves; order Passeriformes; family Timaliidae; genus Erpornis; species Erpornis zantholeuca. The sequence continues at coordinate 558,555 of VZTN01027635.1, forward strand.
TAGTGCTGGGTTTCAGCACACAGCAGCGCGTCCCAGCCACACTTGCGTTCCATTTCCATGACCACGTTCTCACTCCGGAGTCGGTAGAGCAGGGCCTTCAGGGTCCGCACTGCAAACCTGTGTGCAGAGCACAGCCCAGGTCATGCTGGGGGCACTGGCTCCTGCCTTGGGGACTTGGGAGGGACAGGAGGACTGGGATAGAGCACCTGTTGGGGCTGGTGACAAGGCCATGTTCCTTCTGGCATTGCCTCCAAAAGGTGTCAACCTCCTCAGTACTATGCACTGTGCTTTCGAAAATCTGAACAAACAGAGCCACGAGCAGGTGGGGGGCATAAAAGTTCATTGCCTCACGGGACTTGGGCACCTGGACGATCACCCACAGCACCACAGTTGCCTGCAAAAGAAGCAGCCCCAGACATCACTCAGTGCCAAGCTGTCCATGTGGCCAGGCCTGAGGGGAGACGCAGGGGGAGCACTGGGCCTGGTGCCCCCTGAGCCTGCCCCTAGCCCAGGTTTCAGCCCAGCACCTGAGGCAGGGAGATGCAACCCAGGGGTGAGCAAAGGCCGGTTCCAAAAACTCACAGCCAGGGCAAAGACATCTGTATCATCTCCATCAGAGGTGAACATTTTGTGCAGAGGCCAATCCTCCATTACACGGACCAGTGTTGGCAGCACCTTCTCCAGTGTTGGTCCCGATGAGCCTATAGTTGTCCACATCATTGTAGCAGCTCTGTGGGATCAGAGCTCTGTGTCAGGGGCATCTCAGTCACAGTACCATGCCCTGTGCAGCTGTGGGGGCCCAGGTGACAGAGCCCTGGTGCCCTGAGGGGCAGGGAGGGAGCATGGCAGCAGGCTCAGGAANCTGTATGAAAGGAAGAAAAAAGACCTCAGCATCTTCTGCTCCAGGCCCACCTGTGCACAGGCCTGAAAATGCACAGGGCACAAAGTGTCCGGGCAGCACTCAGTGGCTGTGGCTGGGGGCACAGAGCCTTACGTTGTCAAAGAGTGGCAGCAGTGCCTCAGCCAGCTGCAGGGCGATGGGGTTGTGTATCAGCATGTCGTTGTCCAAGAATAAAGAGCTGAGTACCATCAATGTCATCAAAGCTATGTCTCTGTCTCTATCCTGGAGTAGCTCCATGAGCCTTTTAGTCAGTCTTGACATTCTTTTGGTCTGTGCAGAACACAAGGCTGTGCAAGTCCCTCCCTGCTGCCGCAGGGCCCAGAGGCCAAAGGCCTGTCCCAAAGCACTCGGGCAGCTGAACCAGGAGGCGGGAGAGCTGGGAGCAGCTGCCTCAGTGCCCGAAGGCCAGCCGAGCCCAAGCGACTGCATTCCCCAGCCCCACGCCGCCAGCGCAGCTTCAGCCGCTGCCCCCTTCTCACCACTGAGGGATCTTTGATGAGCACCACGAGGCCTCTGAGTGCCAGGCGACGCCTCTCCCTGCACTCGCTCTGCAAGTACTTTGACATCATCTCCAGGACGCTGCCACTACATTCACTCAAGTCCAGGCACTCGAGGACCTGAAAGGCACAGGGCAGTGACAGGGGAGCTGGCCAGGAGGAGCCCAGACCCACACAGGCCTGGGCCCAGGCAGCAGTGCAGGGCGCAGGCACCATCCCAGGCAGCTGTGGCTACGAGAGGGCAGAGAGCTGGGAGGCAGCTCAGCGCAGCAGCGCTGGCTGTCAGGCTCACCTCCACAAGGAATGCCAGGAAGGGCAGATCCCAGCGTGGCTCCTCCTTGCTCAGCAGCCCAAGCAAGTGGAGCGCAGTGCGGGAACACAAGGGAATCAAGTCACGGCGCATCTCCCTGACCGGAGGAAAAGGGCACTAAGACCCTGAGGTGGAGGGGCAAAACTCTCCCAGGGCTGACTCACAGAGGTCCAGTCTTTCCCCAACATCCCTGGAGGGGATGTGGGCGCTTTGGGAGGAGGCTGCTCCTGGGTACCCTCCTCTCCCAGCCTTTTCCAATCTGCGCGGCCATCCCTCAGTGGCAAGGCCCTCTGGCCCACAACCACAGGGACTGTGTGGGGCACCCGGGGCACAGAGCACAAATGCTGAGGGCAGTGGGGAGAAGGGGGTCTCACCTGGCCAGCAGACCCACTGCATAGTGCTGGGTTTCAGCACACAGCAGCGCGTCCCAGCCACACTTGCGTTCCATTTCCATGACCACGTTCTCACTCCGGAGTCGGTAGAGCAGGGCCTTCAGGGTCCGCACTGCAAACCTGTGTGCAGAGCACAGCCCAGGTCATGCTGGGGGCACTGGCTCCTGCCTTGGGGACTTGGGAGGGACAGGAGGACTGGGATAGAGCACCTGTTGGGGCTGGTGACAAGGCCATGTTCCTTCTGGCATTGCCTCCAAAAGGTGTCAACCTCCTCAGTACTATGCACTGTGCTTTCGAAAATCTGAACAAACAGAGCCACGAGCAGGTGGGGGGCATAAAAGTTCATTGCCTCACGGGACTTGGGCACCTGGACGATCACCCACAGCACCACAGTTGCCTGCAAAAGAAGCAGCCCCAGACATCACTCAGTGCCAAGCTGTCCATGTGGCCAGGCCTGAGGGGAGACGCAGGGGGAGCACTGGGCCTGGTGCCCCCTGAGCCTGCCCCTAGCCCAGGTTTCAGCCCAGCACCTGAGGCAGGGAGATGCAACCCAGGGGTGAGCAAAGGCCGGTTCCAAAAACTCACAGCCAGGGCAAAGACATCTGTATCATCTCCATCAGAGGTGAACATTTTGTGCAGAGGCCAATCCTCCATTACACGGACCAGTGTTGGCAGCACCTTCTCCAGTGTTGGTCCCGATGAGCCTATAGTTGTCCACATCATTGTAGCAGCTCTGTGGGATCAGAGCTCTGTGTCAGGGGCATCTCAGTCACAGTACCATGCCCTGTGCAGCTGTGGGGGCCCAGGTGACAGAGCCCTGGTGCCCTGAGGGGCAGGGAGGGAGCATGGCAGCAGGCTCAGGAACCAGAGGGGCCTGCGGGTGCTGGAGCTCTCTGCCTGTCTGGCAGACCCCATTGGACAGGCTGTAGAGGCTGATGGGCCCTAAGGGCTGGTGAGCCCTGAGCTCTTAAGGCAGGTGGGCCCCGTACCTGTCACATGATGGGGCACAGCGCAGGAGTGTCATCACCACACCAGCAGGGTGTTCATCAACCATCCTCAGAATGTTCATGAATAGCCTGACATCGGCAGTCCCAGGGGATGAGAGTCGCTGGTGCATGATCCTCACCATGGCTGGCACCTGGAAGAGGCATGGGGAGGCTTGGAGCACTGTGCAAGGGAGGAGCTTGCCCAGCTTTCCCCAAGAAGTGCTTCCCTTCCCACCACACTGTGCTGGCCTCAAAGGCTGAGGTGGCCAAGCGGATGTGGCTTGAGGGGGCACACGATCCTGGGAGGCCTCCAGCCTGGGCACTGGCTGCTTAATGCTTCTCATAAAAAACACCATGAATAATAAATGTCATTCAGTCATTCAGGTGTCCGAATTGGCCTCAGGTGGTACCTGGTCAGCCTTCATTATGCAATTAGTCATTTCTGCACACTCAATTGATGGTGTGGTGGCATCAGTCCGCCTGGAGCCAGGTTTGCCTGGGCCATAAATATCTCTATTGCTCCTTCTACAGCACTTGCTCATGAACTTTGGAAAGATCTGCAGGAGAAGAGCACAAAAGAGAGGAATGTTCCAAGCGCAGTGCTCGGCTGAGCAGCAACAGCAGGCCCAGCCCAGGTGGGGATGGCTGCAGGTACCTGCGCTGTTCCGCGGCCCTGCTGTTTTGTCCAGTTCCTCCCTGCATTTGGCAAAGAGCAAGGGCAGCCAGAGCTGAGGGGCTGTGGGAGAGGCCAGAGAACACAGCCCAGCCCTGCACTGCCCAGGCAGGGACAGCCCTGGGACACTCAGGGGATGGAGCATGGCTGCTGCATGAGAGGGCTCTACACTGGCCTCTCTTCCATCTTGTCCATGGGCATGTCCCCAGGAGATGGGATGGGATGGGATGGGATGGGATGGGATGGGATGGGATGGGATGGGATGGGATGGGATGGGGCCAAGCTGCCTGCAGGCACCAGCCCTGCGGCACAGCTCTCTCACTCACTCTGCTTCACTGGCTGGGACTGCACCACATTAGGCTGCTTTCCTTTCTTCTTAATACACGGGCACAGGCCTTGGCGTTTCTCCGCCATCTCAAAATCAGGCGTCGAGGACACCTGCAAGAGAGAGGCCTTGGAAGAGCTCTGAGTCGAAAAGCCCCCACGGTCTGGCCTCAGGAGCACTGGCCGCAGGGGAGGGAGATGCCTCGGAAAAGCTCTGGGGCACCAAGTCCCACAGTCTGCCCTTGAGGGCTCCTGCAAAAGGGAAGCCTCGGGAAGGCCACAGGTCACCAAGTGCTGTGGTCTGGCCTCGAGGTCACCTGAACGAGTAAAGTCAAGGAAAAGCTCCGGGTCAGTAAGGAAAAAGCGTGCTGTGCGGGGGCTCCTCACGGCACCGCTCTGTCCCGTCCTGTCCAGTCGCGTGCTCCGAGCACTGTGGCGTGGCTGTGTCACTGCCAGCACCTCTGTCAGCTCGTGTCACAAAGGGCCCTGTGACATCCTGTCCCCTTCCATCCCACGGTGACCATGCTGCACTGTGTCACAAAGGGCCCTTGCACACACTGCCACCTACCCTGGGCTGCCCCTGAGCTCCCCAAAGTGGCCCAGGTTGGAAGGAATCCCTTGCCCCAAGTGTCTAAGACAGCCCGGCAGGAACTTTAGGAACAGCTCAAACCATAAGCAAAGGCTCCCCTGCTCTGCGGGCTCAGGGCAGCACAAGGAGCCCCCAGGGCCGCTTCCACAGCCACAGGGCACGGGGCCTTCCCCAGAAGCTGGCACAGCCTCCTTGGGACATGTCCCGGCCAGTGGCCATCCTAAGCCTGGGCTGTGACACAGACACAGTGTGGGCCAGGGCACAAATGCTGCTCTGACCCCTGGGGCCTGGGGAGCACTGAAATCAGCAGGTGTGCCAGAGTCCCCACCCAAGCAGAGCTGCCACCCCCCCGAGCCCTGGCAGCGCTGGTGCCTGTCTCCTGCCCCAGAGACCTGTGCCCCTGGGGAGCTTCTCTGCCAGAGGGCAGCCAAAGCCAACGTGCATTGGGGTCTGCTCCTTCCTACAGGGGCTCTTGGCAGGAGCACCTGGAGGGATCAGGGCCAATGCTTCGTATCTGTCAGATGATGTTGCTCCTCCCTGGAATGAATTTTTTCCTGCAAGCAGTAGCACCAGAACAGCATCAGCTGCCGAGTTTCACAGGACAAAGAGATTCTACAGAGACATGGCAACATTTCCTTGTGCTTTTCTGTCTTTCTTGCATTCTGGAAAAAAAAGAATCAGCCCAGCCTCTGCTATTCTACACTACAGTTGCTGCGTGTATGGCTGTGGGAGCTCATGTCCAAACAAACTGCATTCCTGCTGAGCACGGCAATGGACAGCCACAAACAGGGGCGTTCCCCAGGGAACATCAAGACAGATGCCTGGGGAAGTGCAGGGGGTAGGGATAGCTCTGGGAGGAGAAGCTATGATGGTGCCAGCACCCTGAAGGAGCAGCCAAGACAGGTGTTGGTGATGCCTTAGGTTTTAACTTTTATATTATTCAAATCCTGTACTGCTAGTGTAACTCTGAAGTAACTCTGAAGTTTCTTGTCGCTTGTTAGCTGCTGTTCTCTTCTAGTAATCTAGACATAAGAAAGCCTCTCTAGCTTTCTCTCCAAGGACACTCATACAATCCCAGGCCCAAAAAGTGTAAACCATCATCTTGGGGAGGGGGAGAAAGCTTGAGGAAATTACATCATTATCTGAAGTTTTAATTGGCAAATTTATGCTGATGTGCAACTGGACTAAACCTATAAAAGTGTGAAGAACTTGTGACCTGTCATCCATCTTGGGATCCACTGAAGCAGGAGCCTCTGGACACCAGAGCGTAACTCTGAAGGCTTTTGAAATAAATACATCCTTTATTCCCTTATTCGTACCTAGTCTCTGTTTCCAAGTAGCCATTTAATGCCTCACTGGAAGCAGACATGTCCTGCTCTTTTCTGCTGTCCCATGGACACGGGACACACTTACTGCCACAGGTGCACCAGACTTGATCAAGGAACAGGGGAGGACCATGCACTGGTAGGGAATAGCCTCCAGCAAGAGCAAAGCAGGATCGTCTAGCAGCGAAGCCTGAGCTTGTGAAGCAGGCCATCTCCTCAGCAGACACCAAAGTGCTTTCCTCCAGCCCTGAGTGTCTGCCACCACTTCCTGCTCTTCTTCAGCACCGGCTGCATCTTCCTTTGTTCCAAGCAACACCAAAGTTAGTTTAGAAGCTCATGCATGTGTCTTTAAGACGCCTGCATGGAGGAGAGGGACAGCAGCTGCAGCGCAGCGCTCGTGTCCCATCAGAGTCTCTCTCTCACAATGGCACCAATGCCGCAGCCTTGGGACGCCTGCCTGTGGAAGGCGAGTCTGCCCTCAAGCATGGCCACTGAAGTCAGTCAGGGGCACAGGCTGCAGCTGAAGCTGCCAAGCGTTGCAGTAAGGCTGGCAAGGCAAGAGAAAGCCATTGTGTCCAATTCTGCCAAAGCCTTTTGCCAAGCCACGTGCAATTGTGCCCACAGAATGCCCCCCTTTCGCATGCTGGCTGTTGCCGATGCCTTGTTGAGCAGGTCAGCAAGGGATCCTGCTGCTCCTGTGCACACCCCGGTGCTGTTTCTGTGGTGTGCAGAGGTGCTTGGGCAGCAGCGACTCGGCAGCTCTGCTTGAAGAGACATTGTCCCCGCCCCATGGTGGCAGCAGCTGTGCGGGCCCAGAGCTCTCTGTCAGGGGGCCTCTGTCACAGCAGTGTGGCGTGGGCAGCCACAGGGCACCGGGCTGGCCGCCAGCCCGGCCTCTGTCCACTGCCCCTTATTGGCAGCAGCCAGTGGCCGTGCCCCAGCAGGGCCCCCCTGCCCTCTTTGTCCCCAGCCAGCCCAGCCAGGGCACCATGGGTGGTCCCCATGCTCCTGCTCAGGCCCAGCCTCGAGGGCTTCTGCTGCAGGCCTGGGCGACACTTCGGGGAAGTGCCAGAGCAGCTGGGTGGCAGGAACGAGGAGGCTGCCTGGACACTGCTTATGGCCTCTGACACCCAGTTCCTCAGGCCTCCCACTTCCCCAGCCCCTCAGAGGCCTCCTGGCCCCTTGTAGCCACCTGCCACCCACTCCCTCACACATCCCCCTCGTGCCTTCCCACTGCCTTGTCCTGTCAGGGACTCCGCAGCACCTCATCCATTCATGGCCTCCCACCGCCCTGGCCCCTCAGGCTCTCCCCCAGCCCAGCCAAGCTGCCTGGCAGCGGCACAGCCCCGATGGAGCTCCAGAGGTGCCGGACCAAGAGGCACCTCGGAGCCCTCAGCCATCCAGCCAGCAACGCACGGGCAGGGGCACACAGATGGTGGCTCCTGCCTGGCACAGAGCTTGTGGCCATCTCTAGGCACCAGTCTCACAGTGATCCCCACAGCTCTGGCCCCTGCCCACCTGCTCTGTCAACAGCGTTAAGGCTTCAGCAGAACTACCAAAGGCCAAGGAGCTTCTGGCCATTTTCCCTTCCACCCTGCCCACCCAGGCAACTTGCTGAGCACAAGCACCCTTTTCCCCTCTTCCCCTGTGACCTGCGGACAGCAAAAGAAAACTCCTGGGAGTCTGTGTATTAGAACATACTCTGTATTTACAAAGAAAGGAAAATCCAAAAGAAGAAAAGAACCATCTTAAAGGAAAGAAAAATAGCCACTGGCTCAGGTGGCCCCAGCAGTCAGATCCTCCCAGATCAGCTCTGGGCAGAACTCCAGAAGTGGAGCCAGCCACGGCCCGATAGACGAGGCCGTGTCTTGCATGCCCTGCAGAGTTGATCTCGCAGCTGCCGAAAGAAGGAGTACGGAGCTCTCTCTACTGCCTGGAGGACGTAGAATGTTCGACGTGCCAGGCTCGAAACGGCAGGGCTGATGTCGTCTGCCATGTCTTCCAGAGCTGGAAGAGAGAGGAACAGAGCCAGGATCACATCCCGGATCTGCAGGGACCCGAGGAGAGCCCCCGGCCAGGGCCATCCCGGCCCGCTCTAGCCGTGGCCAGGAGGGAGCAGCGACCAACGGGATCAGCCTGAAGGTGCTGGCCACGAATGCCCCACGTGCCCCTGAAACCTCTCTGTGCTCCGCCCACGCGGCCTCTCGTCCGCACAGGGAGCAGAGCCCTCCGCAGCCGGGACAGCGACTGCGGCTCCCCAAGCCAGTCCCCGCTGACAGCCCGCTGCTCTCACTCACCCTCACAGATGCGCTGGAGCTCTTCCTTCTGCCCCCTCAGGTGGCGCCCGGCCATCCCTGAAAACATACAGGCTGCTGTCACGGCCCCAGCGGCACAGCTCCCTCCCAGCGGCGCTGCCAGCCCTGCGGCCACACGCTCTCCTCCCCCGGCACGGCTCAGCCCGGGCCCTTGCCGCATCCTGACGCCCGAGGGCACGGCTGCCAGAGGGCGGCAGCAGCCCCGAGG
>VZTN01027637.1:3473-32833 GCA_013400515.1 Erpornis zantholeuca
GAAAGAGAGGAATACGTGTTAAAAAAAAAAAAAATCAGACAGACAAAAGCTAAACAAATTGTAAATCTGAAAACAAGAACGATCTGGCAACTTTACAATATACATGAAAATGCCACAGGGAAAAGTCCTAAAATAAATATTTTCAGCATGAACAAAGTTTTGGAAACAGGAGAAAAGGTAGAATAAAGAACACAATAAGATTATGTACATACAAGTGTGCTGAAGAGAATACAGGATCCATGACTCAATATTGTCAGATGCGTGTATGCTGCATAAAGATCCTGTAATGTTCTCCCAGAAGCTGGAGTGAAACCTAAGTGTGATACAGGTGCTTCTTAAGATTTGCACTCTTTGTAGAAGCAGCACTCTGAAGAAGGGAAAGACTTCAGGAAGAATGAGAAATGCCTTCAGCTTCTTCCAATACTGTTGGAAGTGCACAAGGGAGATGGAGAGCAAGGGTGTGTTTCCTCTAGTCCAGTCTCTGCCTGCTCAAAAATAAGTTCTCCAGGCTGAAAGAAAATGGGTTCATCCACAGTCAGTCCTAGGGAAATGTGTAAATTAATCTCTGAAGAGAGGCACCTAGCAAACTTCCTTGACAACAAAGGGAGCCTAGATGATATTTCAGGTTGTGTGTCTAATATGAAGATGAGTAAAATCAGCTGGGATTAATCCCATGAAGAGTTTTGAAGATTCAAATCTCATGTAGGGAGTCAAAGCATTTAACAGCATTGGCAGAGGTTGCTGACTGGAGCAGTATGGGACTGAACCCCACAGGTTTCTTCAGATGTACCCAAGAGTGATCATTGCACGAACTATGTTCTTGTACTAGCTTTCACTGCAAGGGATAAGTGTAAAATAATTCCCCCATTAAGGGCTTGAAACATTTTGATTTGACCCGGTAGCTATTAGACCTCCAACTTGTTTTATGTGCTCTAGAATAACTGAAGCAACACATGAGACTCCTTAGTTATCATGCACAATGAACAAGCCCAGCAAATTTGGTGTTAAACGTGAGAAAGCTCAAACACACCAAGACTTGGCAGTGCATACTCTTGGCACAAATGAAATTTTAACTTGTCCCTTTGGAATATCATGCAATACCACTGTCATTTCAACAAGAGCACTTGAATACCTTTGACCCAGCTGAAACCAAATCACTGTGTTAAAGACACCACAGTTTATTCCTCTGTCTTCCACTGGCATCAGGAAAGAGAAATTATCTTGCATGGCTGCTCTAATTATGCATGCCCACACCATGAAACTTCCCTGTCTTTTAAGCAGTCTAGTTTAATTCATTGGAACATGTAAACTAATCATTTACTCATAATGCCTTGAAAAATTCACCCTGTGCCTAGAGAATAAGTCTTGTCAGCTTGCAGAGGTTACACTGTGGTTTTATAACCCCAGCCCTTTGTTAAGAACAAAACACAACTGCACGATGCCTTGAGCAAGAGCCTCCAAAGTCTAGAGCAAGGTTTCTGAGCTCAGAGTCCGCTGCAATGCCCCCTGCCCAAGCCTAATATGAAAGAGTTTATTTTCTGTAAGTGTTTTGCTGCTGTTGACTGCCCACATCATGTCTTCATTTAATAGCTGTGGCTTCCGCTAAGTTTATTTACTTGCCCCTGAAGCTTTGAAGGAAGGACCTCTTACATTTAATTACTTTATAATGCAGCTTGAATAGTAAATGTGTGTCTGCTAATTGATAGCTCCTTCTCAATGAGGCTTTGTATCTTATCCCTGCCTGTCCCCTCGGGTGCTCTGGGTAACTTCATTGTTAGGATTGCTGATTCAAATAGAAAGGGTACAGGAAATTCAGATTCGATACTGTACAACGTAGTCCAGTAAATGTGATCCACACCTGACTTCCCAGGAGGTGTGTTCAAAAGGGAATAAAGAGCTGTGCTGACAACAGAAGCACATGGATTGCATGTTTGAGGCTAGGTTGCCATTGCCTACCTATCCTTTACAACATAACCTTTGTTTGAAATAGGTGTAGTGAATTATTTAAGTTAACTGAAGATTGAAGGAGAGAATCATTTCTCCAGAAGCATTCTCAAGGGACAACTGTCCAGCAGCAGAAACATCAGTGTCAACTTTGTCACTAAGCCAAGCAACAATGAACCCAGACGTTGTAAAGAAAACTTCGGAATTGTGAAAAAATTTCAACCACAGATTGCTTTGTTCAACACAAGCATCCTGCCACTGCTCAGGAAACTAACAACTGCTGCTTTCTACTCCTGCCTGGGATGGGGTCCTCTCAGACATGTTTCCTACTTCCTAGGGGAGTGTCCTGTCTACACTGGACCTTAGACTGTTCAGGAGCAAACAACAGTTCAGGACAAAGAAAGATCAGTACTGCTTTGACATAAGATAATTAATAATTTAGGGCCCAGGGATAGGGCCAGATTTTTGCCCAAAGTGAAATGATCTTGCTGAAACAGAAATAGGCATTATGCATTGCTTAAATGGGAACTCAATATCTGAAGACAAGGTCTTTGCTGCAAAAAGATTGGGGAATTTTTCAGGTAGAAGCAGTGGCTGCTGAGTGATATTTCAGGATATGGCAGAGTACCCAGAGACTTGGATGAAACATTTCATATGACATGCTAAAGAGATGGGCTGTGCAGTAGCAGAAACAGGCTATTCAGTATGCCTGTGACTGCTACAGGACTCAAAATGTTTTCCCTTTAGGAAAAGAAAAACAAAAACAAAAACAAAAACAAAAAAAATGTAGAAGTTTCTGGACATGTCACACTTAGAGACAAGCAAGTGCACATGGGTTATTCTTGTACTCTGAAGTTTTGCACTGAATGCTTGATAGGAATACTCTAGGAAAATCAGCAGTGTAAATATAAACCTTATAACAATTTCCAGATGAGTGAAGCTATCATTTCACTTAGAAAGCCTATTATGTATTCCTTGTGTTATTCCAATAGATGTAAAATCAACATCGTGCTAGGCACTACATTAGAGAGTATTCAAAGGCAATTGTCCAAAGTTATTTGGGGGATTGGCATAAATTGCACTCTTAAGGAAAAAGGAAAACTTGCTCTTTGTGTCATAATATATGAAGTAGACTGGAAATTACATCCTTATAATGTGATCATAAGCTCTAAATACATGGCGGTGTATCCATGAAGTTTTGGAACCTATTTCCTTTACTCCACAAGTACAGAGAGAGATTTATGTAGCATCCTTGATTGTACTGAGTATAACATGAAATATCTCTGGTTTGCTGGAGCAACTGATAAACAATACCAAGCTTCCATTTGTATATCAGGATTTTCAGTCTTCTGTGCTCATGTACAGAAAATTATTACTGCAGAAGGATTTAACCAGACGACATTTTCAAGCAAAAGCAGGCATACATTCTTGCCAGAGATCAAGACTGGTCAGAAACACATTACAGTTTATTTTACTATGCTTTCTAAACTTTCTGCAAGTCAGATGAGTTGCCAGGCAAGTATCTGTTGTTCTTTTTTAAAAAAGCTGTTCTTCAAAAGCCCTCTTTTTGCTTTGTAGTTTCAGTGGAGATAAAACAACTGTGCACATCTGTGCTTTTCTAGTTACTGTATTTATTTGTTTTGTTCTTGCATTTCTTCCTTATTCTTTGCATATCTGCCTCAATTGTGATAGAAATTGCTGTGCTCAAACAAATTCTTCCTTGTCTCCTTGTCTTTCTCTGTTTATCCTTTTCCTATGACCTTGGCATATTTTCTTCTCTGTTGTCATTCCTAAATATTGTTTTCTCGTTCAGGTTCAACTTTTCTGACTTCTTTGCTCCTATCATCACTTTATGATTCTTATTTTAAAGCCCATCATAAAAATCTTTGTTTTCTCTTTTATGTCTCTGTCTTTCCTTTCCTTCTTGTAAAAACAGTGACTGTTTTCTCAGGAAGCTGTTAGGTGTCATCTATTTTCCCTTTGTTTCCCCTACACTATAGCTTTAGATAACAGAGGATATGTAACAAAATATACATGGTTTTGAAACAACTACATACAATTGAATTAAAATTACAACACAAAAATAAGGAAAAATAGATTCTAGTGAATTATTTGACAAAGGGCAGATGCTGTTCTCTTGTTTTGGTACTGGACTTTGCTGAGATCTAACTTTGCAGGTCCAGACTTACAGACAGGAGGTTTTGCAGGATTCAGCCCTTAGAGCTTAGGATCTGAGATGTCCTGCTGACAGCCTTTCCTCCACCTATTCTAGTTTCCACCCTCTGGTTTCTGAGCTGCAGCTATCGCTCAGCCTTTCATTTTACACTGAATATGATAATAAAAGGATTTCTGACATCAGCAAGCCACAGTCACAGTATATAAAAGGCATCGCCCACTTGGTCAGAAAACACCAGAAGTTTTTAAACTCATTCCTTTCAGTGGCAAATGCCTTATCATAATGCATTGTCATCCCCAGAATATATCTTTATCAGAAAGTTAATCCTAAGATTACACCATTTCTTTTGTTATCAGTGATTGTGTCTGGATAAATGGAACAGACTATTTCAAGTGAATATTCAGCATTTGCAAGCATGTGTTCCAATTATTTTCTACCATTAATTTTTTGGATACCAATCATTAGAAATGGTGAAAAATTGATAGTCAGATTGTAGGGAAAAAACATGTTATATGAATTGGGATTTGCTTTGTTTATTTTTTTTAAATGTTATTTTCAACAACTAGAGGAACTTTAGTGGGACCTAGAGCTCAAACTGTTGCTTGCCCTCCATTAAGAGCCTATTCTCCAAGTGGGCCCATTGGAGTGGATAAAAAAATGCAATTGAACAACACAACTCAAAGTCTGAAGCTCAGCAACATGTAAAACACTTAAAGTGTAACTGCTTGAATAGTAAACATTAAACAAGATTTTTAAAAGAGCATTAATTCATTAATATTTTCTGTAATCTAACTGAATACTCTCTAGTAATCAACAGATTAAACATTACACTTTGCAAACTGCTCCACTTCCTGAATGAATCATTACATGAAATCATGCAAGCTGGTGCACTTCATAAGCTCTTAAACTTGAACTTTCATGGTATTATGCAGTGACAGTTCAATGTAAAAAAGAGAACACCCTTGCTTAGAAAGCCTGCACCCATTCCCCAACTGCTGTACATCAGTCAGCACTGACTATCCAGGATGACTGCCCAACCACTAGAAGAGAAGGTCACATCTGTTTTCAGTTTCTTATTTCTGGTCAAAAGTGTCTTATAGGCTTTGCTGCATAAAGTGAAAAAAAAATAGGAAAAAATAAAAAGGAAAGAAGGCAAAATGGCCTTTAATGCCATCCAGCACCTTTCTGAAAAGCAGACAGCCTGATGGCTGTGCAGCTCTGTTGGGCAATAAAAGTTTGATATTCATCTGCATCTTCTGCACTCTGTGGCATCATTCCCACTTCACAGGCATTGATTCCCTCATGTGTTAGGGAGTATACTTTTCCCATGTGAATCTTTTGGGAACTCACATAGATGAGTACTGATTTCATGACCAGGTTTATCTGTGACAAGACAGATGCCCTATTTGAACAAATCCATCTTCACTTTCCGTGTATTATTATCCTCCTCTGATTTAGTCCTCTTCAGAGTCCTGGGTTTCTTCCTTTTTTTTCATGGTGATTGATATTTCCTTGCACAAGAATTTCAATTGCTGTATTCTCCATTGCCTTGATGGCCTTCATTGAGGAGTAAAAGCTCACTCTGTGTACACTGAAGGACTCATTTACCTCAGTTGAGCTGCACTGCTTTGTGCCAGCTGAGGACCTGACCTACCTTTAAGAAGTTGACAGGAGGCACTCTTTTATTAAACAAAAAAAAAAAAAAATTGTTTGTTACCTATCTGTACAGTGATATGTTCTTTCATTTCTGCAACTGACACCTAAACATCTGAATTCAACACCCAGAGATAACATAGGCAGTGATACTAAAAGACTTTATGTACTCCAAGTAGTCCCCTGGCATAAATCTTTGAAGGCTCAGAGCCCTAACAAATACAACTGATGTACATGTATTGGTTCATAAATTCTGTTTATTACATCTTTGGCTGCCCTCTATTTGTTTTCCATACTCTCCTCTGCATGATGAAAAAGATGTTCCCCTACAGCTTGTGCCTACTCTGGTCCATTTTTCGCTATAACAAACTAAAATACTGGAACAGGTTTGGTAGCAGCGATTTTTTGTCTTTGCAGTGCAACAAACACATACTAATGAATAGTCAAGTAAGCAGGCATAAATAATTAACAATTTTCTTATTATTTTAGAACATGATAATTCTGGCTGGATCCTGGCATATAGAACAAGGGAATGCTTTGTAAAATCCCCTGTTGTATTACAGAAATGTTACAGAAATGTTACCATTTTTTTCTCTTCGCTCAACTTTCAGATTCTTATTCCCTCTTGAAGAGCAAGGCAACAAAGTCAATCTACCCCAGAAGAATTTTAACCAGTGGTTAATTAGCCATTCAGCTTCAACTTAAATCTAAATTGCTTTCCAAAATATTTTTGTGTATTTCCTGGATTTCCTGGATGAATTTTTCTTTTAAAAGAAAGGAAGATTATTTAATTGAACACCACAGGTTTTGCTTTCTAGGTTCTTGTAATTTTTTTTTTTTTATGTGGTCTTACTTACACTGGTAACTGGCAAGAAATCCTGCTTCAATAAATAAAAAAAGCATAGCTGGGTGCCAAAATAAAACACTTGCAATGAGTCTTCTATTGAAGCCACATGATTTTAACTGATATTGACAAGCAGTACATTATATCTTGGTTGAGAAAATTTAGTTAATATTGAATTGCACACCAAAAAAACTAAAAATAAAAAAAATAATGTTAGAGATCCCAATGCTCTTTAGGTGACAATTTTTCTACCTTCACACACTCTAACAATTATCCAAAGGGATGCATTTGAAGGTAGTGTGAGCAAGACACACGATATTTAATGATGCTGGACTCTAATTCTGACCGGCTGTTGTGATTTTCTTTTCAAACCGCTGCGTGTCTTTCATTCACGAGTGCTTTATACACTTCGGAAAATAAGAGATGGTTGAATATATGACATCATTGCTGCTAACACCGGGGAACAAAAGAGGCACATTTACATGAGAAAGGTGGCTTTTCTGCGGCAGCGAAGGGAGGGAGGGTCACAGGTTCACTCCTCTGTTTGCAGGCTGTGGGCAGTGCTATAGGCTTACCATGCCTTACACTGCGGGGCTCGCAGTCAGCAGAAACAGCGCTGAGCCCACTGCTGACTACAAAAAGACCATTATCCCCTAATAACAGTTGTGCTGTCTGTGACTTTTGCGTGGCACTACGAGCTCGTTTCATGTTCAATGGCTCTCTGAGAGAAGAACAAACCAGTCTGCCTCTTCTTTGTACGGGTTTGTTCTGCGAGGGCAAGGGACCAAGAACAGGGGAAGTTGTTTCGTGACTGTTGTTGTCAGCAAATCTCCCCAGTACAGTTACTGACTTAATCTGACCTCTTTATGGTAGCAAACGCCATGCACATGCTGTGCAGAAATTAAAAGATGAGGCTTTGGATCACAGGAGTTCCTCAAAATGCCAAAAAATACCCCCAAGTTAATTCCAATATATTGTTTCCTGCAGCTCAAGAGGTCCATAGTATAAATGAGCCTACTTTAACAGGGAACATTCTTTGAGTATACTTCATCTAACACAGAATTTTTGACTCATACAACAGGCTTGGGGACAAAAAAAACAAACCCAAAAGTCTAGCTTTTAGTTTGAGAAAAGAAGTAATTTTCTGAGATCACAATGTTATGGATGTCTGGAAATATTTTTACATCACACAAAATGCTCTTCTTAGTTTCAGGGAGAAAGTGGGAAGTGTGCTGTTCCTCATCATGACTTGTGAGACTAGCAGGAAGAGGAGTGCTTTTGGAGATGCTCTGCAGGCTCAGGAAGCATACTCCCTGGAAATAATCAAAATTAGCTACCACACTCCCTTTCAGCAACATCAGTGTGATTCAGTGTTGCACATCTCAGACTCAGTGAAATTTCAAAGAGGTACATCTAGGCTTTTTCCATAAAGTGAAATAGTTAATGGGAAGATCCCCATGAAATTATAGACAACGCCAGTGTTATTTCTTTGAACAGATGTTGAATGGACAAGACTCTTTTAAAGTTCAAATCAGGTAGCTCTAAACCATCAAAAGACTAATCTCTTCTTCCTGCTTACTCTCACATGCTGGAAATGTGTCTCTTAATTGCCAACAAATGTCAAAGGCCTTTTTAATAGATAGCTGACTACAGAGCAGCCCAGAAACTGCTGCATCAGTAAAGTACTCTGAAAGGGACACTGTAATCTTAAACCAACAAAGGCTGTGTCCAAATTAAGGGGCACAGTAACATTCTACTCCAGTGTCTCAATGAAATAACATCAGCAATTCCTCCCTGTGCACAAAAATCCCAAAAGGGCCCTTGCTTTACCACTGCACCTGAGGTGACCCTGCCACAGCAAACCAGCACACATTATCGTTGCTGGAATCATAAGCAGCAGACAGACTGTTTCACAGAGCAGGATATTTATATACCCAATGTGTTCGACAGGCTGCTCAAAAGAGCAGATGAGCACAGCATTCAAAAAACACTGGGTGTGTTTATGTGATATGCCTGTGTGTGTAGCCAACTCAAAACACTGTTCTCTTGAACTCAGACAGTTTCCAATATCAATTTATCTACCTATTAATTTATTTATTTTAGTGACTATTTGACATTCCTTTTAAGCTTAGAAAATTAAGCCTCCTGCTTCATCATTCAACTCCCTCCCTTCCATATGGTTGCTCTGATTCATCCCAGCCATCAGCTGGTACAGTGCACAGTTCAGGGATGTTTTAAGTTTTACCATATTTAAGGGCAGGACGATTTATATGTTGCTCATCTTTTTGAAATTCTGGACTTGGATGTGCCAACTAACAACACTCATCACTGTCTGAATTAATGATATTCTTTTTTCTTTCAGACAACCAGTCAATGCAGGAGATGAGAAGGGGGTAAAAGTATTTCAATTCCAATTCTCCTATGCCCAAGGCTGTGAAACCTGTAAATGTAATGCAGTGTACTTTCTCTGTTGCAAATTTAGCCCAATTCCCTCACAGCACGTGCAGATACATTAAGAAAAAATAGACCACATTGTGTACAAGTGATTTAAGCTGCCACTGCTGGGCTTTGGTGTTATATTTATTCTCTGAAAGGTTTATCCAAATGTGTTTGAAATGTAGAAAATTGATGACATTAGACAGCGTTATACACTGGCCTGCTCTTTAAGCACCAACAAATCATTCAAACAAATAGCTCTACAGAGGGTAATGCATGCAGGAAAAGCATTTTTATAAAGGCACAAGACAGGGCATTCCCACTATGGAGCCTATTCCCACACTTTCTCTATTCCCCAGAGACAAGAAGACACTTGTCTGCCAAGCCTCAAATCTTGAAGCCCAGAACCAATGCTACCACCAAGGCCATCACCAATATCCCCATGTAAACAGCAACTAACAGATAGACCTGCCTTTGTATCCACAGCTGCTAAATGTTGCACACATCTGCCAGCCACAAAATACACAAAAAATCAAAATACAGTTTACCCAACCCATTACAACAACATCAAGCTGACCATATTGGGCTTTTTTTCAGTCACTAAGCAAACCACAGAGAAGAAAGAGTAAGATGGATCAGAACCAAGCAAGTAAGTGCAACCACTGGAAAAACAATGTGTGTTTCAAGTCTATTTAAAAGCATAGGCCACAGGCAGCTTTATCCAATTCAACAAATTGTTTTCATGTTCAGAAATATTTGCAAAGGAGAGAAGTTTAATTTCTGATGATTAAAATCTGTTTGAATGGTGTGACTGATAACACTGTGTAACATTTACACAATACTTTTTGCATATGTTTGAGCACTTAAAAGATTGGGGTTTGGATTAGATTATCTTCAGAGGTTCCTTCCAACCCTAATTATTCTCTGATCCTGTGACTTGCATATGTTAAATTGCATCTTATATAATTGACTCTAAAAGAGTATTCCTAAGCCGGGCAAGATTTGAACCAGAGGGAGGTTTGTTTTTGGTGATTTTTTTTAATTACAGGTATAGTCAAAATAGACAAGCTTTCAAGTATACAGGCTCTTCTTCAAGCTTGAAAGAAAAGCAGAGATCTTTGGAGTTACATGCAGGCTGAGAACAACCACTTTAAATTTGTTTATCAGCTAAATCATTTGAGAGAATATGCAGCAGGTACCTCAGAAGCACCTGCAACAAAACAGATGATAAGATATGTAACTCCTGTGAGAAGAGGAGAGGGGTGATTGATCATCAGTCGAACTCGCAAGAATTAGCAGCCACGGAAAAAAGAAGTGCTATGAAATGTGCTGTAAAGGTAGTATTTCTCTAATCAATTCTTTGTTTCCAATAGTATTATGAGTTTTAGTTCCCAGGTACTTATTCTGAAGCACTTCTCAGGTTTCCCTTGAAGATAAGAACTAAATAGGCAAAATTTAAATGAAGTGTTTGTAAGAAATATTTCTTTGAGCATATCTGTTTTGCATCAATTATTCACTCATTCTGGTGTTTATTGATTGGTTGGTTTCACACATGCAATTTCCTCGTGGATGTTCGATCTTCTTGCTGAAGTGGGATGTGTAAGCTCCAGGTCTTGTAATGATCCAGTGGACAACAAGCTATTGTAAGAGTGGAGATGTGTGGGCAGCCCTTACATGTGATGTTCACACTTTATGAATCTGTTTATATGTGTTTGCCCATCAGAGTGCTGCTGTAGTGTTCAGTAAAGAGCCACACTGAGGGCTGGAGGGCTGTTGAAGGAGATGCCTCTTGGCAGGAGGACACTTATTGCATTTGTGGTGGGCTTCAGGGAAAGACTCCAGATGATAAAGGTGTCATTTATATAATCTGAGGTACAGCGTAAGTATAAGCTGGAGCATGGTGGAATAGATATTTAAAATATCTTTTTCAAGGTGGCTCATTGCAAGACTAACATATTGCAAAACCCTCTGCATGAGGCAGTTGTGCCCTCACTGTCAGATAGGGAAAGTGAAGTTATGTGTGAAAATGAAAAGAAGTTGAGTGATTTGAGGATTACTCTCCGTGTTGTACATGCTCAGGGTAGTCTTGGAGGATTCCATGATGTGTGGTGCTGGTATGTGAACAGGTAACATCTGTCAAAATTAGGCTGGTCCTGGTGACGTTTGGCCTAGGTTGTGAGGTTTATGAAGGAAGTATTCCCTGTCCTGCAGACAGCATATGTAGCATCTCCTTCAAGTTCCATCACCCTGTTCAGTGCAGTCTTTGTGGATCAAGACATTATAGATCTTTGTCTGTTGGCCTAATCACCCTGTAAGGACTGTGTTTGGAGCACTAAGGGTGGTTATCAGATAGAGGCTGTGATACCACATTTTTATGCTGAATATTTAAATGGCCATTATTATCCTGAAGTAGTTATTCTAGCAGCCCTAGGTGGGATTTTTGCTAAGCTTGCCAACCAGGCTCCTTCTTTAGATGGTGGAAATATTTCCCTGCAGAGGCAGACTGTGCCATTTTGCATAAGGCATTTGAAGATACTCATGGTACTCCCTTAGCTGCCTGTAGTTAATACAAGGACTCAGTTTTCTTATCAAACATTCTCTTCCCAGTCAGCTTCTTCACAAAATAAATCAACTGTTTTTCCTTCACAGGGTGAGATTTAGACGTTTCTATTTCCAACCCATTGGCATGAAAATGTTTAATGGTGGTATTCCTACAAGTTCCAAGTGTAAGGCATTTCACAAAAAAAAGGCAATTCTTCAATAATTTATGATTAAAAAAAAAGCTCTCAACTCTCAAAAATCCACCAGAAGGAGGACTGAGGAAAAACAGACTCAAAAAATGCAGGAGTAAACTCTTTGGGTTCAGCAGTTCCTATAGTTCCAGAAGAGTGAATGTTTCCAATAGAGATCTTGGATGAGTTGGGCAATCCATCCACAAATATTTACTAAAGATGTGTGAGCTGGCACTGGTGTTTGGGAGTCAGTCTCTATCCAGATGGTCTTGCTTTAATCACTGGACCAGGACTGTTGAATTTCTCTTCGTTTACTGCAGCTAGAGTCAAAATAGGACAATATAAGTTTCCCAGCTCATTTTTACATCCAGGCTATCTATTCCTGTTCTTGCAGACTTGGCTCAGCTAGTCCTGTTTCAGCAGCTTTCCAGCCAAGAGCTTCCTCTTCTGATGGTCTCTTGGGGCAGAGCGAAAGGAATGGGCACGTAAGCACGAGCAGCTCAATCGCCACGCTGTCTGTTATCCATGACAGATGATGGCAGTCTTATTCCTACAAAATACTGGCACCACACACTGTCTAGCTCTGCCCTGTTGTCCTATCTGTACAATCTGACTGACTGCAGCATTGCCCAGCAGTCCTTTTTTTGGCCATTTCAAGTTTTCTTCAGCTTCAGATAGTATCTCATATACCTAAATTCCATGTTTTAGATTTTCCTGATGAAATAAGACAAAACCCTCACTGTTTTGCATTCAAGGAAAGGTGAGTTGAAGAAAGACATTCAACCTTAAGAACTGCAAGGCATCTGAAGGACCTACAATTTGTCTCAATCCATCTCAGCAGATCACAATTTCTTTCCAATGATTAATTTCTTTAAAAACCTGAGATGCTCTGAATGTAACAATGTCAAACTAACCTCATTCAACCCAATCTGCATCAAATGCTTACTAAATACTGCTAACCACAAACAAATTTTGCCAGTTTATCTCACTATCAGTGATCAAACTGCTAACATAGCAAGGTATTTTAGTTCATTAACAGTGATTATGATACTAATAAGTACCTCAGGCAATTAAACCAAGAACTAGATTGTGTTAGGGTCCTTGCTGCACTTTGAAGAACCTGGTCCACACAGCAGTGCAATGACCCCAGATTGAAAACCAGCTGCATCTTTGGTGCTTCTCTTTTTGTTGACTACAAAATCCTGTCAGGTCTGTGCAAAAATCTGCTGAACAGAAGCAAAAAATGTAGGTGGGTGCTAATAAGAATGGCTTGAAACCTGTTAATATAAAATCCAGACATTTCTTATTAAAGAATTTAGAAGTATTCTCAAAGCTAGCACCAACTGCCAGCGCTGCTATGCCATAATTATTTAGATGCTATGGTAACGTGAAAAACACTGATGTAGTCTTACAATACTTCATTTGACCATTGCATTTACTTTTAACTCATGTGCACCTAGCAGAGGATGTTTTAGATTAAAACTTCAATGAATTCAAAATCTGAAAAAAAAAAACCTTAGCTAAAACATCCATGCTTCACTCAGTTAATACGGAAATGAGACATACACTGCTAGTCTGTGCATGAGCTCTTAGTCACTATCATGCCTTTTTTCCTCTGCACCAAACACAACTTTTTTACAGCTTTAAAGAAACCTCGCTAGAAGTTTTGATAAGTGAGTGTGAAAGAAGACATGATTCCAAGATTAGATCAAACAGGTCATGGAGACCTGAGAACTATCCTGTCACTGTTCTTCTGGCAAAAAATAATAAATAAATTGGAAAAGTTAAAAAAACCCCAAACAAAAAATAAAACTTCACAGATTCTTCCCTAGGCACACTGATAGTAACACTTGTGTAACAAGTAAGGATTGCAAAGACAGATTTTCTCTGTAAGGCAAACTACAGGTCAAATAATTATCTAACACCTCACTTTTTAATATCTGAAACTAACACCATCATCCCTTTAGCTCTGCCTTTGGGGAGTAAAGGAAGGCACTGTTAATTCAGTGTCAACAAAACAAGAGTAACTAGGGTAGCTGGTATCTACACTCAAACAGGACTGAATAAACCTATCAGCAGTGCAGTTGGGTAGCAGCTACAATTTAAATTAGATAAATGTGAAGTGATATGGAGTGCAAGAAAAAGCCTAATTATTTTTCACACACTGCTGGGATCTAAATTACCTAGAGATCTAAATTACCTAGAGTATTTCAGGAAAAGATCTAGCACTTGTCATTAGCAGGCTGGCGTAATGCTGAGATTTCAGAGCAAGGAAGTGATTGGGCAA
This sequence comes from Erpornis zantholeuca, assembly GCA_013400515.1. Lineage (NCBI taxonomy): Eukaryota > Metazoa > Chordata > Aves > Passeriformes > Timaliidae > Erpornis > Erpornis zantholeuca. Next base: position 17,546 of record VZTN01027637.1, read on the forward strand.
AATTGTAAAAATTGCAAGGATTGCTAAAAGAAATATTGGAATTGACTAGGATTTTATAATTTGGTGATACTTTTTACTCTCCCTTAATACTGTGCACAGGGTGGTCTGTCTCATGTCCAAGCTCCTGTGTGCCACAGATGGTAAAGTTTTGTATGGACAGGGGATAAGGGAGTGGAAGAGAGATTAAATACTGAGAACAATTAAAATAGGCAAGGCTATTTAGTTTAGAGAGGAAGAGTATAAGAACGAGTACCCAAAATAATGGATAGTTTAGGGGAAGGAGACCTGGTACTCCTCCATAGCCATTCCCAGGCCTGCAACACAATTACAGGAGATAAGTTAATTAAATTGACAGTCAGAAAATGTGAAATGAACAGAAGGGAAAGTGTTTTAAAGTAGCGCATTATCAGTCCATGAAATTCAATGTCACAGGAAATTGTTGAGGAAAAGAATTTAACAGGATTTTAAGAGGGTTGAGTTATTTATATTGACAAGTAAAACTTTTGTGCCTTAAGTTAAAGATGAAGTTATATCAAGAAAGGTAAGGGGCCTTAACCCTTCAGACAGCAGGAAGTTGTGGGTAGGGGCTTGTAGAGTTGCATCAGGATGCACAAAGCCAAGGGGAATTTCTCGTCCTTGGAACTTCAGAGATGGCAGAGTGCCTGTTAGGGCAGCCTTCACTTTTATAGTATTTGGTGAGGAAGGAAGAGGAGAGAAGAGGGCACTTTGGCATTTGTTCAGATTTTGATTGTGGTCAGGATAACATGTAAGATCCATGTGAATTCTTCCTAAAACATGAAAACTCCAGAGATATTTAATACACCAAAATTCACTGGACATGGGTTTGCAGGCTTTTGCTTGCCTACAAAGGCTGGACAGCTGCTCACTGCAATGCTGTCCCTCCCGGCTCTTTCCTCAAGGAATGATCATGTGTGCTCAGCTAAAACACTGCTACAGTGCTCTACTACACACTACAAAGATTAGACACCTAGACTATTTCCTTTTCAAATGTTTTGCAGCCTTTTTAGATAACGACAATGAGAAAAGATAATGAAAGTATTGCAGAGTCTCGCATTCCCTTAATCCAAATGAAGCTACAATGAACAAATGTGCAACGTGTTATTACACAAATCATATGATACTTATTTGAATGGGACACTTTTAATAAGGAAGCATTCATAAGGAAACAACATTATTGCTGCTAGAAGGCATGTGACTTATTGAATTGCAATGTTTGGGTATTTTTTTAAACCAGCTGAAACTAAGTACATTACCAGGCTTAGAAATCCTACCAGGCAGTGTGGACTGCACCATTAGCTGCCTAAATACCTTAGCACTGTGTCGTTTTGGCTGTCAAGAGTTATTTAAATGCCTAATTCCCAGTGACACCGCTAAGATCAAAGGTTCAGGTTTCCTGCAGTGCAAGGATGATATTGTCAAGCCCAATAGGTACACCCACAGCATACACCCTCTTCCATATCTGCTGCATCTCAAAAGGGTGTGTGTATTTCCCAAATTTGCTGTGAACTTAGGCGTGGATCTAACTCTCAGTGAAATCAGCAAGGCCTAAACTCAGACCTCAGGTTAGACACATGCAAATGGATTCTGAATAAGATGAGGGTATTGAGTTATGATGTTATGACACTACAGAGGTATACCTACCTAGGTAGTACCAACCAGCAGCTTTGTGGGTGTTCATCTGTGTTTCCAAATTGTTTGGTGCATTGTCAAAACCTCCCTTTTAAGAGCTCTGGAGAAGCATATTTCCCTCGTTTTTGAAGAGATTGCTTTCATCAGTTCCTGCAGAGTTTCTCTAACTAAATCAGTGCCTCATTTTAATACATTTGACACAATAATGCTCTGCAGCTGCACACAGAAGGCACGGATAAACAGAGCAGTAAATTAACAGGCCTCTGAAAACTTCCCAGCTAAAATTCTTGTCAGATTTTCTCAGTTGCAAAAAAAAAGTTAAAAAATATCTCCAAAACCCTAATAAAATATCCATCAGTGCTTTCGTGCATTTAAAATTCGGATCCAAGCAGATTTTGGGTTTTTATCCATTCTGACTTTCTCAAAGGCATTTAACTGATATTTACCCCTTCTGATATACATTTAAAGGGACAGGTTAACAAAACTTGGCACATTTCTGAATGACAGGGAAACAGGACTATAATGTTTTTCTTTGCATCTACTTACTGACTACTCAGAAGAAGAATTGTGGCATGTTAAACAATTAGAATTCACCTTCAGGTAAGATATGAACCTGTGCCATGGCTGAGGTTCCAACTGAAGTAACATTCTTACATTTAAAGATCTTTTTTTATATCACTTGAAAGATTATATTTCTGACCTGAACCCATCCACTGCCTCTGGTATGCAGTTAAATATTTCCCAGGCCCAGTAAGGCCTGACTTCTAAGTCTGCAGTCCTTCAGGGTGACAAGTGCTGTGGTAAATCTGTATTATAGTAAGAAACTTATCTTTATTCAATTTGGTTAAGAAATTGTGTGAGGATATTTTTTTCTATTTAAAATAGCTTTTTAATGGAAACTTGCACAAATTGTATTTTTAATCAAAGTACATCAGGTTTATGGCAAAAGCCTCATATATTTCAGTTGCAATTGGCTATGAAAATAAATTATATCGCTTTTGGTTGAGACTTTTGCAGAGGAAAAACATTACTTCCTAGCTGTTTCTGAATTTGCTTCTGGTCTAATGAGGAAAGTACAAAAGAAATAAAAGCCAAGAGAATATAAAGTTTAGCCATTGATTATGCACATGAGGTTGCCTCACTGGAAGGAGGAATAACCTGGGAGATGCATGTCAGATATCTTCATCCAGAAACTTGATAGATATCACAAGGGGTGTAACACACAAGCCTGTGTAAGAAACTTTGCCACTCTTGCAGAAAGCTGCAGCACTTAAATGCAACATGCTAAATGAAATTTTATGCCCAGAGGATTCAGTTAACTTCTGAGCAATGTACTCTCAGCAATATTTAAAACTCACTCTGAAAGTCTGCAGCTGGCAGCTATTTTCCACTCACCAAATGTATTTCCCTTTTTCACATTTTAGGTAACTTTTTGCTTGCCTCTCTGCTCTGGTTGGTCACAGCATATGAATCTCTCTGCTTTCCTTTCCTGACTTTTCCCTCCTGCTCCTCCTCCAGTTTTAGACGAACACCTGCAGCCACCCAATAGTTGCAGCTATTGGCAACCTTCGCTCCCTTTCCCCTGGTGGATAACTCTTGCTTTGGCAGCCCTTTTTTCCCTCAGTACTGCTTGAGCACAGGAGCCTATGCAATGAACTGTAAAACAGGTATAAGGCAATGTCTGTGGCAAATAATATGGAGGAATCACATGTTTTTAGAGAGTCAGTGCTACTGTTGTTCTTGCTCCTTTAAGTGTGTGGTTTATTCTTGTCTATGTTAGTTGTTTGTCTTCTGCTGTAGAATAAAAATTTATGAGGGCATAATGATAACAGTTCTCCATCCTTCCATGCATATAAAATCTCAATTTTCTTCCACTGTTCAGAGAGGAAAGTGTGTGCCCTATGACATATGGGGAGGAATGCTTACCAGTCCCTAAAATCCATAACTAGCTGTCCTACCTAGCCCGGCACAGTCAGTTTATGCCTTTATTCTGCAAAAACAGGTAAACAGTGGTTTGGGATCTGCCAGATAAGAGTTCAAAAAGTGACATCGTAGCTTTTTTTGCATGGATATTAAACTTCTCATGAGATACTGGCTAAGAATGGGGATTTGTCTTGATGTTCTTGCTCAAAGGCTCAGCTGCAGAAACTGTCCAGTAACTCAGCAAATTATGTATGTCAGAGATGCCAACATATTTCTGCCAAGCAGAATTCACTGATGCATTCACTTGTTAATCAGGGTATCCAAGCACTCCATGTATAGCCTGAGCATATTTATACTCTTTATGTTGAAAGATGTTGGGTGAGTGGGCAAGATTTGTGATGAAAGTAGAATTATGCCTTTAAAATTCCTGTTTAGTTTCCATTTTCCAAGGAAATTGATTCATTCAAATAAATGGGTTGTAATGCTGGGATTTTCAGAGGCACTTGGCATTGGCCTTGGTATCAGCTATCTGAATTGCAGAGGCAGTCTGTTCCTGACATCACTCCTGACAGAGGGAGTCTGTTCCATGACAGCGATGAGCACTTTGAAAGACCCCAGGTACAATTTTATTCAAATTTATTGTGCAAATTTAAACTGAAGGTGCACATAGCACCCACAGGAAGCACTCAGCACCCACAACTGGGACCAGCCTCTTTACAGAATATTGTCCTTGTCTACAGAAATCATTTCCCTTTAATAATAATTGTTAGTGCTACTGGAGTACCTAGATCCCTTTCTGACACAACATCCTACAGATTCTGCCTGAGCCCCTGTTAAAGTTGAGATATAAGTCCTGGTTTCAGTGGCTCAGGATTGGACCCAGAAGAAAGGCAGTGCATAACCTCAAGACAGACATAGCCTGGCTGGAAACAAATCTGTCAAACTCAACACCTGCTGGCTTCTGTTCACTGAGCCAAGCTAAAACAGCTCTGGTGCAACTACCTGAGGAACTGAATGAAGATGTAAACACACAGGAGTGTATCTATATGACTCCTTGGTCACTGTTTTTGTGTGCAGCAGTACAGAATTATTGTACATCTTTGTCACAGGAATATGAGGAAACAACACTGCGCTCATCATAAGCCATTAAAAATAATAGTCTGAATATTCCCAAGATATGACCGAGCACTTATATTAGAATGCTTTTATTTCTTAATTAATTTTTCTTTTTATTTTAGCTAAGCAGATTTTCTATATTAGAGGTTACATACAAAACATGAAATATTTGATCCTGTAAAATAAAATAGTCTGGCTCATTAGAAACTCATTCACCAGAAACTCTACCTAAACAAATGTCTCAGAGCAAGAGAATACCTGCAAATTTTTCCCTATACACAGAGATGTTCAGTCTTTTTAAACCTTAGTATGAAAATTCTAATCTTTAACTTCTTCTTTGTCGCCTCTTCCAGTTTAAAAAAGAAAAATTCTGAGTAAGAAAGATGCTAAAATGGAAGTCTGAGTGTGCTATAAAAGAAAAACTAAATACAAAATCCGACACTGGGGAATTTCTCAGCAGAAAGGTTTGTTATGAAAATCTAAACTTAGAGAAGTCAGTTCCTGGTTATATCCCCCATCTGCAGGATAACACACTTGCACTTTCATGTTCCTCATTGGGCTCCATGGAACAATGGGACCTTTGGACCAACTCCAGAAAAGGGTTTGAGCTCTCCTGTTGTCAAAGCAAGCTTGGAAATATCTCCATGTTCCCTTTCATCCAGTAGCAGGGTGAGTGGTGGCAGGGATTGTCTAGAAGTGTGGGAATCTCAGGGATCCCTGCAAGACTCCCCAGTCAACACCTACAGGTGTCCTGGGCTAGCTGAATCACTGGTGCAGTTTTTATGTCCTACATCCCTAGCGCAGTTTCTCTGTCCTACATCCTCGCCTCTTACCAGATGCCTGTGTGGCACATCCCACATTCCTGATGGAGCACGGCCAAAGCAAGGTAACTACAGCAGACACAGGCGCTGCACTGCTATTTCCAGCCCCTACATTGTACCAATCAAACTCTTCTTTGAGAGAAACAGTCCTTATTAATTTGATGACATGTGCACATAAAAGTTCTGGATTCCTAAACAACTCCCCCAGTGCCTCCCCCACGAGCTGAATAATAACCATCTGGTGGAGCAATTTTTAAAAAGTACAGAGATGCCAGATTTTTTTTTGGCGAGGTTTTAAGCAAATTGAAGAAGGCAAACCCACAAACAACAGTCTCCTTCACTTCACAAGCCTGATCCATCCACAGGCATTATCCCTCCTGTGCTTTGGAGTCTGGTGTCCTGTGGGGAAAAAAACACCACAGCATATAATTGTTTTGTTAAAAATCATACTTACTGGGGAGCAGAATAAATTTCACACATACCTGTGTTTCTAACATTTAACAGCTCCCTTTCCTTGATTCTGAAAACTTCTCAATCTTTTGCATGTTTTGTGTCTGTATGAAACATAATTGCCAAATACTCTCCAAGTTTTATTTCTGTTTTCATTTTCTCCAGTGCACTTGCCTTGCAAAGTTTTATCCAGTGAGCTTCTGGGTGAATATCTACTGTTCAGGTTTGGAATTGGGATATTTACATGCTAAGTCTTTCTTTGATTGAGTTTCTTGCACATACCCATGAGAAAAAGCATCATTTTCATATATCTTGGATCATGCTCTAGCAGTTGGAAAAGATGCAGGGACTCTACAAAATATACACTGACATCAAGGCCTTACACTTTAAAAATGCCCTTTGAACAACTCACATGTGGACTATTCTGACTCCTTTCCCAGGACAAAGTCTTTTATAAGGAATATTATACAAGAATCACAGAATCATCAGGTTGGAAGAGACCTTTAAGATCACCGAGTCCAACCCATGTCCTAACACCACCTCAACTAAAACCATTGCACTGAGTGCCACGTCCAGTCATTTTTTAAACACATCCAGGGATAGTGACTCCACCACCTCCCCAGGCAAGCGATTCTAGAACTTTATCACTCTTTCCATAACAAACTTTTACCTAACATCCAACCTAAATTTCCTTTGGCACAGCTTGAGACTGTGTCCTCTTGTTCTGTCAGTTTTTTCCTGGGAAAAGAGACCAACCCCCACCTGACTACAATGACCATTTTTAGTCACATTTGCAAAGATGCTCATATGCTCCCAGATCAACTTTGAGAGAGAAAATCATAGCATGCTCTGGAGTTATTAAGCCCTCCAGAGCTGCTCCTACACTTACACAGGCAGGTTTCTGGGGTTTCCTTCTGCTATCACTTGCTCTTGAGCTGGAATGGGAATGCTGTGTTCCTTTATCTGAATGGACAATGCCTGTTTTCGTACTGTAATGTCAGTGCTGCTAGACTCCTGCCTGGAAACCGGGTCCACCCAAGAGCTGGAGCTGAGCTGCCCTCGGGCAAAGGCAAAAGGGTTCTCCCTCACCAGGAACAAAATTCCTCTAGCATGGACTGGGGGCTTAGAGCGATCATCCATCTTCACTTCTTCTCCTCCCTCTCCAGTCAGTATTTACACCGCCTCTGCTGAAAGATGGCAAGAAGGCAGCTGGATGGAAGCAATGGTTAGTCTTTAGTAATTGGCAGCATTTCAACAAATACAACTGCTAGAAAAGATATTGTGCTTGGCTCAAAGGTCAAGCCCCTGCTATCTCTTTTTCTTGATTATCAAATTGCCGGAGTTTGCATTTCTTGGATTTTAATCTCTTCCTTACACAAGGGAAACAATATTTCATTTAAGATAGAGGCCCTTCTTCAACACCTCTTCCACAGCAGGGTGTTGATTTCAATACCACATGTCAGAAATAATCAATCTGGTTTTATTTCAAGGTTAACTAGAGGAATTTCATTGCTTTTGAGTTGAGAATTAATGTTACAGAGCAGAAATAGCATATCCACTCAAAGCAAAAGTGCTTTGGCCTCCGGAGTTAATGGAGAGTCCTCAGCAATCTGTGACACATATTGCTAATCTTTCGCCTAAAATTAAAAGAATGTAGAAATAATTTCACACCTAAATCAGCGAATGGGGTTGGCCTCTTTTTGCTTTTTTTTTGCTCAGCTTTGGGAGATGTTTGCTCTGAGCAATTGGATTCAAAGCTTCTCTTAATACTTAACTTATATTAAAAAATTTGCAAGTAATTATGAAGTGTTTTCAACAAGTTCGGTGAGTTGGCTCCTGATCTTATTTCCCTCATACAGTAGCTCAACAAAGCTCTATTTGTACAGGCAGGAGCACAACTCATTGATTTTGTATTCCTGCAAATCTGTCTGAATCACTGCACAGTCCTGTCCACCTTGCCTAAGTACAGTGGCGACATTTCTGAGAGTGAAAGCAGAGAAACTTTTGTTTCAGTGTTTTATCTGAACCCCAGACAGCAAAACCACCTGCAATTTGTATTTCATAAGTGCCACTACTTCCCATTTCTACCTCCACAATCACATCAGCATGGTATCAGAAGGGAAGATTTTTTCCAGTAATGGGCCATCTGACTTATCAGGAAACTCCAAGCACATAATTAACATTTCCTACCAGAGAAGCCGTGACAGTGTCTGTGCTCATTCATCTTTTTCCTTCAACCCACACCCAATCAATCACACTGAATACTCATTCTATTGGGCTGCTAAGCTCCTGATGAAAAACAGGGACAGCCCAGGTTTCTTCAGGAAAATGTCTTTACTCCATTTGTTATTTGAATGAAGAAAAGGATGTTTTGTTTGAGGAGCTAACAAGTGAGGGAACATTCCAGACACTCTAAAAGAAGTTACCAGTCTTCAATTATGCAAGCTGAGAGCATCCCAGTGAAATCAAAAAGATCACTCTTGTCATCTGTCGTTGACACACCTGACAAAGTGATACCTATATTTTCACAAACACCTAATGTGAAAGAGATTTTCAGAGAGAGATTTACTGGGACTGATTGCAGAACAGGGTAGGAGACTTGGAATATTACAATTTTTCCTACTCCTTCCCCATAATACAGCTGTATTTTCAATGTTAAGTGGAGCCAAGTGCTACTAAGAGAGCAGCTGCCTTGCTAAATATAACAGCCCCAAGTGCTTGATGGACTTTTGTATTNAATTTTTAAAATTTTTAAAATTTTTTTTTAATTAAATATCTTTGGAGAAAATGCTGAAGAGCTAGATCTCCGTGTGACAGACTTGGTTCAAGTAATGTCTGACATTTATTTAAAGAATTCAGCCTAATTTTTTGGTTTTTTGTTTGGTTTTTTTTTTTTGCTAGTAGTAGTAGTAATCATAGTACTAATAGTATTTCGCTCTTTTGGCTTATTCTTGTTCTGCTTTGGTTTGAAGTCAGTTGCATCCCTTTCTTAGTCTAACTCCAAATCAGACATTGTCTATGTAAGTAGTGCAGTCAAAATGCTTGGAGGGAAAACGGCAAAACTCTCTTTCCTTCCTGCCTTGATGTCTTTCTCGTCTTCACATGCACAACGGTTATAGACTGAAAAGAATTTGTGTCCCAGAAAAGATGAAAGAATTTTATGTTATAATATTAATCATCCTTCTAATATTACAATAACATTTGGAGAAATTCCCATAACACTAGATGACTTCTAAACAAATGTGTTATTTTTCTTAATAAGAGCTTTCATAAACCATCGTTCAGTCATTATCAAAAACTGAATACTTGTGCATGCCATGAATTTGGCCAGTTACAAAAATGTTGAGGTTTATTGACCAATAGACTACATGAGTGAAAAATATAATGCTTTGCATAAGAAAACTTTAGGGTTCAGGCTTCCTGTTTGGAGGCATCCAGCTTGAGCTGTAGTGCTAATAAATGAGAACTTTACAGAAGAATTTCCTCTTTGGCTTTATGGAATCAGCAGAAACCAAGAGCCAAGCCCTGTTATGGTGGCTGGCATAATTTCCATGACAAAACAAAAGTTTCAAGCACTCCTTCAGAAGTTGGCCGAACCCCTGATCTTAATTAGCAAAGTAATTGGTCTCTGGTTCAGATGGAAGAACTGTGGTATGGTAGAGATGCAACATGGTACAGATGACGTTTAAATCAGGTTTCCTAAATATGCACATTTAGTGTACTTAATTGACTGTAAAATAATTATTCTGTGCTGTATAATTATGTTGTGGCAGAGACCAAGGCTTTTAAATATCTCAAAGGCAAATGTTTACAGGCCCAGAATTAAGACATTATTCTCTCTAAAATATACAGCAAAACAACAAAAGTGTTTTATCTCCACAATGAGGTCTTTGCATCAGACTTGAGGCTATATTTAAGACCCTCTCATTGTTTTCTTCCTCTAATTTTCTACCCTTCCTCATGCTATTTTAGTTTACCAGTACAGATGTAAATAGACTCCAAACCATGGGCAGCAATGTGGATTAAAATCCCTCTATGACATGAGTGGCTTCAGCTAGATCAGAATAACTAAATCGACTCCAGTGAGAATTCCAGGTGTCAAAGAAGTAGGCATCTCCCTGAATTGGGTGTTGAAGGTGGATGATGGGAGAATATCTCTTTGAATGCTGTTCTGTGAACAAACCAGTGTTGAAAAGAGAAATCTGTTTTCCTTCTATTTGAGAATTTTAGGTTAACCCTAGCTGGGGGAGCACGTTGCAGTGTGAGGGTGTTCTTCTCCCCTGAGGGGGAAAAGCCAGCTGGGAGTACAGTTATATTTCGGGGGGAAAAATGAAGTACCAGCTAGAAATGTGACTTTCACAGCTTTCCTCCCCATCTAACACTGATGTTTATTTCCAAAAGGACTATCATAAAGCATAATTATGTAAAGCAGTGTTTCTTCACAAAGGTGTTGGCATACTGACCTCTACAAGAGGTTCATCAGATCTTGTATCCTCTACCTGGATGCTTAGGGAGAAACACACGATGTGGAACAAAAGTTGTATTTTCAACTTGCTTTCCAGAAATAACAGGCACTATGTCTTTCCAGCTGGAAATCTTTCATTGCCTCAGTAGTGTTTCCCAGCAGTCACATTTATATGGACCACATAATTCTTACTCCTGAAGACTTTTTGGTGTGATTTACAGGAAAGACCCACCTTGTAACTAATGAGCCTTGTGTTCTGCCCCTCGGGGGAGGTGAATTAGTGGAATTAGGACTGCCTCTGCTTATGACAGGTACAGACAAATCTGCACGGTGTCATCACATCAAGAAGAGAAAATTAGCAGATGGAACAGTGGGAGCTGCAGATGGGGATGTGTGGGGCTGACATATAGTGGATCTTANAGGTGAAGGAGAAATTTTACAGAAACAGGACAGCAATGTGTTTAGTTAACCTGTATGACTAAGAAGGGGATGTTTGCCATATATTTTCTACTTGAGATAAGAGCTTTCCTCCAACAACTGCTTTCCTTTAGTTCTAGATTGGTTTGACTGTAACAAGCAAAATATATAAAAAAGTTATTTTTTCTCAAAACAGTCTTCTTCTGCTTTATTTGCATTTGAGGGTTCTGCCTTTTAAACCCTTTCCCCAACACTTCAGATTTGCATCCTACAAGCATCATTGGCCAAGAGACTAACAGGGATGTGTTCTAGGTTAGCATTATTATGTTATCAACACGGAGCATTGAGCCCTGAACCAGAGAAAGCACCTGCCCCTTTTCCAGGGAACTAGATGTAGCAGTGGTGAAACTCTCTAAAACCCCTCAGGAACAGAAACATCTGGAACTCCACTAACAATGAGGTGAGAGAACTGCAACATTGGCAACCCTTTTAAATAGACTAGGATTGACATAGCAGGGGAAAAACTGAATTATTCTTTTGATTAATAATAAATCCTGTTGCCCTTTAAGTAGACATCTTTAATGCTTAATATTTATCACATATCTTAGATAATAGAATATTCCAAATATAGCCCATTAGCTTTAAACACTGGAGGATATTAGCAGAACAGGTTTTTGTATGTGTAGAAAAAATGGGAGACAGATTTGATAAATTATTGGTGATAGAGAATTTGAGCAGCCTATCTTCTCCATTCTCAAATGCAATAAATTTTTTAAGATCAGAGTGTATGTCAAATGGAGTTCATAAAGTGGAAAATGACACTATTTACTTTCATCAAAAAAAATGCTGTCAAAATTTATGGCTCTGTACCTCAGAAATCTGTCTGAATGCTACTGTTATTTTGTGTAACACTTTAGCAACCCAAGCTAATAGGGCTACAAACTAAATTATGCCAGCAGAAGTTCATAAAAAATAAATGTAAAAATGCTAAATTCATAAACATACTCCAAGTTTTTGACTGCTATGTAAGGGGAAATGTTGTGAGCTTATAACTAGCAGAGATGGGAAAGTCATCTAAAGTCAGCTGAGAAACCTGACCTGTTTCATGACCATCATACACCTAGAAATGAGATGTGATGGTTTTAACCATGTTAGCATGCAGATACCCTCATGTAAATGTAGTAAAAAATAGTCCTGATTCAGTTTTGCCAACATGGTATTTAATTGCACAGTGTCAGCTGGATTTCTTTTATATTGCTCCAGAAATCACTAGAACAGTAACATGTTCTACATCCCTGTTTCAACTACACTGAGGCAAATTGGGCCTATTGTGTCCCCAGTCTCATGTGTCCAACTGACGTGATCATTAATATTGTGATAATTTAGACAGTCATCTTGATCACCACAAAACTATTTTTTTGGTTTTTTTCACTCTCTCCAGAGTAAGGAGATCACAACTGCCTGTGTCAAACACTCTTGAGATTGCAAATTCTCACTGCGGGAGAGTGTGTCAAACAAACTCCCTGAGTTATGGGACAGATGTGGTGGGCTTCTTCGACCACCAAAGCTGCATCACCTGTTCCCCCTCCTTTCCGCTCACCCAAATATGCCTCCATGGATGGGAGCTTGAGATAAGAGATAAGATGGAGGTGGTACTATTGTCTGAGTGTTATCTCAGACCTAGGATGAGGTAAACAAAGCTGGGGGAACACTAATAATGGATGTAAAGAATCCTCAAGGAAAGACAACTCAGCAACTGTGCTGAAATCAGCTAATTCCAGCAGGTGGAGAACACAAATCATAGACTCAACACAGGAAACTCAGCGACTCAAAAGAAGAGAAGGGCTGAGCAAAGGACTAATTGACATTAGAAACGAGGGAATAATTAAAAAAAAAGAATAAGAGAATCGTGTAGCCAATGAGGATTAATTCCTTTGTTTACTAATATAAAAACAGTGAAGTTTCCAACAACCTTGGGACTCACACCTCTGAGGTCTGGAAATGGATACATCTACTGCAGGTATGTTTGGGAATGAGGCTTGGATGCTCTTGTAATAGTGGAAACTGTGAAATAACTCCCTTGTAAAAGGGCCAATGTCCAGTGGTGGCGTTTGTCTTCTGCATCTGTCCACAGATGCCCTTGTTGCTTCAATTGGAAGAATCCATCTTGAATACAGGCTCATCTAGTTAAAAATCTGAGGTGTAGAATTAACACATTTGTCAGTAATATTCGGATTTCACTTGATAGATGCAGCAGCTTGGTAAAGCATCAGTAGAACCCTCAGTTAAAAATTTGTGCCCTATATCAGAAGGATAACTTAAAAATATGGTCATCCATACCTGCAAGGAGTTCAGCTACAAAGACAGTCAGTGCTCTTTGATGTTTCTTCTATAAACTAAAGCACTGAGCAGCTGGAAATCCTTAAAGAGCTAAATGGTGATTTGGCTGGGATTCTTCCTACCTGATTCTCTGACAGTATCTGCCATTTCTTTCCTCCGGTCTGTAGCCAGAGAATTTACCCATTAAGTGAGGAAAAAGCACCAGGCTGGGTTCTGTGACCTGACCTTCCCTCCAGTAATGTATACTGAACTGCTACAAGCCTAGAAATGAACTAGCACTTGGCCAAGATGCAACAAAAGGGAGACAGTGCAAATTGCATGAATGCAACGTCTTTCAGTGCCTCCAGCAGCAATAGCTCCCCTTGATGCTAAACATGAACCAAAGCCAAGTTAGGAAATACGTTGGGGTTTTTTCCATCCTCTTAAAACAGTTTGGACTGAGGCCCATTTTCTTTTCCCCACTCTAGCTAGGGATTCTCAGTTCGCATTCCTGCTAGAGGAAATATAATACCTGCACTTCCTACTGCTGAAGAGTCTGGGCAGAGATGAGCCACAAGCTCAACCCCCACATAAACACACAAATTCATCTTTAAACTCCCTCTCTAATTTGAGTGGTAATCAGCGTGGGTAGTCACCGTCTGATAATTATCTGGCATTGAGATGTTGTTAGCCAGATTTCTCCCATTTCCAGACACTTTATAGGGTTGCATGATGACAGGAGAAGGATGAGAGCCAATCGTGAGCCCCAGAGTGCACAACATTCTCTCTAAAAGGAGTCTGACACGTATCGGCAACGCAACAGGGTGCAGAATCTCAAGCGTGAGCAAATGAGGTTGGGTCCAGAAAATATGGGCCTGTGTAATCAAACAGCTTACACATTACACCAAACAGATTGCTGCCATTAATATTTATACATGGAAACTTGAGATCTGTGACTCAAGGAAGGACAGCAAGTTTATAATAAATCACTGCGCTGTTTATAGTTCTGCAAAAGAAGAGTAAATGAAATGTCTCCTTTCCACGCATGATCTTTGAAAATAATTATACTTAAGAATGCACATCCTACAAGCCTTTGTAAATTAATGCCATGCAATAAGGACTTTTCTTTTTTATGTTGGGATTAAAATTCAGCCTTCTGTGGTGAACCTTCTCAGCAGCACTCAAGACTGAGGCAGGCAAAGGCTATAATCATGAGAAGATATTTAAGACGCAGAGAGCTATTAGCTTGACCTGTCCATACACTGTCACAAAGTGCTTCATGCCCTTGCTTCAGTANCTGTCACAATGTGCTTCATGCCCTTGCTTCAGTAACTGACAGCAGTTTTTAATATAATCTCTCATTTCTCAAAACCAAAGCTGAAATCAGTATGGCTTTTGCCCTGTGAAAGCCCTGGCACAGTACAGGAAGAGAAGAATGCTGTCATGGGTGTATATAACACCCCTCGCTCAGCTGGTGCTTGTCCTCATCAACATAGCTCACCAACAGACCTATGGAGCAAACCTTCCTTCTTCTTGTAAGTCCAGGGTGTTCTCATCTGTACCTCACAAAATATGAAAATGTATCTTTTCATCTTATTAGAATACTTGCAGGAAATTATTTTTGCAATCATCACAGTTTCAGATTCACTTTGACATTTAATCAACTACAAACACAGCTTATTGCTTGATGTGTTCAAGCGCCATGAACATTATCCCTTAAATAGAACACGTTTTGTTTTATGGTTTAATTAGTTACTGCTAAAAGACATTATCTTATTGCATTCATGGTTGTCTAGATTTTCTATTTGCTGTAATTGTCAGATAAAATACAGGTATGGACTATTAGCAGAAATCAAGTGTATATAATTTCATGCATTCTAACAATTTGCAAATAAAGATGCTTTTGAGGGTAATGAGAGGGCATGAACACGTTTTGAAGGAATTAGCAGTCTCTGATATTATCTTAGAGCACAAAGGTGGAGGCAAAGCAAAGAGAGCTTTGCTGGAGTTTTTAAAAAATCACAGCAAAATAACTGTTCAGAAGTACAATGTGTTGGCACCCACTTAATTTCTCAAATTCCTAGGATGTTGTGTGAAATGGAGATGCCCTGCTCTTGTTTCTATGAT
>VZTN01027637.1:32894-45158 GCA_013400515.1 Erpornis zantholeuca
TTTTATGGTTCTATCTAAATCTGCTCCAGCCATCTTCAGGAGAGGGGTCAGGCTTTAATAGTCTTGTCCATCAAAGTGGCTGTGTGCCTGCTGCTACCTCAAAAGTGTGTGTAGCTTGCAATTGCATGGTCACACTCACCAGGCATACTGGAGCTGGAAATGCAAATATTGATCTTCTCTCCTTATGCTGGGGGTGATGTCTCCATTCCAATAGTTCCTACATGTTGTTCTTAAATATAATCACAACTTAGCCCAGCCGGTCAAAGTGGAGCACAGACTTGTTCTGCTTAGCTCAGTGGTCCTCTGTGCTGCAGCCATGGGGGAATCCGTGGTCTGTTTGTCATCCTTGCAGAAGGCAATTTAAAATAAGCTGGTTTTCAGTAAACTGAATTCATGTAACAGTGACCCACATCTCCACTGGAAAATCTAGAGGTAACGAAACTCAGAGATAGAAGGAAAACCAATTCAGGATGGGCCTCTTTGAGAATTGCTATCCCTAGACACTGTTATAACCAGAAGTGCTTTCTGCAACACCACAGTGTGGTGGATGCCTGAAACTTGCTGCAACTGCAGTGCATTAATAATGTTTTAGATATCAATTCAGCAAACATGAATTGAGACTTGAAGGATGTAGATGTATTTTTCATCACCGAAGTCTGAAAATACAGCTGGGCAAATTCTTTTCAGAAGATAATAAGCTCAAAAATGTGATTTCATGAATTTTTGGGCTGAAGTTGACAAAATGTTTTGAGGAAAAAATTGTAGGCTGTAACATCAAAGCACTTCAATGTTTTCTAAAGTAGAGTTTTCCACTTTTTACTTGGGAGTGCTGTTCATAATTCAAAATGAGAAAAAAATCAACAATCTGAAGCCCTAGGAGAACTCATGTTCTTTAAAACTTGCCAACATGTTACAAATACACTCCTCTCTTTCCTGTTGGATTTTTGGATTAATAAAAGTTTGTTTTCTGTCTGCCTAAACCAACACTTTCTTTTTTAGTTCATCTCCGCCACCACCACATTTTTTCACTCTCTGTTCTCCTTCTTCATTCATTTCCACAGTCTTCATGTTGCAACCAGGACATAGTAGAGTTTCAAAGCCTATCAGATCACATATGAAAGTCAAATATGCTAATGCTAATGTTAATAACTTTAAGATGTTTGCAGGCAGGATTAAAATACAGCAATTCCTTTGACGGAGGAAAAAAAGGCTGATCAATCCCCGCAGCCAAGCTTACTCAACACCAGCATTTTTTTAGGGGATTTTACTCAGCAATATTCTCTCTCACAGGCAGGCTGGAGACATTCCTTGCACTGATTTCCTTTCTGTCCCTTTCCTCCCCCGGCTTCCTCCCAGCTCACATCACGGCTCATGTCTGGCTGCAGCGGCCGTGTTCTTGTAAGGCTGCATTTGTCACTCTCTGCCCACCTATTGGAGTTGCTTCTGTAGTCACAACTTGAGTTATTAATTAGAGTCATCTCTGCTCCCTGTTCTGGGAATTCACTGGAGAATAACATCCGTGACCAGACCTTCCAGAACATACACACATGGAGCTGGCTTGAATAGTACATCTTGCATACATTTTTCTTTCCCATAGGCATGCTGTTGACCTTCAAAATCTAGATTATTTATCTCACTTCAGACTACTTCTTCATGGCATTGATTTTGCCATGTAGGAGAATTCTCTTTGACCTATCACTGTAGCTCTGATGTAGGAAATACCTTTTTTTTCTTTCCAGACAGGAAAATATCCGATGGGGATGTTTTGAGAGCTTAAAGAAACAATTAAAATAATCTTTAAATAAATACATTTTAAGACTCTGTAAAAAGAAAAAGAGAATGAAAAACAATGAAGAGTACATTAATTGGAATATTATGATTTTAAATGTATTACTTCTGCTGATGTTGACAAACCATATTGTAGACAAAATTAGTCAATTTATTATCCACACTATAATAACCAAGGATCACAAGGTTAAGAGTGTGAAATCCTGTAAAATCTCTGATGCATTCCAGGGTATATTTATTTCTATTATTTAAATCTGAGAACTAAAATGTACTGAGCTTATTAAATCCTACTAAATAAACTGCATATGGATAAAGGGGAGATGTGCTAGACAATAAAAAACCCTAGTATTTCTTCCCAGGTCTTTCAGGTCTTTCATACATCTCTCCTAATTTGTGGTTTAATGAGAAAATCTGTGCAGGATCAACATCCTGTAGAGGAAGCAATGCCATGGAAAGTCCTTATGCAAATGCATCTCTTTCTCCTACCATTAGCATACTGGGTTTTTTCTGTAATGAATTGATACTTATGTTGTGTTACTTATTTACTGGCACACGTTAATTTCAATGCTTTCATTGTCTCACATGACTCAGATTTCCAGGAGCATCTATTGGAGCTGGAGACCCAGATCATAGAAAGGGATTTCAGCAAGGCACTTTGCAGAAGATCCTCAGGGTACCACAATTGTAAGTGATTCTGGAAATTCCTAAGCCTCAAATTGACCACACCTTCTATACTTGATAGCACAAGAAGTCTCTTGAGTCTCAACAGCCACATGGTCACAGCATGCTTGTTCTTTTATGTATCTTCTTTGGAAAACAACTTTATAAGCAAAAACTTGCTTGTGGAAATGTTCAGAGAAGTCAGGTATCAGACACTCTGGATATCACTTCAACCAATGGCCCATGAATACCCAGAGAACCCCTTTCCACCTTCTTGCTTTCAGTTTCCTTTGACACTATATAGAGTAAATTTCATCAATACCCTCCAAAGTCCCAGTGGCAAAGCCACAGGCTCCAAACCATAAAACACTTCCAGTCTAGTGTCATTTACACAATTTCACCACAGGCTTCTTCTACTGATTAACTAGTTTATCACTTAAACCAGTCATTTAATAGACCACAAAAGTCTGTAATAAAATGCTCCGCTGGCAATTATTGTAATTAGGCATACCTGTCATTTTAAATCTGATTCTGCATGCATCTCCAGAGATTTAATCACTCAAGGTAGATCACCAAGTAGCTGGTTGGGTTAATTATTTGAATAATCTACAATTCAGACACTTAATATTATACCTACATATTCCCCAGTGTGCCTGCATTTTCTGCTCAAGTCTGCAGAAGTTTGGCAACGCTAAAGGGAAGCTTTCCTGTCGGTTGTAAGAGTACAAGATAAGGGCATTGTTAATCCATTGCTGCTGTGGATTCTTCTGTCCCCAGATGAAATGGGTTGGTATGAAGACTCAAGTGTATCTGGGCAGTCAGACCAAGGCACAAAATCCAGGGTTGAGGCTACGTAAAACTGAACAAAGAAATTTAATCGCGGCTTGTCACTTTTAGAGCTGTGTGGTGGTTTGACCCTGGCTGGATGCCAGGTGCCTACCAAAGCTGCACTTTCACCCTCCCTCTTCAAACAGATGGGGGAAGAGAAATTTTTGAAAAGGCTCATGGGTAAGGATAAGGACATCTGTTGGACCTGGGGGAAAGCTGCTGGCAGCTTCCCAGAGAATCTATCCCTGTAGCCCATCCTCACAAAAAACCCTATCAAGCAAACCCAATAAACAGTGCAAATAAAAGGATCCTGTGTCTTAGATGCAGGTCCTAAGAATAAATCCAAGATTCCTTCACGTTTCACGTGACACTTTTTCAGTCTAGTGTTAGAATCTGGAATTAACACTGTAACTCTTATTTAATGTCTCCACTCTAATACCTCCTTTTAGGGAAGAGAACTGTTGGCCTATACCAGCTACCCTAACAAACATATGAACCACTCAGTCTGCTGGAGAAAGAAAAAACTCAAATGCCCACAAAGTTTATTTTTTTTTTCTGAGAAAACATAGCTGGGGGAATAGCACTTAAAGATGAAGGACATGAAGGACAAAGAGATTTTTGGATATTACAAACCAGCAATATGCTGCCCTGGCAGACCTGGCACAGGCTCTGCTGTGACTCAACTACTGCTAGAGTTGAGCAATGTCAAAAACACTGAAGGAGCTGTTGGTAGTCTCACTTGAAAATTTCAGTGTCATTCCTCTTCCTCACTCTTCTTTCTCCTCTTACTTGTAGGAGAATCAACGCAGTCCTTCCCTCCAGGTAGGAGTCATTGAGATCAGGAACAGGCAAGGGAGCTCCTGAACTGTAACAAGAAGTTTTGTGCAGAAGGTCCAAGATAGTGGTGGGAGAATAAATCCCTTGAAATGAAGGGAAATAAGAATGCAAATCTATTCAAGAAATGAAAACAATAGTCCTCACGATCTCTGTTGAGGAGGAAGAAGACAGCTGACCTGTGATCTGTAAATTCTGGAGGCTGCTGCTTGTACTTAATCTTCCCTTTCTTTAAGAATTTTCAAAATAAGATATGGAAGAAGACTGCAGCTTTCTCCCACATAATAAAGGTAGTAAAACATGATATTCATAAAGGTCACTGTGCCTTAGCAGAGGAGGAGGGAGGGATTTCTATTACTGGATTTCTCTCTTCTGTCTGCTTTTGTATGAATCACATGCTGACGTAATTTGAACTTAGAGGACACTTGATAAAAAGATAAAACATTTGTTTACCCCACTGTGCTTGCAGACTACACTGACAGAGGCACTGCTATCTACAGAGAGGTGGGTGATGCAATCCACCTCTGCAGATTGCAGCAAGTGCTCAGGAACTTTCAAGGGGTTGGGAGCATCATGAGACTCTCCCCCTCCTCTGTACCTCTTCGGGCTTGGCGCAAAGAATGTGTCTGCCACATCCTGGTGCGCGCTTTTCCGGATCTGCACCAACAGGGAGGGCAAGGGCTCACCCGGGAAACTGCAGAGGGTTCATCCCATTCTCAGATTGTTTACATGTGTCCTTTGCAGTGTGGCTAATCCTTGAGAAAGCAAGTGCCTGTAAGAACACAGCCCTTCCTCACCACAGAGCAAAAAGGCCATCTTTTAAGTTGCCATATGTGAAGCTGCATTTTTTAACAAGTGTTTAGCATACAATTTTTCCAAGTGGTGATGTGCAGCAGGCAGTTCATTAAGATGTATCTTCATCTAATTGAGTGTTTTCCACTTACAGTATCATTTGGCCAAAAGCCAAATGAGAACTTATGAGGTGAGGTAAGGTACGTGTCGTGTTCAGCACATCCCAAATCCTGCAATGCACCCACAGAACTATGGATTACAGAGGCTTATATGAGCTTGAGAGACAGCCTTAAATTGAATAGTGATGATCTGCATTTTCACTGCCACCTGATGCACTCCTGAGGCTGCAGTCACATGGCTCCAATCAAAGGAAGTCTTTGCTACTGTAAATTTATTTTGTGTCAATAGTAGTAGATAAGAATAATACACATAGCACCTTCTATTGAAACCATATGTTAAATCAGGTTCATACTTTAAAAAAAAATGTACATCTCTAAGGAGAAATATGAATAGTAAAGGTATTGTTTAGCAGAAAAAAAGGTTGGAGAAATTATGGATGCCACCTTATAAATGGTAGTTCAAGGAAGTTCACTGAGCCTGAAATGCAGCACTCTTAAATTTAACCCCGACCCCTGGAAGGAGCATTCCTTACAGTTACTATATATCCATGAAAAATTGTGTTTTCTGTGGAAAGCGTGTCTGGCTTCTTGTTGCACCTTTATGTTTTCTTTCCCATAGAGAAAAGGAAATAGAGACTCCTAGGCTAAGGAGGCAGCAAGGGTCTGGTCTCATCCTGCTGAGGCAAGTAGAATTCTTACACCAGCTTTTTGGAAAGAAGCATAGCTGCCTCTGCACTGGACAGTTTAGAAAACACTGTCCTGCTGCTTGCAATCATGTCTTTACAAAATAATTGTAATTGTATTTTTTATCCTACATGTTTCACAGCCTTTGTAAAATGATCAGGAATTAACCATTAGAAAAGCCTGACTTGCGTTTTCCAAAATGGGAAAGAAACCTTTCAAAATGCAATATGTCTAAACTTGATAATATTTTAAATTTCTATTCACCTGGGTATTCAACTGATAGATGGTCAGGCTTACAAAGTCAAACACTCATTTGCATGTGTCTGCACAGCTAAATCCCATCAAGCCAGCTTTTCAGGGTCCTTGCTCAAGGAGCTCAAGGCTTTTTCCTGATTCCAGGAAAGGTGACTCTCAAACAGGGCCCAATGCACTTCTATTTTCCATAACTAATGCTTTCAAGTTGACAGCTGAATGTCTTTGAAAACAAAGATTCCACCATTTTTTTCACAGCATTTACTAAGGTAGTTCTACTCTCTGTATATGAATATAATGTCCAACATTTATTCCAGTACAAATTTTGAGGTGTAGAAAAACCTGTGAGGAATAAAATCTGTTCCTTTACTTCTGATCAAGCACAAAATACTTATTATATATTTCCACTTGCTTCCAGCTTTCCCTTCAAAATTATGCATCCGCTTCCCAAATAATGTGACAGAAAACTCTTGACTCAATGGGAATCAATGAGCAAGGAAAAGACATCAGTCTCAATAGGAGCAAAAGGTCTGATGGGAAAAAATGATGGCTCTGTTTCTCAAAAAGGCCAAAAGGGAAATCAATGGCACAGTTAAAAGAACACTGTGCAGAGGAACTAGACCAGTCTTTGACAACTTATTTTTTGCCATCTTGTTTCCCCCCTGACACACAAAAAAAAACCCCAAACCATAATCTATTTTAAGTGTCCTTTGGACAACAAAATACTCCAGTCTTCCCAAATGAGGGATATGATCATCTGAAGCAGTTCTGTTGCCAAGAAACTTGCTAACATTAAAGCCAGGACAATGCATTAATCAGCCTCCTGAACTTGTTAAGGCAACCTCCCAGTGTCCTGTGCCTTCTGTGCTCTCGTGAATTGGCTGGAGGTTGAAGTTAATAAACTGGCTCCATGCTCTGAAGAGTTTGCAAACAGCAAAGTAAACATTTCACCTCATCACAAGCTCCCAAGAAAAGGACTGGCTGGGTCAGTGAAGAAAAGCTTTGGCTTCTTGTAATAGGGAGTTCACCCAAAGTGAACAGTATTGCAAAATACTAGGCAGTTATTTCAGGGTTCTTACATGAAACAGTCCTGAAGAGCTTCAGTATTTAGTGCTCATCTGTAGCTGGGCAGAGCTCCATACAGTTCATTCAATCACCATTTTAATAGAGAATGCAACTTCGTAAACCACAGTATCGAATTCCAGAAATACTGAAAAGAAAATGCACGTCATGGGCTGTATAGAAAGTTTACTGAAAGGTAATACAATTTCCCCATATAGTACTGATTGCTGTGGCACAGGTTCAATGAGTTAAATGATGCATGCTCAAAGAAGTGGCAGCTGATTTTTCCAGAGAATAAGCAGGATACTAGGCTTTTAAGACTAGAGAGTTCACTTGTGTAAGTGAACACTTGGGAGTTAGTAACCTGTGCACAGGACTGGTCACAAGGAGTGCTTGGTAAAGGTATATTTGCACAAATTTTACCTTTTTTCTCTTAGATGGGGTTGGGAGATAATCAAGGCATTGTGAACAAAAAAGCATTGAGAGTAATGCATTTCAGTCCACATAGATTTTTCCAAGAGAACAGTGATGTTCTTGAATTGGCTGAAATTTGGACCCATTTCCAATTATTTCCTGTTAGTAAGGTATTGTATTTCTCTGAGTCTGATACACACTGACCTCTACTCCTGCCTCAACATATGGTGTCCCTTTTCCATAGAAACTCAATAGCAGCAGAATACCTTGTGATTGATCTCCTTTGAATGTTAACAAGCAAAGAACATGCCATTACTAAAATCCAAAGTATGAAAATCTATCTGTCATCAGTATGATGAATCTAGCCCATAATTCCACAAATCAAATCCCTCTGTGAAAGCAGTGACTGTTCACAGATCAATTTGTGGATTCAGAGTAAATCAAAAATGAACTGCCCAGAAGCTAAACACTGAGACCATCTAATTTAAAAAGCATTCTACTTGCTAGGTCAGATTATTCACACAGAGTTAGTGTATGGCTGCTTATACCTACAGCTACAGGTTGAAGTCACCATTTTAAATAATCTATCCAGTGAAAAGTGGGTACTTGGCAAAGCTGTGGAAGTGAGGTATCACATAAGGAGTGAGCTGGATGTGGACATTTGCTCTACTCCCAAGTTACAAGTTATTATGGTTGATTTTTTTATTGCTGTTTTTACAGGCAAAGACACTGGAAATATTGCCNTCTGCAAAAGGAGTCCTTTCACCTCTAAGCTGATCCCAAGCATTCAGTCATCTTTCACCCTTTTTGTGCAATGGCTTTCTTTATATGTGAACATGAAGAATGAAATCCAGTAGATGCAAAGGTGAGTCTTGTTTTCCAAAGCCTTTCCCCGTCCACCCCGGGAAGAATTTGAGCTCCCAGGCAGTGCTGCTCAGGCTGCCTAAACAGTGCAGGAAGAAAGGTGCAAAACTGAAAGCAGAGGAAAGTTTTTACGACTTTGCTGTTCAGAATTAGTTTTTGGAAACAGTGTCCTGGGTTTGTTTCAGAAACTCTTCGTGTAATACTTAGAATTAGTTCCATGAGGACAGACAATACTTGCACCTTTGCCATCTTAGTGTTCTGCCTGCTGTGCCACCCTGCCTGCTTTCTCTGCTGCTACTGCCAGTCCCTGGGACTTTAATTCCCTTCTGCTACATGGTAATTTTTAGCAGCTCAGCTACTCCAGCTCAAACAGCCTCTTGCCAAGTGGTTAGGGAAGTTTCCAAAGGGACAGCTCTCCTTCTCCACTCTCTCCTGCATATCTTTATCGACATCCCCAAGCTCTACACTATTACAAAAATTATGAACTATACATCCATCTTTTGAAGGAAAAGTCTGAGCCCAGTATCTTATCCTAAGCATGGGATAGCTTTCCCTCTTTTTACCTTTGCAGATGCACCTAATAAAAGTGTTTTCCTGTCAATCCTCTCTCTGCAGTATTTGGTATTACATGGTATAAGCATTCCTCATCTATGCTGTATACAGACCCAGCCAAGCCCTGGCTTTCCTCAGTGTGTGCATGCGACAGCCAGGGCACCCTGCAGATCATCTCACATGGTTCAAGCTGAACTATCTCAAAACACACAGGGAAAATCCTGTCCACTCACAGTGGTGATTAACCCCAGGATGTTTGCTGGACTTCACAATGCCTCTGGCACTTTTGAGCATGAAATGCCATTGGCTGGGAGGAAAGAGCTGGCAGGAGGACAGGAAAAAGCACTCTGCCTTCTCTATTTAATTGTCACCATATTTTGTTCATTTTTGTCTGCAGAAACCACTTAATTCAATATGGATACACAGCTAAGAGCAATAGAGAATTGGAATCATATTTTACAGATCAGGCACCGGTGGAACTGACCACTTACATAACTCCAGGAGGATTTCATGTGTCAGTTTGTGCTTGCAAATACAGGTGATCAGGGAAATGCAGGGATTGGTAGTGGGTATGAAGACAATAACCTTATAGATGAAACACTAACCTCGTGNTTCAACCACTAAAATCTGGCAGAAAAGCAGAAAAGTTTGGACTGGTAAAAACCAGCTGCTAGAAAAAAGAAGAATAAGGCAGAGGAAAGGAGAGCTCAGCCCTCAGAAGCAGCTTTTCAAGTGTCCAGCACAGCAAAAACACATTAAGGGAAAACTTTTACCATCAGTAGTAAACAACAAACACAGGTGATCAGGGAAATGCAGGGATTGGTAGTGGGTATGAAGACAATAACCTTATAGATGAAACACTAACCTCGTGTCAGTCAGGGAATACAAGGTACTGCCTTAGAAAACCACCAGTGAAAATGAAACCAGGCCTGCACAAGCTGTGAAGACAAATAAAAGCTTCTGCAGTCATATAAAGCAGTAATCTTGCTGAGCGAACACTGTAGGCTTTGAAAGACAGGGCAAGCATACAGAACCAGGAATCTCAATGACTTCCTTACATCTATGCTCAACAGGGAGATGGGAGGAAGCAGGAATAATTTTGCTGCATGTAAACAGGGGAGGAGGAAAATAACTAGCAAGTGAAGAAGGTCAAAAAGAAATTAAATCAGTCAAAAAAACTCCAGATAGCTTCAGGACTTCACAAAATAGGACATTTTCAATATTTTCATTTATGCTAGCTAGGGACTAGAGAGAAATTAATCTGACCTCCCCTGTTTTAAGACGTTAACATGGCAGGAACCATGAAAATACAAACCCCTTTACAAAGAGGTTCACAGGTGTTTTCCAGTGAATTCATTAGCTGGTTTTGCTATCTCTTTATTAATGAGATACAAATTAACTATTTTGTTTCTTTAATAAGTATATAATAATATCTCATCACAATAAGCTTCAGAAGAAGAGAGGTTTTGTGTCCAAATGAAGTTCAGGTGTTTTTCCCTCAACAGTTTGGCTGTTGTTGCTTCGGAAACCTGGCCTTGAACACCCAGCCCTCCTTTCAGCTGGAGACTGCAGTGAAGTCACAAATCCACGAGGATGATATAAAATTGTTACTCTGAAAACAAAAGCCATGCTACAGATTCAATATCAGCACTTATCCAAGATTCAGAAGAGGGCAAGAAAATCTGTGGAAGTGCCAAATCTTACTTGAAATCATGTCCCTCATAAACAAGTATATGAAACAATAGAACATAACACTGTCACTGTTAATTGGAGACACGTGAATATTTTTAATCTTGAAGCCCCTCTAAAATGCATTAACTGCTATGAAATATGACAGAGCCCTGGTTTGTCTTTTTGTGGGGGAACATGAATACCATCAAACTTGTGCTAGAGTGCTACAAAAGAAATGTGTTTTGCATATTGGATCTTAGGTCAGACATTTTCTCTGACACGCTGATGGCATTTTTTTGCACTTATGTTACAATATGTGAGATTTTACCTTAAAATTTAGTTCCTGCCAACACATGGATTTATATTAATATCATATATTTCACTTAAAATGCATCTCTGAGGACAAATTTGAAAATATGTACCTAGCATGCCCTGATGGAAAATAAGAATAGATGCAATCTTTAAATTTTTTTTCAAAATACCTCATTTGCCTTTTAGTTAAATCACATTTTCACTAGGACTGACTTCTGGTTTTTTTTGTTTGCTACTAGCAAAACTGCCTGTCTGAATTAATGCAAAATATAATTTGAGCATTACAAATAACATACATGCTCTGCTTTTTTTCAGTCACCAAAGATTGCAATTGACACTTTTCAAGAGTTGCTTTTAATTGCTGCACAGAACCTTGTGGCTTGGTTCTGTCCTGTTGTGTGACTGCTCTAACCTTGATGGGTTTACATGGTGTGTAAAACCAGAGGTATAAACCCAAAAGAAGGAAAAAAGTATTTTGGCAGCCATATGGAGCGGGAAGCAGTGTAATGTGCAGTGCTCTGATGGAATGGTCAGAAATAGGGTGGTGTAGAGCTACATCAGACCAAAGCAGCATTGTTACCCAGGAATTAGGGCAAGTTCCCTTTCCCTGCAAACTTTAAGGAATGTTGGAGTGAAACAAATCATTGTTTCATAGCAGATTTGTCATGGAGCTAGAAAGACACTCTGAATGTTCACTTTTTCAATACTGATGTTTCTATCATTCCCAACGTATCCTTCACCCTCTTCATAATGATGGAAGAGACTGTATAGATTTACCTTCAGAAACATGTAAGCAGGTCCCTGAGAAAAATAATTTCTGTGTCCTAAACACTTCTCCTTGTGTTTAAACATTTAAAGGCTTTTAGGAGTTTCAGTAAAAATGTGGTGAGCAAGACAAAGTTGTCTGTTGTAACCACATCACACACAGAGCCTCCTCCTTTCCCTCTACCACATTGTTTTCTAGCCAGTGTTGCAAGGAGTTCAGCAGTAAAGCTCCCTGGGTTTCAACAGGCTGGACAGAGCACCCAGTGCCAGGCTTTGATGGTTTCCATTTATATGATAGCTGTTCTCCACACTGCAGTAGTATCTACACTGCCAGATACTGTTGGCCACTTGGGTTTGAACTTCTGCTTATCAGTAAATGGTCTAATCAGCATGGCAAGTAGCTGTGTGTTAATAAAAAAGCAACAAATTATTATCATTATTGTTGTTATTATTATTATTACTATTACCATTATTATCATCATCATGGTTATCATTATTATAATTATCAACATAAACTGAGAAGCTGTTGAAAATGTTAGTCTAGTTAAGCTGAGGAAAATTTTATTTTCGGAAATTGTTGGAATTCTTTACCAGAATGATGGGTATGGGATAAACCCTCCTCAATCTGAAGGCACAGTCTGCAGTTGCCAATTTTGCCAACCATGCC
>VZTN01027638.1:8572-78572 GCA_013400515.1 Erpornis zantholeuca
AAGTTCTTTTTAACTTGGCTTGAATTAAATAGTTAAACCCATTTCTAAGAGAAGTTCTGTAACTTCTCAGGAGAAAGCCTTGATGAAAGAATGTAAATAAGCTTTCCTTGACCAATGAAATATTTTCTCTCTGTCTCGTTCTGCATTCCTTCGGACTGTGCTGAACAGAGACACACTCAGACACAGACGATCCCTACAGATGAACCTGGCTGGAAGGAGAATGCTCTCTCTTTCTCTTTAATAATATCTATCTATAAATAAAAGCCTTCTGATTTCTATCTGTGAACATGAGTTGTTTGTGGAAGGGCCCTAGAAAATAGGGCCACATCATTTCTACAGGTGGGAGTGCTCAGTGTGAGGAAGGATCTACAGAGAGACCCAGAAAGATGAGGTCAGCGGGCTGAGGACAACTCAGAAGGTTCAATAAGGGTGTCTGGATCTGGCACTGGGTGGTCTGGGTTTAGTGTTTCAGTGGCACTGCTGGGTGGATGGTTGGACTTAAAGGTCCCCTTCCAACCCTGACAATAGTATGATTCTAGGATGAAAGTGTCATCTCAACAGCCTGACAAAATGAAGATTAATTAATCCAATCTACATCATTTATTTCAATCACAAAAAATTAACTATTTTAAACCTGAAGGTTTATCTGTAAATAAATGGATACTGTTTTTTCTGTGGCAATACAAGGATGGTAAAACATATACTACCCTGAAATTTTCTTGGTCTGCTAATCTTACTGCATTTTGTGCAAGACTATATTTTACTGCCATGTATGAGGAACAAGTATCCTAATGATTTCTTCTTACACAGTTCCTGTTTATAAATGTCAGGTAATTCAGTACATTAATTAAAATCACATGACTTTTTTAGATGAACATTCACAAAGACCAAATTAGTAACAGAGGGTCGTTTCAAACAAATTTGTGAAAATCCTCAGGTCCTATTTGTCATAAGTCCTATTTGTCAAGGAATGAAAAATAATGAAGAAAAGCAGAGAAATCATTACTTCATAAAAATACTTAATAATCAGTTGAAAGAGTCAAAGTTGGTGTTATTAATTATAAAGTGAAAAAATACAGTTTGTCTTAGCACTTACATTAGGGAAGAGAATGGCATGGAACACGTGATCCCTGTAAAGAAAACTGAAAATAGTTCAGAAAAATTAATCTTGATTTGCCAACTGCTTTTCTCTTCTTTGCAGTCATTATCTACAGTAATGGGCTGAGACAACTACACAGGAAATTAAGATGTACATTTGGATCATTGGTAAATGAGCCATTAGATAATAGACAACTGATTTGTTCTGCTTACATATTATACAGAATACTTCAATTTTAGAAAGGAGATGAAGAATTAGCTGTGAATTGCCTGGTATTTTTATGCTTTGGTGAACTTTCCTAGAATGTAGCTTTAGTAGAGTTTTTTTGTTCATTGATCCAGGACAGTGAAGTAAAAGCATATATCAATGCATATGACACATAATAATGACTGTAGATATTGTGATTTTCTCTGTTGAAGGCGTACAGGTGTACATAAGAGATAGAGGATATCACAAATTACCTATGAACATCAAAAAGAGTGAGTGAAGAGGGCGGAGAGAGTTCAAAAAGTTACTTTAAAATAAATTTCAAAATGGTTGAGGATTTTGGTGACGGGGAGATCCTTTGCTTTTGTACAATCATGTACCACATCAGGGAAAAATTAGGCTGGGAAATCGTATTCCCAAATTTCACTTCTGCATACACTAAACTAAGTTTATGTTAAGTAAGATGCGTGCACTAAAAAGGAAATAAGAGAAGACCACTTTCTGAGAGAAGAGCATCCCTTTCCCATTATGATCTCTTTTGAAGTAGCTGCTTGACTAATGAATTTGTACACATCCCACCTCTAACCTTCTCCATCCCACTTTCCACATGTGTTTGCATTACTGAGAAGTAATTAAAATGAAAAATACAAACCTCAGTGAAAAGGAGATGGGATGTGACAGCTGAAAAAAGACAAAATACACCAGACAACTCATCATCTTACCATTTCTCCTGACTTTTCAGCAGCCACCAGGCCAAATGAATAGAAGGATAAGG
Source organism: Erpornis zantholeuca (assembly GCA_013400515.1). Lineage (NCBI taxonomy): Eukaryota > Metazoa > Chordata > Aves > Passeriformes > Timaliidae > Erpornis > Erpornis zantholeuca. The sequence continues at coordinate 10,654 of VZTN01027638.1, forward strand.
CCAACAGGTAAAAAACAGACACAGCAGTATTATTTCATCCATTCAATCTTAAAGATTGGACAATTTCAACAGAGTATTGCATAGATAATTTTTCTTAATGATTCATCAATATACATAGAAAAAAAATGCATTCCTTTAGAGAAAAGATTAATTTATGTGTCAGTGTCCCATTGTCAGGGGGAAATAATGGATTAAATCTGTTGGTCATTCTTTAACCGAGACCATAAAGAATGTACACAGATTTGTCTCTTTCTAAGAAAAGAAATTATGAAGGTATTTGCAGCACTTATCTTCAAGCACTTACACTACATATCATTCTACCTAAACTCTCCCTACAATCAGCTGGATGAAACACTCCTGCAGGCAGGAAGTTTAAAATGTCTTAGTTACATTTATACTCTGAATATCTCCTAGATAATTTTCATGGTATTCAGTAGAAATCCTGCCCCAAGAGCCTAATACCTGATAGTTAAGTTGTTGGACTAAATCAAGTAGGGGAGCCAGTCTTCCTAATTATTTTCATGAGTTTAGGATTGCTTCAGGACAATAAACTAATAAACTTACCTAAATATAGTTAGAAAGATGCAATTTATAAATTTTTATGACTATCTGGAAGACTGGGAAGACACTTTAAAAAGAAGGATAAGCACATTGCAACATCATTCCACAGCAAGGCATACAGGTCTTAGATATCTAAAAGAAACAGAACACTCACAGCACAATTGAAGGATGGAATCTGATTTCAAAGTAGCATTTTTACCATAGAAAAAAGTAGTCTGGAAACTGGACATATTCGCCATTAAAAAAACTTCAAAAGCAGTATATTGAAGACTGTTGGAAAGCAGGCTTTCTGATCATTGCCACTGGATATCAAGACTTTTTAATTGGGAAATTGTCAAAAAACAGGAAAGGAAAAGGAAAAGGGGAAGGGGAAATTGAAAGGAAGAGGAAAAAAGAAAATATAATGCATCATTATACCCCAATACAACAATTAAAAATTAGAAACTGAAACACAGAAAGGTCAACTGGCTTGCCTCAAACAACCCACAAAGTCTGTGCCACAGTCATTGCCAGAAAAATTAACTTAATGTTTTTCATCTACAAGTTCATTGTTCTTATTAGAGGTCCAGGTTTGGACTATGTTCTTTTGAATTTCAGTAAAGAACCCAAATCTTATAATACTATTCAACTAAATAACACAAACTCAGCCAATTTTAACCATTTCTTCTTCTCCTTTTTACATCACAATTCTTTCAGTCATAATAAGTAAAATCAGACTGTGTGCTCACACTGAAACCCTGAATAGTCACTTGGAGAAGTTGTTTACATCTCAGAATAGATTGCTGAAAATAGCAAGCTTTAATGGAAATGCTGACCAGCCTTGCATGCATTGCTCTCAAAAATGAAAGATTCCTGTCTGGCTTACTCTCTCATTGCCAGCTAACCATTTTTCTTCCATTCTTTAGTGGAACATCATATAACTTAACAGAGATTAACATATGTAAAGAATGTCATCCCAGAGGGATTTCTGGAACAAAGGAATATTTTTCTCTAGTTGGTAGTTTTGGTAAGAGCTCATTTTCTAATCTACAGTAGTTGTTAACTTCACAAAGAAATGAGTTCTCTTTCTTCAGGTTTTTAACCAAATGCCCCATTTTTTGGCTTTTCGTCTTGGGCTTGTAGATGTCTTAAATAAAAATAAAAGCACAAAATCCCACCCTCCAAGTCTCTGATTGCTTTTTATAATAGCTCAGTCCCTGAGGGGCTCAGCTTGTTATTGAAATTGTTTTCTTTAATGGGCATTTTGTGCTTTTCCCCTGGATTATTTTACTTATTTGGAGTAGTGAATGCATGCCAGTTCAAAAACCAAACACTGGGGCAAATGCTACAAACACATTGCCTAACATGTGGTCAGCATTTAGACAAGTATATAAAGCAGAGAATTATTCTGAGCACTGGGGAGAACACTCTTAATTCAGTGTTGCAGCAGATAAATTATCTATCTCATGATTTAGATTATGCTGACAGTTTCATTATGTATTTCCAGCGCCCAAACATACTAAAAAGTGTTGTAGGTTTGTCCCAGTTCAGTATAGAAACTAAACTCTGTCTTCAGATGAATGCTGAACAGGCACAATGAAGGGCAGATGTGTTCTATAGGATCTTGGCACTGTCAAGGCACAACATCTGAACTTTGAATTTATTTCAAAAGCCTGAAAGCTTATTTAGCTGACACTTGGGAGGGAGGGAGAGGGAGAGGATCTGATCCTCCTCTCACACATGTTTTAAGCCATTGTTTGATTTCTGATTTCATTAGAGTTACATCTGATTTACATGGTTGTCAGTGATGGGATGGAGTCTATAAAAAACTGAATTAGAAATCTAAGGAATATTCTGCCAAATTTCTGATGCTCAACTTGCTAAAGGAAGACATATCAAGAAACAATCTAAAGGAATGGTGGTTACTGAGCTCCTAAAGCATCAGCTTGGGGCCTGTGTTTGCTGAATTTTTTACAAGGCTAGTGCCTGAGTTGTCACAAAGTACTTTATTGAGTGTTATACTGAATTCAAAATATTTTGGAACCTCACAATTCCTCAATGGTCTCTTATCCTACCAAGTCCTGATACTAACTTTGTCTGTGTCAATCAGTCTTTTGTAAATACATCAATTTTCCATCTATCTTCATACCCTGAACACATCATCATAATATGTTAAACAGTAATGCATTCTATTGAAATGAATCCATCGGAGTTAGTTTCCAGGTTATGTCTTCTCTTTAGGATATTTACTTCATCTAATTTTAAGTACTTGGCCATCTAGCAGCCCTAATGTCCCACTACAGGCAATGGAGAACAGAATCCACTTGAGAAAGATTCAAAAACACAAGATTCCTGGTTTAAATAGCCTTCTGAAAGATCTGTCTCTGTGTTAACTGGATAGGTTCATTTGCCCATATAATTAGGCATCTGAACTAGGATTGTCTGACCATGTGTAGCCACACTTAATCTGATGTTACAAATTCTTATGGAACTTCTAATTTCCTGCACAAATTCTTCCATCAAGTTGCTTGTAGTTTTGGAGTTACAAGAGTATTTACTTAATTTCCTTCAACTACTCTTTGGAAGGATCACCTTATCCATTGCATTCCCTTAGTCATAATCTGGTTTGCCATATTTACAGCAAAGTCAGTGGACTTGATGGATGAGTAAAATCAACATCATATTTTCAGTTTCTAGAACATCTCACTTCATCCACCATTAAAACATGAAGAATCACTGTGATAGTATTCTTCAAGCCCAATTGGCATTATTGGGAGAGGACTTGCAGGTTCTGTGGGAAGGGAGCAGTCAGTTAGGCATTGTTGGGAGAGGACTTGCAGGTTCTGTGGGAAGGGAGCAGTCAGTTAGGCATTCTTAGATCATGCAGTTATTTTAAGACAAGCTCAGTTTCTAGATCTTCCTGGGGCCCCTAATACCTGTACAATTTTCTGTAGGCTTGAATCCTGAAGTTAGTAGCCAAGGTTCTGGTTTAGAATACTCAACTTTCGTGTTACCTGCAAGAAAACTCAAAGCACAACTGTGCAAAATCGTTGATGCCTGAAAGCAACCCAAGTAGCAAGAACAGTGATTGGAGTCCTGCTTATGTTTCATGTCAGAAAGATAATCTCTCATTGTAATCTTGGCAAAAAATGTCAATACAAGTTCGAATTAAATTTCAGCAATTTTAAAAAACTTGCCCTGAAAGTAATTAATTAGGAAAAATAATCTTACTGTTACCCTTCTACTGACAGTCTAAATGAAACAAAACCAGCCTGGAAGAGTCTCCAACAGGAAAAAAAAATTCAGATTTCTGTTGGTTCTTGTGTTCCCCATTAGTGCAAAAAGAACAAAACACAAGAAAAAACTTAAAGCATCCAAAAACCTTTAGCCTAAAGCACCCAAAATCCGCAAAGAGGAGATTCCTGATATTGCTGATTTGCTCACCTGTTATGGTAAGAAGATGAAAAAACAAAATTCAGCAAGGAGTAAATGCATTTGCTATACTTCACCAGGGACAAACAGTCTGCCCACCTTAGGAGCAGGAGCAGCAAGGGAGATTGGGGTACTGCTCCAAGGGGGATATGAAACAGGATGGAGTGGCATGAAGGTGCTGTGGTCATGCTGTTGAAAACAATGCAGCTAATGGGAACTAAGCCAAAAGAATAGCCCAGACAGTAACTGAGAGGTGAACTTTTCTTCATTAACTCAAGAGTACATATTATTTTTCACTCTCCTACACATCTTAATGACTGAAGTCAGTCAAACCCCACATAAATACGAAATTATATGAACTGATCCCTTTCTCAAAGAAAATTATATAAATATAGCTCAGGTGAGGAGGGAGGTCAGAGAAGACACCATCATACTTCTGGGATCAGTCAACATGCTTATCCTGTCTTCTCCCCCATAGGGATGACCCTTAGCTAAGAATCTTACTCTATGCACCCTAAATACTTCTTTGAAGCTATCTCTTATTGGTAATTAGAGGTTGTCTGAATATCACTTCAAATTCATTTTTACATTCAGTAAGCATTCTGAACCTTAACCTGTCACAGTTCTCTATTACCAGTACATTTGTTAATAAAGTGCCTTATTCCATAAGCTGGAACTTAGTGCAAATCCTCCAAGGGCGTTAGCAGGGCCTGGCAGCACGCTTGGGAAAACAGATAATGTACCAGCTGAGAGCAGGGACACCACGGGCATGTGCCCCTGAGTAGCTGGTGAAACCACCCTCGGATACAGGGGCTGGTCAGGGGGTCCCTGTAACAGGGCACTGACAGGCTGCTGGGGTGTAAGGGACTCCTCTTTCCTGGGGCACTGATGGGTGGATCAAATACAAAGGGTTCAAGGACAAACCCCTTTCACATGACACCTGTCATGGATGGGGTGCCATCAGCTGCAAGTTAAACTTTCCTGAAAAAGAAAAGAGGATTGTTCTCATCAGACTCGTACTGGGAAGGAAATTACTGGGAAGCACCTCTTTTACCTGCTTTACCTCTCCCACCTTGCCAATACAATTTCAGAAAAGCAAGAAGTCTCTTATGTGGGCTCTGACAAGTTACTCAAAGGGAAATTCTCAGCTTTCAGCTCTGGTTGTGGAAATTTACCACAGCCAGAGCTGTGAGAGCTTGAGCTGTGAGAGTTAGAAAAGTATACCTTCTCACAGCCAGAGGATGGGAAACTGAAGAAAGTTTTTGTAAACAACTGGAAATGTTTTGAGAACTCTCTGTCTCACCGAAGGTGTTTTTACTTTTATTATCTTAACGAGTTTCTGTGTAATTGACCAATGGTGTGAGAGAGGTGTTCATGCTAGGACCAACACCTGTGTCCCATGAGTCTTGCCTCTAGCATCTGGGTTATAAAAATTGAGGATTTCTCTTAATAAATGTTTTTTCTCTGAAAAAGTTCATGCTGCATTTTTGCCATCTTTTGGACTCTATTGCGACACTCTTACTCCATTGTGCAAAAAATCAAAGGCCATTTTGAGAAAATGTAACCCCATTGCTGTACAACTAATCTGGAGAAATAAGAAAATTTAAAAAAACCTGCATCTTCTGCAAACTATGGTAACTTCTTCTTGCCTATCTGTGAAGGAAATAAAGGAGCACACAGGAGCACTGTGAAGGAGCACTCCTATCAGGCTGGAATTGATTAAAAATCACAGTGAATATTTTAACTTTCCACTTTTTCATGCAAATTATTTTCAAACTTTATAATGACAATTATATAATTTTAAATTAAAATCATATTTCCATGATTTTTAATTCCATGTACATTTTCAAAAGTAAATTTTAAAAAACATTAAATACAATATTGCCTATAATAAAAGTTTCTAGTCATCTTCTCCCTTGCTTCTGCAAAACTCTCATTATATATTCATTTGAATTTATATATATAAAATATATTAATACTGCAGTTCATATGGATTAAGTTATCTGTAATTTGCATCAATAAAAGTCAGTACTGCAAGTATCTTACAACATAAAATACTGATTCAACTCCCTGTAAAATCACTGGGTAATACTATAAATCTGACTGGTAATACAGAAAATATTATATATATAATAAATAATAAATGTAGGCCATCTACTGTTTATCATTTAAAATTGACCTCAAGAGAACAGAAAATAGATATGGACTTTGATTCCATCCAATTTAAATTCTAATTTAGATTCCAGATTAATATCAAAGCTGAAAAATTATCTTGTCGGCATGGATTTTTACTATTTTATAATTCATAAATGCAATAATATAATTTTTATTGCACAGGACAACCAAGTCAGAAGAAAAAGATTCCCTATTCTCACATTCTTGCCCATATTTCTACAATATTTATGTTTAATAATTTGATTTTCAAAGACAATAGAGGAAATGGTGGAATATATAGTTTTATATGTAGGAAAAACTATTCTGTAAAAGAATTGATTTTGTACTTTATAAACCTATATGAAGCTTCAGCATGGAGCAGACTTATAAAGATGCTTCTGAATCAATAACAATCATTTTAGTTCTGTTTGGTAAATAAGAAAATATGAAAAGTTTTTTCTTTTTTGAAAGGCATGAAAATAAGATAACTAAACATAAGTTGGAGAAATGCTAGTAAATTGGAAGAGAAAACACCACTCCAGATGGCAAAAGACTTTTTTTTTTTTAATTATTTATGGTAGGATGATAGAATATTTATCAATTAGCATGTTAAAGACAATTTTAACTGAGAAAATACTGCAACATACATTTTATTATAGTAATGATGAGATGAAATAAAAGTGTCATTTCTTTTAGGTCACTATAAACATAAGTATGAGAAAAATAATTTTTGCAGGCTTTGTATTGGAATCTTTTGTTTTGGTCTTTTTTTTTCCCCCTCAGAAGTTTGGTTGCTGAGTGAATCTGACATGGATTCTGGTGGGTTTAAACTTTTTCATTTATTCTCCATGTTCAATTTTCTACATGAAAAGCCCACATCCAAACTTTGGAGTCAGCAGAGCATGCAAGAAGCTCAGACTTTGGCCTGCCACTTATACACCCTAAAATGCAAAAAGGATCTGTAAAACTAGACTGAAAAGCAGCTTGTAATGCTCTCTGCACCACTGATCAATCTTACAGTGAGGAGATTCAAGATACAGCTTTACTGTCCATACAGAACTGTGCTGACAGCCTGTGTGTTTCCAGTACCTGGGTAGTCTACTCTGCATTCCTACTACTACTGCAAACCTAGAATGATATGTGATTATCATTTAATATTTACAAGAAATCTGAAAAATGGAGAATGAGTTTGGAAAAGGCACCAAGAAGCAAACTGGTGGGAAAGCTACTTGCATTTATGTCATCTATAATATTAATAATTTAAATTAAAAAATGAATAGTCTCAATAATGTGTCATCATTAAAGTTAATAAACAAAACACAAGGTATCAAATGCATACCAAAAAAAATCTGACATTTATGCATCTTATGTAGATAAAGTAATATTTTTTGACTGCAAATTAATATTATTTTCTTTATTAGATATAGACACATACATATTCTCAGAAACCCAATACAATTGCTGACTTTCAGACCTGTATTCTGTGATACTGTGAGTTCCAAGGAGACTCTATCAAGAGACAGTCTCTAACAGATAAGCACTCTGAAGACAGGTAATTAGGATAGTGTCTCCCTGCAAATAGCCCGCAGTTTAGAAGCCACATGAAACTGATGGAAAAAGGAGGCAGGCAGGTTTTCTACTGTCATTAACCAGGTGTGGAGTGTTGTTTTTTTCAACCAATTGTTTAGCCAGTGCTAGTTGAAGAAAATTTGCAGACAGTGCAGAAAACCTTAAGAAGGGATTTTGTGTCTGAGGAAGAGATAAGCAGGCAATTGTGACTGCCACTTCTGATAGAGTAAAGATTGAACCTTGATAAATCAGCAAATGTGATAGTGTGAGACTAAACGCTTAGGGCTTGAAAGAGAGAATAGGTCTGAAGATGATGTGGTGGGGAAGGGACAGCCAGGGAGAGGCAGCCAGAAGAGAAATCCAGACAAGGCATGGTTTGATCAATGAACCAAGAAGCTGAATCTAGCAGCAGCATGTCGAATGGAAATTTGTCTCAATGTCCTATTTTACTCAAAATATATTTACTGTGATAGATCCTACATTATGTGTATGTTGCTCTTGCTGGGGCAGGTTGCTTCTATGTCAAGACTGTCTGATAGTGCTGGGTTTTATAAGGATTTCTTGCTAACTTTTAAAGTTTAAGCTTCTGCATCTTTTTCCTTTGGGTTTGGTTTGGGGTTTTTTCACCCTTTCTTCTAAGTTCCAGACTACTCCACAGATTGAAAATGTTCTAACACTATATCTGCTCTGTAATCACTTCATTTCCACCAAGTGGGACACAATCTCCAGGCATTTTCCACATGTTCTAGTGTTAATACTGGGATGAGGAAGTTGTTCTGCTATTTTTTGAAGCTGCCTCTGTGAGTGGAAATGTACTATGTAGAGAGAAATTTCAATTACTCTCCATTATTTCCACTGTTACTTAGGATACCAACTACAATATATTATATGTGCTGAATTTCTCCCCTAAACGTGCCTCAATATCAGTTTTTAGACTTTTATTTTATTTGACACAAAGTTGCTTAATCCTTGAGAGAGAAAAGCTTCAGTATTACACAGTTTATGTATTTTTAGTTATTTCTCTGTTTAGGATGCACTTATTTTAATGACATATAAAAACCTGACGGATGTACAATCAAAATGCAACTTTACTAAATTCATTTTCATATGTCTTATAAAGTTTAGATTAATGGTGACTAAGGTTATTAAATTGAATATTATGAAAAATGAACAGTCATCTCTGGGTTACAATACAGTGATTCTCTAACATCTTTTAACTTCTTAAAAAAACACCAAAACAACATAACCAACCAAATTAAAAAATTACCAAACAAACAAACAACCAACCACAAAGCCCCAAACTCCAACTATTTTTTTTATCCAACTGTAATTAGGGGGTAAAGGAAAGAAAGAAAGAAAGAAAGAAAGAAAGAAAGAAAGAAAGAAAGAAAGAAAGAAAGAAAGAAAGAAAGAAAGCAAGCTTGGGAAGTAATGATGTGAGCAAATCTGTTACATGCATATCTGCCTGAATCCAAATGGGCTTTACCAACCTCGCTCTGTGGTTTTTTCTTGCTTGCTGCTGGCTGAGGATGCCAAGCCATCCCCCAGTTTCCAGGGCACTTGTGGTGCTAGACTCCTTTACAAGGATAATAAACCCTGGAAATCTGACCTACCTGCCCATTGTGGCCTTCTAATCTGAGAGTGTAAGAAATATCAAGTGTTCAGGGGCTTGACCAGCAGGTCCCATCAGCTTCTCAGTCCGAGCTCTCCATGGGACCCAGCACCTTGGGGGTTTTACCAGGCAAGGCAGGCTGAGCAGAAGCTCCCTAGGAAGCCTCTGCCTTTGGAGCTGCTTTTATTACCCAGTATCCCAGTCTGCCCTTTTCCCCAGCTTTGGTCACATCAAGCTGCATCCAGGATTTATCCCTTGGCATGTCACCTGAGCTGCTGTAGAGTCTGTCCCGCAGGGGCTGCTAGGAAATTTGGCATCTGACGTGGGACTTATGGGAAGAAAGCAGTAAACAACTTAAGTGTTATACTTACCAGAAATTTGGCAGCTACTGTGTTTGGCTTCTTTCATATTTTTAAAACTATCACATGAAAAAAGTGTATACTAATTCCAGTTAAATATATTTTTTTTTTTTAAATTCTGACTTCCATTGACAATTCCTGGACACAGACTTAAGAAACGTAGCTTATTTTTCCCTCAGAGTTTTGGTATTTTGAACAATCTATGGGAATTCCACTAAAAATTCATCAAATGACTCGTGGACTTTTTGTTCATTGTGTAGGAGTAGAGGCAGGGGAAGAAATATATTCTCAACATTCATTTTAAAATAAATCACTTACACATGGATGTAAAACACTCTTTTAAAAAACGCTGCAAAATCTACTCCAAACCAAGGTCTATATTGCACTTAGAAAATCCAATATCAGTTTAAAGACAAAAAAAAAGAGGAAAAATATAACTAAATAAATGTCCCAACCTTTAATACAGCTGAATGCAAAATGGTTTCAAAACCCATTCTCAAATATAATCGAATATGATTCAAGCAATACTTTTTCCTTTATTTGTACAGGACAGAAGGTGCAAGATGCCTGGAAGCAGCATGTGAAGGCAGGAAGAGTCTTGGAATACAGCTGCAAACTGAAAGTACAGGAGGGTGTGGGGAGAACAGCTGGAAGCTCAAGAAGAAACAGGGCCATCATGAATCACACTTCCTTCCTAGATTGCTTCTGGAGCAGCAGGGATCTTTATTAAGAGTTTAGAGTAAGCTCCTACTCACCCACTGCTTTTTTTCTAATACAATATCTCACAGTTTCAAGAACTCTCCATGGGAAAGCAGCCAAATCTGAAGGAAGAGAATATGAAGGAGGCATGAGAATTACCTTCAAATATGCAAAGTAGGGAGCAGTCTCCACAGAGGTGGAGTCTAGGACAGGAAAAAAAAAGAACGGAAAAAAGATTAAACTGCAGCAAAGACAACTTCTGTTAGATAGTCAGCAGAACATTTTAACAGTGAGGACAGTGAATCTCAGTGATGGATTATTTGAAAAGGAATATTCTGGCAAGCTCTAAGAGCCATTTAGACAAGCATCTGACAGTAATGACATGAGTAGTGCTTATGCAGCTTTGGCACAAGATGAACTACATGAGCCTTGCTGATTCTTTCCAGCTCTTTGAATCTGTGTGCAAAACAGAAGTCTCAGCTAATCTACATCTTCAGGTTTGTTTCTGCCAAAAATAAAGGATAGAAAAAGGTGAATATGAGACTATGAGTCTTAATCTGCATGGTTCCTACTGATGGTTTTTCTTTCTATGTAAAGCAGAGAGAACCTGTATTTACATTGTCTCATCCAGGTCACATAGACAAAAGTTATTATAATTCAGTTTCTCTGCATTGCAGGATCAAGAGCTGAGTCAACCCTGCTGGGATTCAACCCACGTTCCAGGGAGTCTAAGTATTTCATATCTGATGTTTAAAATTCTAACCAAATAAAATTTCTGCTTGGAGATGTACCAGTGTGTGGACAGACTTTATTGTGTTTCTGTTTGAAATTCACCCACAAGTCTGAGAAATTCCTACATTTTAACCATCACAGAGCATTTCTTATGTTGATCTATTTACTTCTTCTTTTCAAGAGCATGCAAACTACCAGGATTTCAGTGTTTTTCAAAATTATTTTATACACAACACAATTCCATTGAGATCCACAAATGCCTTAGATTTATGCCTGCTCAGTAGCTGATGCTCAATTATTAATTCACTAATGTCTGTGAAGTGCTTTGAAGATAAAAAACATTACATTGTGGAACTGCTAACTGATACTTGGATGCTACTATTATTGCTGTTGAAGCTGTTAGAAAATATGCTTGGAACAGATCCCCAAAGGCACATGATGAGGAAAGGTCATCTATGGCAGTAGTTTATGCAGAAAGGAGTAAATCAGACTGAAATTCTGGAACTACAGTGCTTTTTTAATGCAGACTCCAAAAATCAGTAGAGTTATGAGATCAGAATTTTTTTCTTTGAAAAAAAGTATGTTTAACTATTAATAGATCAAAGGGGGGAAAATCAATATAAGGAATAACTTAAAACAATAAAGTGGAAAGGATTTCCCTCTAGCTTCTTGGATGGCAGGGCACTGTGGTTTCTGTCCTGTACTCCAATTACTTTGTACGTGGATGGGAAGCTGAGTTTGAATGTGAAAGCACATTTAGATGGAACAGCCCTTCAGGCAGTCACAGAGAATAGAGAGATCTGCAGTGGCCTCTGTGGCTGCAGAGCAATCCTGTTTGGGTTTTGCAATAGCACTGCTGTGCTTCTGCTCCAGGAAGATACCTGTGCGCTGAGATCTTCTGGGTGTCTATTTAGGGTTCTGGCTTCACCATGAATGGCCTTTTGGTGGGGTGAAGCCAGAACCCTAAATAGACACCCAGAAGATCTCAGCGCACAGGGTTTTGCCTCCAGACTCTGGCATCTAGCTGTAAGCACAGTAATGCCTTTATAGGACCCTCTGGTTTCCCTCAGGCCCACCCTCCAGCTGGGTTACATCTGAGAGTTGCTCTTCCCTCTGGCTGAGGTGTGTACAGAAAGGAGAATAGGCTTGTATTGATTTCCCACACATCATCTCCGTATCCAGACACACAGTCCTGATCATCAGATACTTTGGGCGTTTTGCTACACTTCACACTTATGTTGCTGCATTACAAAACACTACTCTCTACTCCCAGATTGCAAATGTTGCTGACCCAAACTCCTGCCACCGCTGTAGAGCACTACCTTTGAGAAAAGCTTGAAAGGGTTGTTTGGCTCTGAGCAGAGACCAGCTGAAGTGATTAGATAAAGCTTTGACCCCAAGTGTCAGACTCCTTTATTTGAACAGCAATTTGAAACAGCTAAACCTCTAGCCTGAGCAGATGAAAACCCCACCAGACCTGAAACACTTTAGAAATGTGGAAGACAACCAGACAGGTTTAAACATAGTGTTTCAGTTTGTCTCTGCAAGCAATGGAAACCAAAACAGGCACGCACACCCCCCACCAAGAAAAGGTCAAGAGGAAGCTTTATCTTTGATAGCTTGGTCTGAAGCACTTGAGGGTTTTAATACTTTCAGTCAACTCAGACAGACTAGGCTAACACTGCAGTGGTAGTGCAGGCATTTAAGAACCTCACTTCACATAGAAATAGAACATATGAGTTGAGTAACACAATTCTAAACAGAGGGTACTAGAAGAAGTCAAAAAAAAAGCCAAGTGACTTCAGCCAAGCCCCAATTTTAGGGGGTGGTCTTAGTTTGAAAGACAGGTGTCTGCTAAAGAAGGCAGGAGTAGAAGATGGAATAGAAGATGTAACCCCCTTCCCTCCAAATTATTATAATTTTGAAATTAAGGGGTTTTCAGGCAAAGATATGAGGAGTAGGAATAACAGTTCTTTACTAGATATATGTATAAGAAGGCAGANAAAAGAGGGCAGCCAGCCAGAGCCTCCCCCTGTGGCCGGGTCTCTTTATTTCCCTCAAGTACCCAGCAATTTGTTCCTTAGCAAGAAAACATGGGGAAAAATTCCTTTACGAGGTTGAAAAGAAAGAAAGAACGGGGAACTTCTAAAACCCCAACAGGGATGAAGCCCCTTATAAGAAGCACAATACTGAAAGCAATCTGGAACAAAACACTCAGAGGCAGGCTATCAAAAGATGCAGAATTAACTATGTAAAATGCATTTCAAATTTGGATAGCAAGGGAAGAAAATCAGTTCAAGTTAAAGCCCACAGACAGTTATTGAGGCATGATGTATATAGGAAATTTAAAACACAAGAAATAAAGGATTGTGGAAGACAGAATATGTTCAGTGCTGACAGCCTCTGAAATGCAGTTCAGGAAGCAATATGTGTAAATTCAGATGCAAGCAGAACAAGTAAAGATAATGTTTAACATCTGAAGAAAGATGCAGCAAAAGAAACATATTTGCCAAAATGTTCAACAGCCCACCAAATAAGCTCTATGTGGGCAAAGCAATTTCTCCTTAAAAGCAAAATATAATATTGCCAAAAGAGATTAAAAGACTATTAATATGTGGGGGAAAAAAAATATCAGATCTGGTGAAATTCATTTCAGAGGCTACGAGAATCAATAATGTTAACTCTATCTTCAGTAAACATGAACTGATGAAATCATGCATTAGCATGTGTGTGCCCAGCTAGCCCAGATAGGAAGATCTGATGCCAGGAGCAGGATGAACAAGCTGGTGGCAAGGGCAGCCTGTGGCCACAGCAATGATATCACAGCAGTGATATCACAGCAGGAAGTGATAGTGGCCAGACAGTGCCCTCTCCTGCAGAGCAGGTCCAGTAACAGCAGTGAAGGTCAGCCTCAGTCCAGCCCATGTGCATGTCCATAGGGACCAGACAAATCCAGTCCAGAAGGGCATTAGTTAAGGATCAGGACCAGTGAGGGAAAATGTCAAATCTCAAATGCAGTTCTTGAGCAGAGTGGGCCCAAAAAGGCACCTCAGAGTTGTTCATCTATGTACGCCTTGTGTGAGATCTGTCATATTTTCCATATCTTCTGGATATGGAAGCCCCAAACCCTGTTGCTACACCTAGGGCAGTAATATGACATCTGTATCTGTATGTGGTATATGGACCCTTTATTATTCTTATTTTTTTTTAGGAAAGCAACTGAGGAAAAATGCCTCTTTCAAAGACATGCTGAAGTATCAATATCCTAAAGTCTAACATGCTACAGTGTACATTCATCAACAAAATTTTCTTGTTCCAGAGACATAAGAGTGCTAGTGATGGGGAAAAACTGCTAGGAGATTTATTAGAGCATCTCAGAGATGTCACACATCCTCAGTTTTACATATGCTCCACTGCGATATAAAAAAGAAGCTGTGGGCTGCTGTGTGGACTCCATCCCCTCAACTACCATAGGTATACAGGCACAGAAAAATTGTGTCCCAACAGTCACTCTATGCAGTGTCTATGTTCAGTCTACGTGACTTTAATAGAAGTCTACATGACTTGGATAATGAGTGAAAATCTTATTACTCAAAGTTGAATCCTACTATTGCTCCTGGACCATATATGAAGAAGTGTAGGATATAGATCTAGCTTCACAAAACATTTGCTTTACCAGGGGAAAGAAGTTTAGTTGCTTATTGTGCAAGTTATTTTATCTGATAGAAAGGTCCAGAATAATATTTTCCCTTTTCCTTGGCTTTTTTTTTTTCAATGCAAGACTCGCATGATGCCTAGCCAGCTTCGGACACACTGATGGTTCTTGTCTGAAGTGATGAATGCTCAAGCATCACTGGTATCTTTGGGACCATCTCTTGGCTCATGGAAAAAAAAAAAGAAAACAAAAAACCTGGAGTAAAGTAACTCCCCAATTCTTTATTGTCAAAATGAAAAGTCAGGAGCTGATGCAGGAATGGGCTGCTTTAGACTGAAGGTCAATCTGATCCAGATTGCTTAATGCCGAACTGTTTCGCCTGCTGGGAGGAGGGGGATCAGTGCCAGAGGACCAGCAGGTTTTCTTCCATCTGCCTGGGTCCGGGCTGCTACCTGGACTTCCCCTTCCCCTTCCCCTTCCCCTTCCCCTTCCCCGAGACTGGGGGGACTAGTAGTCAACCCACATGGTTTTTTCCCTTCTTTGGGAATTTGTTGCATTTTGAGGATTTTTTTCTGTTCTACCCTGTTTTAGTTTTGTGTAAATAAACAGTTCAGGTTTTTTCCACTTTCACCTGCTGTTATCAATTTGTGCCATTGGCAGAGGAAAGGGGGAGGCCCATTCCCTTTGGAAGAGGCACTCATTCCAGGGCATCTCCTCCGAAAATTTTGTCTCCAAAACCAAGACATCCAGTTAATGCACTGCAGAGATATAAAAATCATGCAGCCACACTTCACAGATTATTTCTAAGAAATCTGGTAGCCTACCTTAAGTGAGCCAACCTTATGCTGAACCTTGGAAAACACAAGTCGTTTCCGAGTTCCATCATATTTAAAGATAGATTCTTAGTGGAAAGGCATCTGTTTGTCATGTTACTGACAGCTGGATTGTCTGATGTGATGTCAATGATGCCTTTGAATATTTCGTGATACTAAAAATTTGTTTACTATTTAGAGCAAGGATATAAAATCAAATGTTTTAGCACTTTGAAAGGTGCTAGGCTCTGGCCCCATAGCAGTGAAATATGTGGTTTGCGAGCAGCTGTTGCTGAAGCAGTTCCATTTTTGCATAACCTCTTTAAATAGCAGTTAGAGATGAGACCGAATCTGGGCTTCCCAAGTCATACTGCAGAGTCCAAAGAATAAGGGCAGCTAAGCCTTATTTGCAGTAAAATGTTTCTCTGAATTTTATACTTCAGGTCAGTCTTCTTCATAGAAGCCCCTAGAAATCTCCTGCTTTGCTATATAACTTGTCTGTAGTTACCATATCCATTAGCCAAAAGCACTCATAGGGTTTTATAATGGTGCATTAGGACATTGAACACTCCAGGGAGAAAATGAAGCTAATGTAATGGCAAATGACTTTCAAAATATTCTATTCGGTGCCTTTAAATTTCAGACCCTGAAAAGGAAGCAAAGAAAAAAGAAAAAGAAGAACATGAAAGGAAGAGATTAGCCTGTGACTGAAAGTCCAGCTGTGTAAACAAGTTTAGTGACTTCTTTTATCTCTAATTGGTCTTATACATTGATCTTTCTGGTGCCAAAATCACACACTTCACATTAATTCTTCAGTAATATAGCATTATTTCCGGATGGAATTGGTCTGAAATGTGAAACTGATATGTGTCACTTGCAATCTACTAACATTTCCAGTTTTTTCCAGTGAACATCAACAACTGTCTTTAGTTATACTACTTTAAAAGTCTGAACAGGAAACAGGTTTATACCACTGAAAATGTGAATATAGGCACTAAAATTGTGTTAATAGTGCTATTCACTGCACAAGGCTTAGAAGATACTCAGCTGGCATAAATTTTTTGGCCATATTACATTAACTTCAGAGATGTCATGCCAGTTAATATGGTCAAATTATTGGCCTATAGACTTCAGAAGATATCTGTCTCACAAATGCAGAACAGGCTGTTGTCTTTTCTGATAGTTTAGGACCTTTGAGTAACAAGATATTCCTGTAATTGTGTAGACTAGTCAGGAGTAGACACTGGGGTAGACACTGAAAAACTCCAGTTAGACAAAGAAACCATGTGTACAGACAAATGAAAATCAATACTGATAAATGCAAGGTGATGCACGCTGGCCATAAAAATAAATTAATGAGGCAACAAGCAAATGAACTGTCTATCCATCTGACACAGGTCAAAGGCACCCATATGTGAGAAAGGGGTATCAAAGCAAAATCACAGTCTGTGTTCAGCTCTGATCTGAAAACCAAATATTTTAGGCCACATGACATATGTGGCACAGTGAAATATATAAAGAAGATTGTGTCAATAAAATGATATAGTACTGCCTGCACAGTTAAAGGATATTTGATAACATTACACATAGGAATGAGAAATGTGTGTGAGAAACAATAGACTTCTGTTCTTCTGTCCTTCTCTGTCTTCCACAGGATTATTACATAAAGCTAGAAAAGTGTAAGTTTGGAAGGAATCACTGAGGTACACTTTCCTGCTGTAAATCATTAAACTGTGATTATCTTGCTGTATATATGTGCGTGTGTCTGTGTACAAAGCTTGGATATAACTGAGCTTAATAACAAGACTGGTAACTAGTAAAGCACTCATAACTAATATAACTGTCATTAACTGATAATAAACATTATTTCATAACCAACCAACCAAACATAATTCATGGCCTCTAGTGTTTACAGATTGGTCATACAATAAACAGATTTTTGCATTTAGTAAGTCCTTTGAGGCAGGCAGGAACTGTGAGAAATAGAGTACTATACTAGATTAATGTCAAATTAATTCAGTTTGTAAATTTCGATTTTGCTACCAATAATTGTTTTCTCTCAGTACATGACTAGACAAGACCCTGAGTGACCTGCTGTAGTCATTCCTGTTTTGAGCAGGAAGGTTGGATTAGAGCTCCCCAGAGATGCCTTCCAACATTAATGATTCTTTGATTCTATGATTAAATGGAAGAATACAAACAATTTTCCAGGACTAATGTTGGAAGAAAATTTCTGTGCTAAAAGGTGTATGTGGCTGAATGCATTAGAAAAAAATACACCAAAAGAAGGATTTACAGTTTGGGGCTTTTTTTCATTCATTCACTCATAATGGCACATAAACCAGTTTCTGTGGTGTGTAACAGTCTGTGATAGACAAATTCTTTCAACCCCAAACTAGATTTAAATAAATTGTAACAGACGTTCATTCTATGGCCTTAAAATGAAAGGGGTTAGATTTAGATTCGATACAATGAAGAAATGCTACTGTGAGGGTGGTGAGACACCAGGGCAGTTTTTCCACTTACTGATCCGAAAAGTGGAGATGGCTGAGTGTCGGAGGCCTGGGCCCCTGCCAGGGTTGGAGCCCTTGGCTCTTGTACTTGTCTTTTGCTCTTGAGATTATCTTTTTTTGTTCTTCATGTTGAAAAGTACGAAGTGAGACATCTTTTTTGCTGTTTTACGAGGTGGTTTTTTTTTTTTTATCAAGACCTCGGAGGCAGAGGCAGCATCCTCCAGGACACCAGGACAGAAAAGCAATGGCTGTTAATCAGAGCTACCTTTTATATTTTACTAACAACCATTCAAGAAATAATACATATTTTATTTTGTTTTCAACACCAGTAAACCTTCATTTTATTGATATGTCTTTTCAATACTAACTTTTTTTCACTAACCACTACACCACAGGAACNAGGTCGCTGGCTAGGCCACTTTTGAAGAGCTCTGGGGATGTAAAGAAACCACCAGAGGAGCAGGAGAAGCTGTCAGGCTTCCCTGGACTCCAACAAATCTGAGATGTCAAGAAGCCTTCTCTGGCCCAGTTTAAGTATCCAGTGTAGATAAAGTTCCTATTGACTTTTCACAGCAGAGTTGGTTCTTCTAAGAACGTGTTTTGGTGGGACAAGTTAAACACCATCTTTTGTTGTGAAAGAGGTCTTTAGGCCTGCTCTCATCAGTTGTCTTTGATTTCTGTGTTAAGGTAGGTCTGTTTGGCTTGCAACCGCTGAAAGTAGATGCCCAATCTTAATTAAAAAATGAAGAAAGTCAACTGAAAGAAAATATTCATAGTAAGGAGCCAGGAATATAGATGTGTACTTCACTGATTCATTGTTACAAGTGTTACCAGTGATGCAACTGAAGAACATCGTTCTCCAAAGGCAGAGCCATGCCACGGGAACTGAAGGAAAATGCCCATGAGCAGATTTCACCTGGGGACCAACCTCTAGAGGGCAACACAATCACATGAAATGGCAAAGCAATACCAGGAGGGGCACTATGAAAACTGCACCCTGATCAATACAGTTGATCCCCCCTTTACATCCTAAACCCTTATTTCTATAAAACCTAACTCAAAGGACAGGTTTTACAAAATGATGTGTCACCAGATACCCCCTGTATGGCTACTGTGACCATATTGTACCTTCTGTGACACTCAATCATCACCATAAAATACATGACCTTCCACTCTAAAAATGCATTCCTTAAGCTTGAAACAAACACAAATCTCTATAGGTTCTCTAGTATTTTATTCTCATGTAGAAGATTGGAATGCCATATTTGGACCTCCAAGCTCTGAGTCTACAACAGCTCCAGACTACTGATCCTCAAGCCCTTTTTTCAAAGCATTCTCCAAACCCCCTCTCCCTGTGTGACTCAGTGTGATAGTTTTTAAAGATATACATATATGTAAATTAAATCAAAACATTCCCACAGTTGTTAACTAAGTATCCCAGTGTCTTTTATCTACTACATCTCTACTTTTCTTGGATGACAATCACTTCACGGAAAGCATCTGCATTTTATATTGGAAAAATAAAACATACAGAACATATTCTCTGTGTTCCACTTGCAAAGAAACAAATCCTATTAACTGAAACAAGGATTAGTCCTCAAAGTTCTTTTTTAAATAGGTAATACTATAGATATTTTGTTAGCAGGAAAATAAGAGCAGAAATGGCATATGATTATTTCTCTTAGAGCACTCTGGAAAGCCTTCAATCATTAGCTCCTGCAGCCATTCACCATGGACTCCAGACTAAAGCTTTCATTTTCAAATGTCAATTTCTGCTGTTAAATTAAATGAAAATGTGGATCAGTATGATGCATCATCATCTAAAGTAACTTCCAAGGAAATCACTGGAGTAATGCCATTAGTGCTGCCTGCATTCTCAAAAACATTTGGGTGAACGGGAGTGAGCTTTGTTTCAGAGGCTGCCAAATGAGATCTTCCTTCAGCCAAGGCTGTGAATACCCTGCCTGTCACCCAGGGCAGCTCTACCCATGGGACTTGGGACTGGCAAGAAAATGTGCTGTGGCCTGGGCCATGTGCTCCTAATGCACAGGTCAGGCTGCAATCCCTGCTGCAATCCCTGCTGTAGTCCCAGCTCACATTGCTGCCATCCGCAGGGGGACTCGGTGTCTGTACAGCCATACCAGGTGCCACAGCAAGCTGGTGGTGGTGGTGGAGGGGGATGGAAGGGGTGGCCACTGAACTAGATAGAGCCAGACCCAGTCCATTCCAGCCAGCTCCAAGAGACCTGCAAGTCACAGCTGAGCACAGCAGCCAAGGTGGTGTCACTCTGGGATAACAAATTCCAGAAAGGATAAAATGCTTCATGGCTATGTGAGGAGTAATAAAAAATGAGTGAGAACCAGCCCTGCAGAGACCAGAGCAGTGAGGAAGGAGGGGTGGGAGGTGTTCCAGGTGCTGGAACAGAGAATCCCCTGCAGCCCCTTGTGCAGCCCATGTTCAGGCAGCTGTGCCCTGCAGCCCATGGAGGTCCATGGTGGAGCAGAGATCTACCTGCAGCTCCATGCTGGAGCAGGGTGATGTTTTCTGAAGGAACTGCAGCCCAAGGAGACCCCATATTGGAGCATGGGAAAATTGAGAGAAGGAAGAAGCAGCAGAGAAAGGACTGTTACGGACTGACTGAAAACCCCTCACTTCCCAACCCCTTGCACTGCTCAGGATGGGAGAACTGGGAGAGAGGTTGTGAATTAAGGAGTGAAGTTGAGCCTGGGGGGAAGTGGGCTGGGGGTTGGGGGAAAGGTTTTGTTTTAATTTGTCTTCTTTCCCTCTATCCTAATCTGGTTTAATTGACAATATATGAAATTCATTTTCCCCAAATCAAGCCTGGTTTGCCCATCATGATAAATGGCAAGTGATCTCTATGTGTTTATCAGAACCCGAGAGGTTTTGATCTTATTTTCTCCTTCATACTCGCAAGAGAGGGGAGTAAGAGAATAGCTGGGTAAATATCTAGCAAACAGCCAACTCATCACAAAAACACTGAGAATAACCATGATTTTTCTAAGGAAGATCAATACAATTTTACTGTATAATATCTTTGTTGTGCAAGAAGAGCCATGAACTAGTGGATACAGAGAAAAATATTCTGAAAGGATGCACTTGGACAAAGCTGTGATGTCTCCAGTCAAGTTTGGTTAAGTCTGTCTCACAAAAAGGTTTGATTTGGACCCAAAATTCTTGTAGATTTTTACAAAATGAAATATACAAATGAATATTTTCCATCTCTCCCCCTCTTTCTTCCTATTTCATTAAGCTCATAAGGCAGTTAGTTGGAGCTAATAGACATGTCCTCTTCAATTTTTCCTGGAATTATCTCAAGGAGAGACAACTGGGTACAGAACAGTTTTGTAACTGGTGCATATTAAATCTTCTGAATATCACCCATTATATCAGTAGAGAAGAAACAAAAATCTTTCACATACCTTTCTGCTGAATTGAGAAATTCACATAGTTGTTATCTAACATGGACTTCACAAGGAGTCCTGAGCTCTCCAGATAACAGGATTGTGACTGCAACCTAAGAACATCTCATCCCCATTTTGCAACTGAAGATCTATTACAGGTTTGCTTTAGAACCACTTCAAAGACTTCTAATCTCCATTGGTATCATCTGACTGGAAATCATCCTAAGAAAGCAATGAGAGATCTCCTGTTTGCATATATGACCAAACAGACACTATCTCCCAGGAATGCATTTGGAAAATTCTCCACTGAACTTCACAAACAGCACAATTGCCCTCATGCACTGACGCCTTTGGGCGCCATTGTCTCCAAGATAATCTGAAACCTTAGGTTGGAGAAATTCGTTCATGTTCTACGAAACACCACCCACTGGCAGTTACCAGAGGTCTCCTCTAATCTTAACAAAGAGGGGAGCGACTTGCAGGACGTGTGCAGCAGTTTACTGATCAACATTTCCAGGGACCTGCCAAATAAATGGGAAGTAAAACAGGTGTGAAATTCAACCCAGTAGAGGGCAATAGACCCCAGTGTACATGAACAACGCTGCAGCCCTCGGTAAAACAGCTCTTTCCAACCTGAACATGAGGATCTGCAGAGCTCAGTAGATGGGGATGGGAGAGGAGAAGTCAGAATTCTGATAAAATAATTGATGAAACTTCCTGACCCTACATAAAAAGCTGTTCTCACTTGCTTTGTCTGATAATCTTTGTTCTTCTCCATAACAACAAAATTGATTTCAAACAAAATCATCCTATGGCATAAGATATCACCAAATTTGGTAATAAATGCTGCTATTGAGCTGCATCACCTATAAATTGATCAGTGACAGGAATTAAAAGAAACATCTTTTAGTTGAGAGAAAGCCCTACCAGGCTAAAAGTATGTGGTTATGACGGGATGCCTTGGCTTAGAAAAGAGTATTTTTTTTTCACTTTTCCATGTCATTGTAGTAGAGGTAGGAGTGTGAGTTTTATTTCTAACTGATGAGCCCCAAATAGTGTAAAGGTAAATTCAAAGGAGCAAAAACTGGCATTCAGGGAATATAAATAAAAGACATTGTTGAACTAATTTTCACTTAGTAGGATAAAAGCAGAGGACAAAAAATAATTTGACTGATTATTTCAAAGACATGGTAGAGAACAAAGAAAGTCAGCAGACAATCCTAGGACTTGTTCAAAAGACAGGGTCTTTCAGAGTAGCTTTGAAAAACTCCTGATACTGGTTACATCTTCTCTGATGCTGAAGAATGGACTGTAGCTGTCAGCAAAGGGGCTGTTGGGCTAAAGTGTGACAGATCCCTCCCCGTTCCATCTCCAAACTGCAGAGACACTGTGTATACACTTGGTGCGGAGTTATACAGCCAGGAAGACCCAAGGAAAAAGTTATGAATGAAAGTCAGTTGTCAGCAGAAAGGAAAACGAAGGCTAAATAACAGAAACAGAAGTGAAAGCTTTTAAGCAGAAAAAAATCACAGGAGAAGGTGTCAGGGATAATGCCATTAGCAGTGACAAATGGAAATCATTGATTAAGAAAGTAGTGAAAGCAGGCAAGGGAAAAATGTCTCTGAGCTTTTATTCAGCAGTTTCAAATTGTTCAAAGATTCCTACCACCACTTCTTTCAAATGCAGAAAATACATTAGGCATGATAAAAGCACTGATCAAATACTTGTCAGCCTTTATAATGAGTTAGATCTTTCAGGAGAATTGCCTGTCTATTGTGATACAAGCCTAATATCTGAATATCAGTGATTTACTGTTATTGTTTCGGCTAGATTATAAGACTTGGAAAATGTGATTAGAAGTTGCTGTAGAGGCAGGTAGTATTTTATATACATGTGCAGATCAAAGGGCCTACCTAGTCTAGTCTTCTGAATCCAGACTTAGCAAACACAGTCTTATATTTCAGAAGATGATGAACTTATGCCTGATCCATTTTCTGGGAAGTCCACCACTTACCAGTCACTCCAATACATTCTTTCTCCCTCTGAGTCCATTAAATTCTTCAGCAGAAAGAGCTGAAGTGAAATCAATTGGAGCTTTGCCTTTGACTTCAACAGGGCCAAGATTTTCCCCTGTTCCTTTGACAATACTCACAAAAGGACTGATTGCAATTTAAAAAGCCGAATCCTAGACCCCATTTCTGCCACTCACCTCCTCAAGTAAACCTCATGTCCAGAAGCTATTCTTATTTCTGGAGTTCCCATTGCATTCTTCTTCTGTGTGCCTGGCTTTAGGGTTGAAGCACTTCAGAAAATTGACTGTCTTTATATTTTCTAATTTTTCAGAACTGAACACTCTGGAGGTACTAAACAAATATTAGTAAAAGAATAACTGCAATAATAAGATAGACAACTTCACAGCATGCTGAGATTCTATTTGGAATTATTTGCCAAAGAAATTCTAAAAAAAAATTTAATTTCTCATAAATTTATGAAATAGATTTCAGAGAAACAAAATAGTGCCAGCTATTCTGAAAAGAGCCAGAAAATTACCAATAATTGGAGTGATGCATTCAGCTACTTATAAACAATTTATAATTGGTGTTATAGGGAAATATAATGAACTATGATACCAAATATGCTATTTTTTCCTTTTTTCTCCTTTTTGTAAAAGACACAGTAGTTTCACATGTTCTTCTGATACTTAATATCCCCAGTAAAACATAAAATAAATTTTTTCAACTTAAATCAGAATTAGGCAATTTCCAGCTAAACCAGGGTGATGTCATTTATCTTTTTTTTCCAAAACAAGTAAGAAAACAATAAAATGTCTTAAATGAGAAAGTGACTACAGACAGTCTTCGCTAGTTTCATCCACTAATGAAGTGAATAGCAAGTGAATAGCAACAATGGTTGACATTTCTATTGAGTCTTTCATCCCAAATCACCTTAATCAATTTAATATCCATTTAGACACATCTTTTAGTACTTACATACGACTGAAATCAAACCACGGAAATGATATGGTAATACACATTAAAAAAAAATCTGTTTTATTCTGAAGTTCAAAGGGGGAAGGATTTAACAATGGAAGCTATATGGGAAGATGTTCAAGAGACTGAGCAGACACTTCATCCATGACTAAACTTGTAAAAGTCATGGCAGAATATTGTTTCGCAAATGGATAAAGTATTTGGGACCCTAGGATTCTTTCCTAATCAGGTGAAGATGATGCAAAAGCCGATGCATGTTATGAAGCTTGTTTGATCCAATCTTTAGCACAGGTGAAGTTTTTCCCATTTAGACTTCTTTTTTTAGCAGATAATAACCCCCTCCTTCTTCCCTCCTTCCCCCATAAACAAAATAAATATTGTCTGAGTGGTGACAATCTATTGATGCAGAATCTTGTTTAAAGCCCCGAGCCTTTAAAAATATGTTCATATGCTTAATATGACTAATTCCACTAATAATATAAGATAATTATTGAAAATTAAATTAAAAGCTAACAAGACACAGGATAAAGAAGTTGAGAACACTTATTCAGATTTAGAGAATAAGAATGGTCCTCTAGCAGATGTTGAAGTGAATATGCTCTAATGAATTCATGTACATGAAAAAATGTATATACACAGAAACACTCATATAGCCCTTACCTCTGAATTTAGTCTTTAGCTCAAAAAGCTTGACTGGATTAAATATAGAACAATGGAACATCATTGAACATTATGAAAAATAAATTCTTTCTGCTGATCTAAGTAATTTCATAAATCTTTATATCTTCGTGTCACAGTATCCATTTTACTTACATTCCACTACTGGCAGCTATGACATTTTGAGAAAATATGTCTTTATAACTATATACTAATATAATAATAAGTTTAAGCAGAACAATGAATGTTTAGATTCTGCCTTTTTGAAGGCAGGAGTACATTAGAAGAGATGTGAAATTACTAGTTCCATCTCTAAACTAGCAAGAGGGAAGGCATACATATAAAAGAGAAACCAGCCAGAAAATTGCAGAAAAAACAGAGGGAACTGAAAATCAAACAAAAGTAAAGGGAGGATTGTCAATTCCTGTCTGATTTTTGGTAAAGGTTTATGGTCCATCAAACTTCCCTTTGGCCATTATTGGCAGACCTGTTTCCCTTGTGCTCTGCTCAGCCCGGGCTTTATGAATTAAAGAAGGTTGGGAATAATCAATACCTCAAGCAATAAATCTCTAAGGAAACCCATAATCTAAATAAAATTACCTTGATTTACTAAATTACATCAGTTCTTTGGGTTAATAAAATAAGGGTAGACTGTGACTCCAGCACAGTATCCAATATCCAGTCAGTGGAAGTGGGAAGGTATGGAAAAGCTTAAAAAAAATCAAGGTGTTATATTCTGTTCTGTTATCTCAGTAGTGCAATGGGAAATAAGGATATTCTTTAGCTCAATAGGTATCAAAATTGGTTTTTGATTCTGTTTCAATGAGTTTTAGAAACATCACCCAAAATCTTTTATGGAAAACTACATTTCTGAAGAATTCCCAGTGAATAAACTGTAATCCCTTCAGAAAATTTTGCTTTATAAATAAATACTAAATTCTCTAATTCAAATTGAGAAACAGGAATTAGTGTGTTGGCCTTGTGGTTTTTCTCACTATAAGAAGGTGGACAGATAATTTCTCCTTGCGACACATTAGGATTCATTGGTATGAACTCACAGACATAATAATCTGAGATGCATGTTGTGTGTTTGCTATATCTCTGTTCCATCTTCTTTATTCAGTCTCCAAATGATATTAATTATGGAATTTATTTAAAATATTCTAGGCCAAGTTATTCCACGTTTTTCAGTTACACAACTTCAGATACATAAAACAAGAGGTCTGATTTTCAAGAAAAGTAGTTGTTCAGCTGCTGAAAAAGCAGCTGACATTTATTTTAAAGTAGAGTTCCAAAATATATTCATTTTTAAAGACTGTGTCCTTAAGGTGTATGTGGATCAGTGCTACAGATCTGTAATACCTGGCTGTAGCTCCTTCTCTCCTTTATGCTTTACTTTCAGTGGGACCTCAGGGAGTCATATAATTTTAAAATTTACTACAGAGTGGTGGGGACTTTGGTATTCAGGATTCTATAGTTCTTACTTGTTCCTGCTTCCTCACTGTTCCCCAGACTCCTGCCCCTCACAAACCAGAGGCTGGTGTTGGTGGAGTTGTGCAATGAAGGTGAGTCTGTGGGGTGAGGGTGGGTAACGCGCGCAGCTGAAGGTGCCCAGCTGGAGGATGAGGGAAATTCAGCATCCTCAGGCATATCTGAGTGGGTGCTGCCCTGCTGAGCCCTGAGCACCCCCAGACCCCCTCCCATCCTCAGACACCTCCCTGCTCTGCTCTCAGAGGGTCACCTCAGCAGGTAGAGCTGGTAAGTTGGCCACTGTTCCAAACCTTCCCATTTCACAGTCTCATAAACCTCTGCAGAAATTTGATGTCATGAACTGAGGCACATAAGATGCCAAAATATGTCCAATCCTGCTATCCTAGCTGTAGCAAAGGTTAGTTCTGCAAGGGGAGGAGGGGGGAAATGTGACTGCTTTCCTTGTCTTAGATTAATCTGCTACCCAGTGGTGATGCCTTAAATGGCTACCTAGAAACAGAGACTAGACAGGAATAAAGGAATAAAGGAGGTATTTATTTGAAAGGCTTTCAGAGGTACACTCTGGGCTCCAGGGGTCCTGCCTCAGTGGATCCCAAAATGGACAATGACAGCTCATGTCCATTTTGTTCTTCACACTTTGATATCAGCATCAATTCACCAACCAGAACCCAGCCAATGATGGAATTTCCCCAAGCTTGCCCTCCTCTTCCCAAGATGATGGTTTACAGTTCTTGTTTCTGGATGTCCTTGGAGAGCAAGCTAGAGAGGCTTTGTTATTCTATCTTAGCATAAGAGAACAGCATTTAAGAAGCTACAGGAAACTTCAGAGTTACACTAGCAGTATAGGATTTGAAAAATATAAAAGTTAAAACCTAAGGCATCAGTGGCAATAAACAGTTTAGGAAATTTGGAGTTGGAATTTTCAGATGCAAATCGTTTTGGGAAGGTGGATAAAGCTGGGCACTTTGCTATTATCAAACTTTTGCATTCATATTTAAAATGTCTAAATGCAAAATGATTATGATCTTTGAGTATGTTGCACAAAACCAAAGCACCTGCCCCTCCTCTGGAGCTCGTCCCTCCATGTAACCTTCTGGTGTTACTTGGGGCATCAGTGGTCCAGGAGTGCCAGTCTCAGGTGTCCAATGAGCAATCACAAAACTTTGTCTTAGTAAATTAGTATTAATTGTTATAAAAGTATCAAGGAGAAGAGGAATACCGTGAACTGAAGAGAGCCTGGAACTTTGATCCAAATCAGATGTTTTGGTAGCTCCATAGGCAAAGCCAGGGATGATATTTGGGAGTCTTTCATTGTCAAATAAAAATTAGCATTTTTAGTCTATGCAGAGGTAAATTATGCAGCAATCAGTGATGAGCTGAAAGGAGCAGAATGGAATCAAAGGAGAGACTGAGATGGAGAATGAAGCAGCAAAGGAAAAAACTGCAAAGTAAAAAATGTCTACCAAATGAGCACAGGAAAAGAAGAGAGGAACCCTTAAACTTTCACCATCCATTCCCTTTTTCTCCTTGTCTTCTCCCCTGTAGTGATTCATTTTGGTGAGGAGTCTGCAGTGCTCAGCTCTGTGGAGTACAAGGGCAGTGTAGCAATTGGTTTTCTACTGGCATGGGCAAAGTAAGTACTTGCACTAAACAGTTGTTTACTAAGAAAATGTCACCCTTGCCCACTCTTTCTGTGTAAGGAAAAGCAGCAGTTTGCGCTTGTGCCATTGAAGGACAGCTGAGCCATGGCCACCAGGTGACAAGGGGGCATCCCTAGCAGCTGCTGGCACAGGGAAAGAAAGGTCTCACATCAGGGTGTTGCAGCTGCAGTTTTACTCCTCATCCTGTATATAGGCCTTGAGCAAAAAAATTTAGTGTTGTGCATGGATGAGAATCTGCTCTAAACCAGGACCAGTTGAGTCCCTCAGACTGAAAGTTTCTGAACACTTTAGACTGATGATGGCTGCCAAGAAAAACCTCACACTGCCTTTTTCCACATCACCGTCTGCTCATTTTACTGCCACTTACCACTGACACAGGTGTTTTTGTCACTGTGCTGGGAACTGAATCAGGGAATTCATGGGGTTAAAAGTCAACTTTCTGGAGCAAGTGGGAGACAAATATTTGTGCCAGTAGAAGGAAGAGAGTAGGAGTAGAAGAGAGAGCAGAGCAGATAGGAGTGGGCCTGTACCTTTTGGCAGGATCTCCAGCTTGCTATGTTCCTGAAATTGTGATCTCAGGCAGATGGTGGAGAATGAGGAAAGGCCTTGTCTTACCCAAGGCATGTTCCCAGTAATTAGACAATGTCTTGTGCAATAGCAGTCAGATCCAACACTTCCCATATTTCCTGGAACTTTGCTATCCTTGTGCACTAAATACCTTATGAACTTCTTAGGAATAACCTTTATTTAGTACATGCTTGACAACTATTATATTTTGTTGAGATTTTTTTTTCTTATAATCACACATTTCACTCTTGCTACATTAAACCTTTTTCCAGTCCTCATGTTCCAATCTGATATTCCTATCTGTTTTTTTCTTTTTTTTTTTTTTTTTAATATTTCTGGTGTTCTGCTGCCAAATATCTATGTCATCTTACGCTGTATGCAGGGTAAAGCCTCCCCTTTTATGTGTGACAGTAATTCTGGCAGTTCTCCTGTGCTGTTCCATGTCTCCTCACCAGAAGCCCAATCTCTCTCCAGGAAATGGAGAAAGCTGGCTTAAGTACAAATTTAGGCTGTATAGTTAAATTAATCTTTATAATTTTTTGTTCTGCTTAATCTGAAACAGTTTATGTAGAAAAGTTAATAGTGTATTTTCCATGAAGAGTTTTTAAATATACTAGTTTGCCTAGCACACAGAAAAGAGAGTTTGCATAATATCATGACAAAAAACATCACAGAAATCTATGGTTTTAATTTGAAGGTGACATCAGAGAATGATTGACTGAATCTTCAAAGACAAGAATTATATGATTTGTCAAGAAGCTGCACCTAGTTTTCTTTTACTAAATAATTAAGGTAGTTCAGGGTTTGTTTGTAAAGTGGCTTGCATGAGAGAGCTAGCAAGAATACTCATTTAAATGTGGAAAACAGACACAAATAAGGCTTTTCTACTATCGAACCAAAACCTTCCTAGAATGAGAGCTGAAATAAAACTTATTAAGTTCTAAGTAAAGCTCATTAAATTGTGTTGAAACAAGTCCTTTTTAAGAAGTGAAGTTTTCAAAACAGCACTGAAGCATTTTGTATTGAAAGAAATAACCTTTGTCCTTTTCTGGGCAAGAAGAACTGGGCTGTCTCAGAAGTGTTGGTAATTATAACAGCTTGGAATGGGTGGCTATGGTCTGTGCTATGAAACTGGAAGCATGGGAATTTTCATTGTTGTCATTTCTTTATTTGTATTACCAGAAACCAAAGATTTGCCCACAAAATTTATAATGTAGGACAACAGAACGTAGGAATGTGATCTATTGATCAAGTGCAGACATCTGCCATGTACATGTTGTATAGCTCTGTCTACAGCTGAACTAAACAATAGATAGGATCACCACCCACCCAGGAGCAGCAGGAAACATTTCCTCCTTCCTAAAGCCTATGTCTGTATATGAGATGGATATAAAACTGCTTCTGTCCTTAAAGCTTACCCACACAAATACAGCAGATTGCAGGTATCAAAATGTCAGGTAAAGCAGCTCCAGCCACCCTTATCAGACAAGGGGAACAAGTCAATGGAGGCAATGACAACACCAGTAAATCAAAAGTGGTGAAGGCCATTTTCTGATCGTAGGAGGCTGGTATTGTTCTGCTTGGAAACCTGCTGCTCCCCCAGAGTGAAGCAGTGTGGCAAGTGGCTCAGGATGTATCCCATGGCTCTTGGTGCTTGATGCTTCCTCCTGGAAAAATGTCCTTAAGGGAATGGGCACAAGTCATTCCTGCCTCTTCCCCTGAGACCTGGGAATCACCTCCTCTGTGATAATTCCCCAGCTGTGCACGGGACCTGGTTGGAGGCATGTGCTGGCCCCAGCCAAAGCATGCTAGGGACTGCTGTAGAAATTAAATTTTTCAGTCATTATCCAACCCCTGTGCATATTCCCATCTTGATTTATAGAGAATATAGAAGTTTGCCAGAGTTGTGTTAACAAGTGTGATAGCAATGTCAGTGTATCAGCAGCCCAGCATGTTATGCTTAATTGTAGAGGTTAATGTATAATTACAAGGGATATATTGCAGTGAGTTATTATGGAAATATAAATAGATAGAAGAACCTTTGTGCTTCAGTTAAGAGCCACATGTTTTATGGGGTATTTTGTATTTGCATCCAGCTCTATCCTCAGAGGCCTGAGAGAGCTCTCGTTAGCTCCACCATTTCCATCTACTGATGCACTTCAGGGTTTTTTTCCTTTGTCTCCAATTGCTCCCTGCTATATACACTCCACTCATAAATTAACTAGATTTGTGGGCATTTATAATCACAAAATTACCTAGGCTAAAAGGGATTTCTGGGTCTCATCCAGTCTGCACCCCTCCAGTGGGTGGCCATTCAACTGACTCTCTTAAAAAAATGAGGATCATATTTTGCATTTACAGTTGAGTGTCCAAAGTATTGCAATGTGAATGCCACCCTTAGGGAACATTAACTTTGAAAAATCACCTTACCTTTCTGAAAGGCTTTCACATCTCATGCTTTCATAGTCTGAAATCAATTTCTTTTTTTATCAGATTCTAGAAGGGAGGAAAATACTCAACTTTGATTAAAAGCGGAAAAAAATATTCCCATTTTACTTTCCAGGATTTTTTCTTTTAAAAAATAAGTGTGAAGTATATATCCAGTTCCATTCCTTGAAATGTTCATTTAGAAAGCCTTTCTAATCCATTTCTACTCCTTTGTTGTCTTATTTTCGTGAAAGAATGATACAGTGAGAAGAGAGCTAGCTTTATGTTGGGGCTTTTCTTTTTATACTGCAAGTCATAAAATAAATTTTTTCATTCAGAAATAAGGCCACAGCAGCTGCATTGCCTTTGCAAAAAAAAAAAAAAAAATTGTCTGTTGCAGATTGAAGCCATCATCTCTACACAGCTTCATAACAGAAGGTTTTTTGTTTTTGTTTTTGTTTTTTTTTTTATAAATTTCTTTCCTATTCTTTTAATGATTGTTTTTCTTCTCTGGCCAACTCCACTGACACTGTATCAGCACTGATGGAGCTGTTTGGAGGTAGGTGACACAACTGTCACTGTATCAATCTCAGCCTTAAGCTGTCAATTCCACAAGAGCATTTGGAGTTGAATTAGACAGTTCCCCTGACATTGCAACCAGAACATGTGAAAGACACTTCTATTCCTTGGGATGCGTTGGAGACACTTTCATTTACGGAAAGGACTCACTGACACTCTTGTTCTGCCCACAAGGATTAGTCAGACTCTTTGTGGAAATCAAAGGAAGCTGGTGTCAGTACAAACTCCACCTCCACCAGCTTTCAGGTGTCCCAACTGCCCAGCCTGACTGCCCACCGCAGTTAAACTTCCAGTGAACTCTGTCACTGACATTCTGTTCCTTGATTGTATATCCCCATCGCCAATAATCTTATAAAGACAGGTTTGTTTGTGATTTGTAATAAATAAGGTTGTAAGATATCCAGACCATTTCTAATAACAGAATACTCTTGAAAGCATCCCACTTCCCTCCATATGGAATGAAGCACCCTGCTTATTCATCTTATTCATTCTGTCAATTTTCTTCTGCACCTATCAGCACCTATTCTGATACGTTGTTTTTTTTTTTAATTTAAACTTCATGCATTTATAAATATCATTGAATAAAGTCCTGGTACTAGCAGATGTATTATCTTTTATATTCTCAGGCTGGCTGTACTTGGGACAACAGAGTTTTGACCTATGTCAAGATAAGACAGTAGTTAAAAGAAAATAATCAAGGACACTGCTGCTAGAACAAGAAGTCCCTAGATTCTTGGCACAAATTTAAACCTTATAATAGCATATTAAGACCTGATAGCGATGTTGGTGTGCACTTGTATGAGCTGCTTACATGTGGAGCTGCTGTTGTAAGAGGAAGGCATTAATAATATAAGTAGACTATACAAATAGTGGAATCACAAAGGAACATTTGAGGTCATCAGCTCCTACAATTATGAGCTCACTTAGGTATCTGGAGATAGAAGTTCACTATTAAACACTGTTTTAACTCTGAGTAAAAACATAACTGCACTGGTCACAGACAGCTTTATAGTTGTAACAGAAATTTGGATTAAATCTTGTTATTCTCAAAAAATGTTCTTTTAACAGGAGAATATGTCATTTTAAAATTTTAAGACTCTGTACATATGTGAACTTTCTGTGTATATGTATATAGAGTTTTTATATATATTCTTACACTGGAATGGAGTGTATGTGTATATATAGTCTTACACAATGCATACTGACCAGTTTTTGCATGTAGCATCTTTTTCAAAATGCATAGTTGATGTCTCCCAAAACTCGTTCTCCTTGCATTTGAAAGCTTTTTTTTTTCTTTACTACAGTTATTATTTTTATTAATCTCAGGAAATTAAACTGAAAATGCATAGGGTTTTACATCCGAATTCACCGGAAGAATGAGTCACAGAAGTTATTTCTGGCACAGTGCTTTTAAAATTAAGCTCTAGAACATTTGTACTTTACCATCATAAATGGATTTTACCATTTTGTATTACTTTAAAACAATATTCTGTATGAGAGTGAACAAACTCTCAGCCATGGAGATGATACAAAACCTATGGAGAATGGAAATTACAGCGTAATGGAAATGATGGCTGGGAGCCATAGCACCCAGAGCTGTTAGCTCACCCCAACAGAAGTGCCAGGCTGAGCTGATTTGGTCAATGTTTGGTTGGGATCTCCAAGGCTGCTGAAGGAAGTGGTGGTATTCTCTGTTCTTGAGTCACCACTGGGTCAATAACCTGTGTGATGGGAGCCAGCAGAATTTCCTGGAAGAGCTGTGGGCATGATGTGAAATCATGGTCCTGAATATCAGGAATTATTTCAAGACCACCATGAACTTCATATGAGGAGTAGAACGGGTGATCCTGGGTACTGATCACATTTCAGTTTCAGCCTTTCTTATGTAATTTCTCAAAATTATTCCAGTATTTCCTCCTCTTTGGGGCAGAAGAATAAAACTGGTAATGCCAGGATGATGGAGTACTGAAAAAGGTTTAAATCCCACTGAAAGAGACTTTTACTCAAATCCTGTCACTAACTTGAATGAGATTTGGATCACAACTAGAGCCCTTAGCATAGTAGGACTGTGACAGGGCTTATGTGTTTTTGAAGGAGCTCTTTCCCTTTTCATGCCTTTCCCATTTGAGCAACACTGGCATTGCCTTTCAGCCATGACCACCAGCCATTACTCAGAGATGCTGTCAGGCCCCATCCTGCTCCCAGAGCAGCTCGACTCCAGACTGCTCTCCCCCCCAACCCCCCTATGACATTACATTCTCCCCAAAAACAATGACACAAATCTGATTTATAACTGGTGGTAAAACTTTATTATTCAAGTTTAGATGTAACAGACATCTTTGCTGCCTGAAGATTGTTTGCATAAGAAATACACCAAGAACATGTTTGTGAGTAGAAATGAACATGCACTATGAAAACCAAAAAACAAAACAAAACAAAAAAACCTGAAACAAAACAGAACAAAAAACACATCCATGTGTTGTAAGGACAAAACATTAAGAGCCAGCATTCTAGAGTCAAATCAGGGCTACAAGTTTAATGATGGTTTTTAGCAACATGAAGTCATACTTTATGAAGTTCTTTTTTTTTTTCTTTTTTTTTTCTTTTCCTGCTGGTGAATTTTCTATAAGCTAAATTTACAATGGCATTTTGAGATGTTTCCTTTTCTCCTGTTCTCCTACACAGAGCTTAGAGGCCAAAATGATAGGAATGGAAAACTGTGGTAGCTGTTACAATGTTTTTACTTTACTAAATGTAATTTTGCTTTCCTAGTAAAGGAATTTTACTAAATGTAACAAAGAATCAAATGAAACTGGTATTTATCTGGCTGTCAGCCATTTAATTATTGTCTTTTATCCTCATAAAGTAAATTGGGGTGTGTGTGACTACTATACAGGTAGCATCTTACCAACTGCCAACTTTCCAGAGCTGGCTGAATGAAATAAAAACTGTGAGGAAGAGGGTATGGAGGAATCCTATTCTGATGTGAGAAAATTAAGTAAATCATTTTACTTGGCCCATCTTAACTTTAGAGGAAAGTTTAGAAGGGATTTCTCACTTATCTATCACATATGGGATATGCTGACAAATTGCTCATTGCTCTTTGCCAAGCATAACTGTCTCCACAGAAGCAGAAGGAAATATATCTACCCTTCTGGCTGCACAGAAGCGACCTTCTAATCTCCTTGGCTTTCCCTGACCAGTATTAGGAATTAGCATGTTAAGTCAGCCAAGAAAAATCAATACAGGAGCAAAAATGAGAATATATTTAGACATACTGGGCAAAAAGCAGATGGTAGACAACATCCTTAGCACATAAAGCAAGAAGTTATGACTACAAAAAAACAATGTCCAGTCCAAGGGTGGACTTGAAAGTCTGTCCCTGAACTGAGTAGTAATCCACAGTTGCCAAATCAGTTTTTCCCATTGCACAATCACTGTTTCAGCACTGTATACAATTAGCATAGTCACTTGTCCTGCTGCCCCTCTAACTCCAAAAATAATCTATTGCTCACAGTGTGTCTCAACCTTTTGAGATGTCTCAATTTTCTCTCTCTTTAAAACTGCCACAATAGACAACAGTGCCTTTTTTAGGCAAAACCAAGATGTATGCATGCAGTATCTTTCGCCCTTTCTGAAGAGTCCATGAAAAACTAAGGGAGGAGTTTCATCAGCACAGTGGCAATGAGGTGCAAAACTTCTTTTGGAAAGCACTTTGAGTTTAGCACCTGAACACAAACCGTGCTCTGGAACATCTTCATCTCCTGCAGCATTAAAGGGGCTCCAGCCAAAGTGACACCTTAGAGCCAATCTGGTTTGCAGATGATGTCACAGAATGGCTCCATCTATACAGAGAATTACTGAAAGCACTGTGCCTGTTCTGCAATCTGATTAGTGACAGGCAGCACAAATCCTCTGGTTTTGAAGCATCTACTTATTTTGTGATCCAATTTGTGATACTTTTTAAGATCTTAAACTACCATTCCTTTAGTAAGAGAAGTGCACCACCTTGAAGCCACTGACAAATTGAGAACAAAGACTGATTGTTTGAAAGTTCAATTTTTAGTGCCGTAAGTTGATTGAAACACAGTGGGTGCAGTAATTACTTGTGTGCTAACATTGGTTACCATCTGAAAGATATTAAATAAGATTATTCTTTTCCAGTGTCAGGAATTGTTTTTCTTTTTATTAGTATCCATTGTGAGGGGGACTGGAAGATGGATGGAGTCACCTCTCTTTTGTTAAGAAGCAAAACTCTGCTCCCCCTATCCAAATCAAAGAGAACAGGCTATGGCAAAATCCCATTTCTTAAAAAGCAGAAATCTTAGAACATCTCAATATGTCATGGCAAGAACAATGAACCTTTTTTCAAATTTTATGTGCACCATCTAGGTGTGCAAAAGTAACATTCAAAACTCTGTCTTGTTCTTTGCACTCATAAGATTTCATTTCTCCTCATCCCCAAACCCTGATACGTGTATTTCCTGTTACTTGCCTCTGCTTCTAAGTTTAGCAAGAAGTGTTATGAAGTTCAGGGTAGTGCTCAAGTCATACAATGCACATGTCCCTCCTAAATATTTTGCCATGAAGATGCAGCCTCTACCAATGAAGAAGCAAGAGGAACTGGCAGGTCTTAAATGAAGTAAGTAAAATCAGTAACTACTGAAAATCGGCAGGCAGCTACCTTTGAAGCTGATAAAAATCACTGCTTAGTGAGTATAACATCTTTCTTGGAAAAGCTGAAAAGGACACACACTGAACCCTGACGTAACGAAACGAGGGCAATCTATTTCAGTCCCCACAGAAAAAAAAAAAGAAACAGAAAATACCCAACAAAAATAAATCCACAAAAACCAAGTCAGAACTTATTATTGGAGAACAATAGTAAAAACATAACCAGACTTTGTCACTGGTATCAAGCTGGAGATTCATCTAAAAAATAGAATAAGAATGTGGCCCAACATCCTTTGCTTGCTAACCTAGAACACTACTGAAGGGTTACAGAACTCAACCACGAGCAGATTGAGTGGGACGTTCCATATGCTGCTCACCACTAAAGAAGCAATGGGTGGAGCAGGAAGGAATGCAGCCTAATGCTGAACAATAGCCTGTCTGTGCCTAACAAATCAGAGAAACTGTGCAATAATGTTTCACCTCTGTGAAAATATAACACCTAAATACTGCCAAGGTCAGCAAAACCTTTGGTGATCAACTGTGTAAGTGCCTCTCATGCTTGGTGATGTTTGTTGCCACCTGCTTTAGGCACATTATTTCTCAAAAGACTACCAAAGTGCTGAATGTTTAGGCCAGTTCCCTCCTGGTTTTCCTTTTGCCAACCCCTATAAGACATTTCCTATCACCTCTCCTTTTATTTTCCACCTCCCTGTTTATCTGGTTAAGTATCTTAATAAGTGCACCAAATACTAGAAGGGAGAGTGGTGCAATTCAGGTAAGTTAAATACAAGAACTTTTTTTTTTTTTTATGATGCTTTAGTTCAATTACATGAAAATCTGAGAAAGGCGGCATGTAAGTGAGATCAGAATAGGACCCTTTACATATAATCTCAAGTGAGGACTTAGTCCAGAGATATTTTTATAGAACATTTTAAAAAATAAAATGCATGAATGGAGAAATAAAAGACAACGTAATATCAAAAAGACATTTTAAACTTCATTCGCTGCAACATTCATGAACCAGTTGAGCTACACCTGCCATCCAACCATAAGGAACTAAGACCCTGCACTGCGAAAAAGAAACAAACCCAAACAAAACAAAAAAGCAACTGCATAATATTGTAAAAATGGAGTGCAATGCTACTACAGAATGCAATAAAATATCAGTGCTGCATAGTCAAACAGCACTTATCAAAATAATTTCTGAAATGTTTCTTCTGAAACACAGACAAAGCAATAAAAAGAGGATATATGTTTATCATTTTAAGCATAACAATGTGAGTTAAGAGCTTAAGAATACAAAAGTACTTGGAATGAATAGTGCTACCCTTTTTTCCTAAGTAGGCATAAAAATATTTTCATTTCCTTCTTGTTTTTCATACCATTAATATCAACAAATTTCATTCATTTCATGTTATCGTTTACAACTTTAATGCACACACACAGAAAAAAAGATACCTACTGCAATAGAAATAGTTGCTTCATTACCTTGTTTGCTACATTTGCAAATGTAAACAGCGAGGCAGAGCCAGAACTGACTCTAATGCATGATGGAATATCTTTGTTGCATACGTACACTGTAGAAAATAATTATTCAATATGTCAGGCACCATTATTTGAAATGTAATACATTAATATTTACTAGAAAAATAAGGTTTTTTTCTATTTGTTCTCCCAACTTCTTTAATGAAATAAGTTAATCTGACAGTGCATCCAGTAGCTTGTAATATCTTCTACATCCCTGTGGCAAAATAATAAACTACTGGTTGGGACACTATAATGAAAATGATTAAAGTCAGTTCTTGTACACCCTTGTAGCAAGCATGGAGGCTCGTCTAACAGCACCTTTAACCAATTATTTAACATTTAGTTATTTAGCCCTATTTCCCTGAGCAGTTATGCTGAGGAGCTTTCCCTTCATGGATAGTTTTTAAAAAGCTTTAAGTATTAAAAAGTACTATGAAGACATTTAATGCTACTTAGCAAAAGCTGGTATAAGTCTACTGAAGGGATTGACTGGTATGTATAGCAATGTTAAGCCTGTGGAGAAGTAACCTTAGACTTTAAGGTTTAGAAATGTAATATATTAAAAATATATTAAAATAAAATACAGCAGGTTACCTTGTTCTATGCAAATTAAACCTGGAGTGTGGCTTCTTGTATTAGAGACTTCACTTGCACAAAATGGTTCTCCTAGACTAAAGTGTGCCAGAAAGAATGTAGTGATAAAATGGTAGCTAAAAATCAGCTGAGTCTGAGAAACACCTAGATGACATTGCTGCCAAAGCTCTGAGGACAAAGTGATCCTAAGGCATGTTGTAGGGCAAAAATTTGCCCAAATTAAAGAAAAGAAAATGACCTTTTAACATCTGTATATTTAACATGTTGAGTTCTTATATACAATGTGCATATGTTCACTACACCCCTGCAGCAGTATATACATATACACATCTTTGCACTCTTGCAGTTATGTCTCTTACACAACAGCAAAGGTATAAATTGTCCAGTAAAATTTTCTCAAAGTTATTCGGCGTGATTCACTGCATTCTGGCTAGCTTTGGTGGGCTGTGTCCCACTGAATTATCTTCCTCCCCTTCTGGCCACCATTCAACTGTTCTTTTTTCTTGGTAACCCACTCATTTAAAAGGAAAAAAAAAAGGAAAAAAAGGAAAAAAAAAAGGAAAAAAATAAAGAAAAAAAATTACAAGGGATTTAATATTGGATAAGGCATGCTCTCTATATGAAGTGCTTTATAGGTCTTCACAAGACATTACAAGCTATTGAATTCCCATCAAGGAAACCTATTTCTGTTTAATTGTGCTAAGTGCTAAGGTTTACTCTTTAGGTTTTCCATTCTTTTCAGCTTGTGCATTGTTCCTGTGTAGGCCCCTCTGGATGTGAGTTGTGAAGTCATACTTGTCCGTGCAAAGATGCTGGCATATGCTGCACTGGAAAGGTCCACTGTCACCATGGCAACTCATATGCAACGCATACATCACTTCATCCAGAAAGACAATGCCACAGTGCACACACTTGGTAGAAAGTTCATCTTGAGTACTTCTATCAACTTTCTCTGTTTTTACTACATTCAAGGGACCTTCATTTTTTACATTTGGTGGTGCCTTACTCTTTTCCTTGGAGGCACCATTTGCAGTTGGCCCAGGTCTGGAATGCTTTATCGCCAAATCTAGAGGAATGTCA
The DNA here is from genome assembly GCA_013400515.1 of Erpornis zantholeuca. Classification (NCBI taxonomy): domain Eukaryota; kingdom Metazoa; phylum Chordata; class Aves; order Passeriformes; family Timaliidae; genus Erpornis; species Erpornis zantholeuca. Next base: position 50,400 of record VZTN01027638.1, read on the forward strand.
TTGTCTGATCCGACAGCTGAAAAATGAGGAGGCAGATTAAAGGTGGGATAAGGCACATAGTTTTGGCAAGGATTTGGTAGGCCAGGCACATGACTCAAGTAGTGTGGATTCCCAGGAACAGACAGCTTATATTTACTCCAGAATCTCAGCCAGTCAGCTTCACTCTGAAAGTCATTGTGTACAAACGGAAGTCCAAAGAGTGGGTACTGGTATTTTTCAATAGGGCTTCCAGGTGGAGAATAGTTTGGGTGTTTCGCAGGTCTCATGTATTTTTCTATCGGGCTGCCTCTCTCGGAGCTTCCTTTCCCTTCTGATATCGATGAACTGTTTCCTGGGTCTCCAGTACTTTCCTGAGGACTTTTTATCTGAATGTGCAAAGGTTGCATCCTTTTGTGAATATCCAGAGTTTGGCTGACCAATATTGGCTGCTGAGCAGAATGGCTTTTAGTCAATGAACCTGGGGCCTCATATTTACTGAGGCTGGGAAGCTGAATTTCTCTCTGGTGACCTTCAGGTAAATGATCCTCTGACCTCCTCTCTAAGGGGCTTCCATTGACTTGCTCCTCACTGCTACCCCTCTGCTGTTTGTTTAGCTGCTCAGCCTGAAGTGCCTCTGGGTTAAGGCGCTTTCTCGTTCGTCTCCTAATGATCTGTTCACCATTGTTCTGTTTAATGATGTTTAAAGGCCTGGGAGTCTGCATGGAACACACAGAGAACGAAAAAAAGGAAAAAAGAAAAACACATTAAACAAATCTGCGAGACCATGCTCATGCAAATTTATCTTTTCTTTTATTAGGAGCTATATTACAACAGTGCTACAGAAATGACCAAATTTCCACCCAAATGCTGGTTCATGGCCCTTCATGCTGAAAGTAAATTATAAAATAGTTTGTTTTATCAACCTGAGTCAACTGTCTTAGACATCCTGTACCTGTTTACTTAAAAAGACATGAGGTATCCAAGCTGTCCAACCATTTATTACTTCATACTCCTAAAAAATTCTGGGGGAGATGTGTTGAAAGTGGGTGCTGAGAGCTGGGGGTGAGGTGGGAGATGCAAGGCCCTGTGCACTGGTGTTGTTCCATGCACCATGCCACCAGAGCTGCTCTCGGGCAGGGGCGCACACAGGTCCCACAGGGTCAAGAACTGAGAAACCTTGATACTGACCCCACTCTGACACGGACAGAAAACACAAGCACACACAGGGCTTGCTGACCACCATTGCTGTCACCTAGCAAAAGGGCTGCAGGTCCACTGTGTGGTGAGGGAGATGATGGTGGTTGGAAAGGGACTAAGAAAGATGGAGAAGAAAGCCCAGGAAAACTATGCACCAAAAAGTCTACCTCTGCTTTGGTATCAACTCCCCCTCCTTCACCCCCACTGCACTGCTTTCTAAGTGTTACTGATGTTGTGCTACTTGTGCTACTAAGTCATTAGGGAGAGAAGGCATCCCCAGAAGGCAGGGCAAAAGGGATCTGTAAAGAAATAAGCATCACAAAGAGGCAGAGGGAAGAATGAAGTCAGGACTTGTGTTTCCATTTGCTACTACCCCACACCAGCTCATGTTAAGCAGCCTGTTAGAAGAAGTGAAAATACCTTTGTGTGGAAAACAAAAAAATACTCCAAGAAAGGACATCAGTCAGGCTTCCTTTAAGGGCTCTCCAAGAGAAAAGCAATAGTATCTGAATAAAAAATGGTGCTTCACCATCAGTATGTTTCTCTACTGGACAGATGTTAGAGCTACAAAAACTACCTAGAGGTCATCCAGTTTGGTGTCATGGCAGGCGACATTTTCCTTCCCAAGGGCACATATAATCCTGTCTTGGTTGGAGGCCAGAAAAGGGCCCCCCCTGCCAGTATCCCACTTATATGTTTGTTCAGAAATTTTAACATTGTTTTAAAAAGAAGATTTAATTTTGGCTTACAGTCAATATCCAAAGTAATTTGTACCTTGAATGTAACTAAAATTTTAATATATTCAAAACTCCAAGCTAATATGAAAACATCCAGAGCTGGAAGAGTACCCATTCCATTATTTGTAGAGATTTAGTCTCTCTCTTGACTTGCCATATTTCTCTCCTTTCACTTATTTATTTTCCTGAAGTTGGCTTATTCTTAATAGTTAACTACATTTTAGACAGTGCAGCTATTTTTTAAGATTTTACTTTCTATTAAAATGCTGACTCAAAAGTATATATGCACTTTGATTTAGATTTTTAATAAGAGAAATTTAAACTTGGCAGAAAAACAGCACCTGAATCAGCCTCCTCACACAGATCAAAGTTGAGACAAAATCATGTTAGAAAAAATTACAATATTTTCTTTGTAAATTCTATTCAGAAAAAGATTAGAATTTGCAGAACCAATAGCCAATTAATATGCATAGACATTTACTCTTTATTATAAGGTCTGTGTAATTTCCTTGCCTTTTTATGACAATTGTAACTGAGATGCACTGTGAGATCTTAAAATAATGTTGTTGCTCTTATTAAATGTTTATTTATACACTACAGACCATTTTTATATGGCTTCCAGATAACCCTCCAATATTCTGGAAATCCTTTTAGTCTTACTCTTCATGCTACAGGCATGAAGTCTGATTATGGAAGTAGCTGAAAGAAACATCTTCCTGCCTGAGATTAGGGACCCTCATACACTTACTAGAGGCTCCAGCTATTCCAAGTAGGTTTAACTTTAAAATGCTTCAGCTTGCCAATAATTGTACTCATCTGATTAAATCAGACTTTAGATGATTAAAATGTATTCTTCAGTGGTGTAAATCTACTAATTTCTTATTCACAGTAGTAAGGTGCAGATGAAAATATCTTGTATTTGGTTACAACACAAGGCAAATAGAAAAGTTTAAGCTCACTTCTTGATTTTCAGTGGGGCATTAAATTTAGAATATAGTGGAAACCTTACCAGAACCTTACTTTTAAAAGGGCCTGTGTCAGAGCCTTAATTATATGTTAGACATAATATATTGAGGATGATCACAAATACTTCTGCCATCTCTGTATTAACTGGCAATCTCCCTACTCCAACTCTATGAGTAACATAAAAAAATAAAACACAAAATTCAACACATGTTTCATTAAATTATTGTGATTAGATTTCTTAAATGCCATGGGAAAGTAGAGCCTCCTCTAGAATAATCCTAGAAAATATGCTGCAATTCTTCACTGAATTAGTCCAAGGATGTTGTCAAGGAATCACCATGGAACATAACATGATGTTCCATGACCAAGTTAGAGCTATTAAAAAATGAGGTACAGCACCACAATAATAATGGTCAAATTCATGACTCTGGGGAGAGAGCAAATGTGAATACTGTGTATGTGTTAGCAGTGAGATGCATTTTTTTTCACTAAAACTATTTTAATAATAGACTCTTGGATTATTATTATCCATTTCTTAACACAGTTGTGGGCATTAAATGAGAGAAATGTGAAAAATGTGCAAGTTTAATGTAGATTACCCCTTACTGGATTTTTGAAAACACATTGAAAAATTATTCAAGGGTATCATAGAAATAGAAATGTTAACTTACAGCAGAAATCACTACCATGTTAACATTTGTCAGTCACTACCACCTAGTAGTATCTGATAGATCACAGATTTTTCTTCTTATTAAATGAAAGTGAAAAAGGGAGCTTAGGCTTGAGTTAATGAGGATAGTAGTGCTAGATAGTAATAATCCAATCAAAAGGGAGCTAAGAAACATGCAAACCACTGCAGGTGAGTTTTACTCAGCAGTGTAGCATAATTTAGATGAACAGGGGTCTTACACAGTGGAATTCTATTCACTTGAATTTTTATAGTTTTGGACATTTCCCTAATAACTGCATCAGCCTAGACCCCTGAATTCAAAACTATACATCACAAATACTTACTGCAATTTTTCATGAACAGACAGGCAGACAGATAAAAGAAATTTTCATCTTTCTGGTGTCATTCTAAAGAGCATCCCTTTACGTGGGACTGTCTCAAAAGGTGTCCCAAAGGAGAGATTTGTTGGATTATTTCAGACTCCTACTTACAAAGGAGTTGCTATCATACCACAGCAGAGCAAGGCTTAATTAAATTCTTTGCATTTGTTTTGTCAAAATTCAGTTTAAGATATTAATGCCAAATGTCCACCGAATGGCAGCTTATTGCTATGCTTAGAGAGTGGAGCTTAGAAATAGTGCCAGCTTCTTGCTTTTGAGGTGCATAAAATAAATTTTGACATTGTATTTCTAATGAATATTGCTGGAAGTGCACTAGCTCATTCCTACTGGTTCATAAGGATGATCCCAGCTGTGCTTGAATTCAAAACTGATTCTTGTAGCTTTTATCTATTCAAAAATTTATGCTAATAATCATGGTAAGGTCCAACACTACGGCTGAAAAAAGTATACTTAAAAAAGGGAAAATGGAGTCTGCAAATGGAAGTTCTACAAATAATCAGACTCAAATGTCAAATTAAAAAGCCAGACTGTCCTTAAAATCTTTGTGGATGCTCGCCACTGATCAACTTCCTTAAATTAGATATTTTATCTACAACTTTGAGAGCTGTCCAGGAAGATGATACCTGGAGCAAGACCCAGCCAAGATGCTGACCAGAGACCATGCATTAGTCCATCTTCTTAGATGCTACTGGCCTGACTGGGCTCTTCTGGGCCTTAAAAACAGTTAGTGACCCCAGAACGAGACACATGGTGGACAGAGCCAACACTTCAGACTGGGGATGATCATGCTGCTTTTGAAAACTGGATTTATTTTTTGTTTTATTAAGTGGGCTGGTTCGGCAGGATCTTTCTTAAACAGAATTATTGTGTGGGCAGTAGTCAAGACCATTGAGAAACTTATGCCTCAAATTTAATTTCTGAAAAACATTTTTAAAAATGCACACTTTCAGTCACCACATTTATTTCTGAGTTAGCCTCTAAGCCTGAACTGCTACATTGCCCTGGAAAATCCCCAAAGACTACCTCGGTTTCCATTTCTGAAAAATAGTAACACTTTTTAATTTCGTGGGACTGTTGTAAAAATTAATTAATTAGTCACCTGACTGTCCTATGTGTGTCTATTAAAGACAGCAAGGATAATATTTAACCAGTGGGTCTCAACCTAAAAGATTCCAAGCATTTTGGCACTGATCCAAGGAAACACTTAAGCAAGGCTTTCCTGGACCTAGACCAGAGCATTCAACATCTTTCAGGATCAAGTCAAGTGTCAATAAGATGAAAAGCAATATAGACAGACCATGATTATTACTTATTCCCTGACTGATCCTGAGGGATGGTGAATCTTCCCCTCACCAAGTGACGAATGCCTTCAAGTGAATAGCTTTCTTGTTGAGTTATTTATCTTCCAGCAGACTCTAGGAACTGTAGAAAAAAGAACACAAAACTCCACCACCCCATATGTCCAAGAAATTTACTACCAAGAATAAAGGGGGTAAGAGATGTCAAACTATACAAAAACCATTTCAAGAGATATTTTGATATAGATGTGATACCTCATTTCAAGAATTTTGGTTTTTATTTTGAGGTCTCTTGAATTTAGAGAGCTTTCATCACAACATATCATATGCCTTTAAAATAAATTCCCAGAAAAGAAATAATTTTCCCCTTATTTTGTATCAAAATAATTAAATGCATCACTGGTGATCTCAAACACATCCACTCACAGCATCCCTGTTTCATAATGAATCACATCTGATCCCAAAGTGACCGTTCTGCAAAACCCTGTTAGGAAATTAACTGCAGGCCAGGGAGTGGTACTAATCACACAACCAGACAAGACCACAGCTGCCCAGCTTAGCTGAGTAGCTCTTTTTTCTACTGCACAAACCGGTAAGTTCTTCCTACCGAGTGAAGCTTCTGGTAGAGGCCACACGCGTTGCATACATATCCACCATTTGCATTCTTTCGCCAGAGAGAGGTCTTTGTGGTCAGGCAATTGGCACAGAAAACACCCGAGCCTCTACGTCTCTGAAATAGGGAAGAAAAAGGGAGAAAAACCAGGTCAGAGGTGAGTCACATGAGCTGTGGAGTTAGGACAAATCAACACAGGAGTTTTGTCTCTAGACTGGCAACAATGACAGTATAAAACCACACTGCCCATAATGAGGTCAGGTTCAATTGTGCTTAATAGGCACCACTGATTTTCATTATAATTAACCCCAGAGTGATGGATGAGGTGTGTGAAACACCAAAGCCTTTTCAGAATAACAACTTTAACTTTTTGAACTTCAGGTTTTGTGCATTTAATGATGGTTTCTAAACAGCAAATTCTGCAAAAAACACTTGAAAGCTGACAGAATATTCTGTAAACTCCTCCTGGTTTTACAACAGGTTTTTTTTTTAACTTGTTTTATTTAAAAGTGTGATTGGTAACAAGAATTCTGAAACACCACCAGTTCAATTAATTAACAGTTTGTACCTGTGTCATACTAATTCCTTTAACAGAGATTATATTGGATACATGATATTCAGTTCCAGTCTTTTCCACTTACTTCTGAAATCAGTAATAAGCTACCATATATTCCTGCAGCCTGCTATGAACAAATAAAAGTACAGTATTCTTTAATGAGACCTCTTCCAAACTTCATTTGAAACCCCAGAAAACAGTCTCATCGACAGATAGATTTATTTATTTTATTTTAGTCAGGCAAAGAAGGGCACAGTACAACTTCCCTAAATACAAATTGATTTTTAATCAGACTGAGCTGTGCATTCATCAGCTTTCATAATGATCCAGGAATATTTAAAAGTAGCCATGTTTATGAGTATTGCTCATTAAATACTTTCTGTGGAGTAATGATTTTATTAAACTTCTCATTTAAACAAAAGTCGGGCTGTGTTTGTGGGCCCAAATACTAATAAGCAGGAAATGGAATTCTTTTGCTGAAAAGAAAATCTGAATTTTAACTCTGTCCCCATTTTGCGAAGAGAAAAAAAAATCAGTAAGAAATCTTCAGCATCTAAGATAAGAATGAGTGAGTACAGCGAAAACAGTCTGGGTGAAACCTAATTTTATTATAAATTAAAAATTACTAACACTCCAAGTAAAAATTTCAGGGTTTCATAAAATTTAAGTAATTTATTTAACTTTAGTTCATACTGTAGAAGACTGGTGTTCGTGCCAAAAAAATACAATGGTTATAATTGTACTCTGATACATTTCAAATGGAAAGCTTTCTGCAGACATAATTTTGGCTTCAAGACTGGAACACTTTCTTGGCATTGAAAGGGCATTTGATTCATCGGGTGTTTCACAATGTATCACTAAAAAGACCTGGTGAGCAGCCAGTTCCCTATAGGGTAATTTTTCCATCCAGATGCAAGTGCTATCAGAGGCCCTCGTCAGCTAAACTAATTATGATCTTGCATTTGCTGATGCCTGCTCACTCTAACGTTCGACATCCTCCATTAATCATCAATACAAGGAAAATGAATGAAACGTAAAGAAATGAGGGCTGGTAAGCTGCACAGCCATAAAAATCTGAAATGAGTGCAATAATTTAACAAGATTGGGGAAATGTTTTTAGTGAGCACAAAGTCAGGCTAACAATTGCCCTTTTAAACCAAGAACACAATTTCATTTGTACAGCAGGTTGTGCTACTTTAAAGTGATACAATAAAATCAAGATTGTCGTCAAGATAATGTCTCTCTCACGCCCTTACATCATCCCCTGCTTTGTCTCTTAAATCAATTCCAGCAATCTACGACATTTTTCTCAATTTATCTAAGGGGAGTACTAAATGGTAGTTGATGTCCTTCAGCAAACATCTAACTAGTTGTGCATATAACACGCAGCTCGCCCTGCAAAGCTGCGCTCCTCTACAAATCCACTGAAGGTCCCAATTCTTTTTGTGCATGGATATCCTTGACCAGCTTCACCTGGCTGCTGAAATACTTTCCATAAGAGTGCAATAAAAGCCTCACTAGTCTAATCCCAATTTGGTCCACTTGGAGGGTGAGAAGTTTCCAAGCGGAAATGACTGTATATGGCCAGGATTCAGCTACCACTGCAGAACTGTTCCTTTCCATTCCTACTTCTTGTCTGCTGGCTGATGGTTTCTTGGTGTGGTGTATTAACCAAGTGGAGTCTTAATCTGAGTCAGTCTTTCCACCCTTTGATTTTTGTTTGCGTTCCCTAAGTTTGGGAAATACCCTCTACAAAGTCATGAAAGACTATTAAAATATTGAGAGAGCAGTCTAGTTTTAAGCTGCATTTCTACACACGTGAAGGGGGACAGAAGGTAAAGTTACACTGAAATCGTCATTGAATGCAATGGAGCTAACCCATCTATAAAACATTGAAAAAGCAACTCATTTTTTCTCATTTGTAAAGAAAGATCTGATTCAAACTGGTTATTAGTTCCAGTGAAATAGTACAATGACTACAGCTGACAGCAACTTACAAAATACATAGTAGTAGCTGTATGTATTGAAATCCTATACCTCTGCTTATTCACTACCTACAAATACTTATTAAATTAAAATTTCAAGTAGTCCAGCTAAAAATACTTCTCTAAATTTTATACAAAGTATGTAAATTCATCATTTGTGCTGTTCTAAGTGTTGCATCTTATCTTCCTTTACCTTCTCTTATTTCTGTATTATTTAAGGATCTCACAGGAAAATAATCAACATTCATTGTTTCAATACCAAAGTGTTTCAACATAGCTTATATATACTAATAAATGAAGAATTGAAACAGCTCTGGAAAAACCTAAATGCTGCTACTTTGTTGAGCATTTTAGTTATGAAACAGCTATTTATAGTGGGGACACAGATTTAGAATGGATTTCCTGCCATGAAACAGGACGGTGGCAGAATTGGACTAAAGATTCTTGACTCTAAGATGCTACTAACCACAGAATGGACCTGCTTGTCAAAATACACCTCAGAAATTTTGATGTCTGCAAGCAAAAATTGGAGAGCCTTTTGAAAAGCATAAAATGTCTGTAATCCTATTATCTTAAACAAATACAGTTTCTTAAAAAGAAAAACAACAAAAACCTATGCCTTTACTTCCCATATACGAAGTTTTTTTTAAGTTTTTGCCCAGCAGAAATTATATAATTTTTTTTGTTGCTAAATGTTAATTAGCATTATATAATATATAATATATATGCTTTAATTATACTTCTACTGTTAGTGATAATACTTCTGCATGCATCTGTTTGGCTTTGCATACTCATCACTTGAACTAGTCAATTGGCTAATATTGCTACTTTTCTGGGTAGTCTTGCATAGAAACAGGCACTTGAGCTCAAATCCAGCAATGCCTGTGCAACGGCTATGGCCCACAGCCCCCATGAAACCCAGCCACATGCTCAAGTGCTCTGCTAAGCACCACCCAACCACCATTTTCAAGAAAGATGAGAACTTTTGCTCTCCTTTTAATGTGACCGTATCACAGTTAATTTCTTAAATCAGCATAGTAAAGGTAAGTCAACACGACTAGTCATGGCAGAGTCAGCCACAGATAAAAAGGTTTCAGTTTGTGATCAATGCCACTAGCACTAGCTGGAGTTATCAATGAAAATTTCATGTACATCCTTGGAAGAATGAGCCAAAAAGATCTAAATAACTAAAATATGTATCTACTAAGTCAAGCTTTAATCATCTGGAGCCTTACAGCCACTACATTACAGTCCCAAATCCTGAAGGGGCCAGTGCAGAGAAGAGCCTGTCTCTTATTTCCATTCCAATTCTGAGGTCTGGGCGTTTAATATCACAGTTGTCTCAAATCACATTAGGCTGAAACTTGGCGTATGTTTTTGTCAGCCCAGATGTAACTTTTTTTCTTTCTTGGTACTGAAAACTTTATTTAAATCAGTTCAGCTGTTTATAATTTGGAGATTTGCCAATCTGGGGGGTGGGGACAGAGGGGATTTCAAGTTTTTTAGATAACTTTCTAACAAATCTACAGTCAGAGTGACTTTGCTCTGGGGAAAAAAAAAGTATGCACACATTTTAGCATTTTAGTAGTAGCAAAGGAACAAGTGTATTATTATTATTATGTAGCTAAGTTATGAAAGTTTGTAATTATTCACTGAATATGTCTTGCAGACCTCTCTACTGTTTTCCCTCAGTAAGAACCATGCTGAAAGCATGTAATTGCATAACAACTCTTGATATGCAGATTATTTACTCACATTTTTTATGGTTTCATATCTTGACCATTTCAAATTGAATAAGTCTGAAACTTGGTTTATACAGCGTCAGGCCCGAATGCCTAATTTTCTTTTTTAACTCCTTAGATGATTTTTACTAGTTACCAATATTTCATTGAAATGAGGCAACTATTAGTAGGGCTTTCTGCTAAGCAATAAACCATCAGAGAATACGGTAACAAGTGATTCACTCAGGTAAGTCTTGCCAGGCTCAGGCCCTTCTTCATAAAAACTGCTTTCGATTTTAAGGGATTGACTGTACAGTTCACATGATTTCAAACTTTGTAGCCATGCAGAAGGATCATTACACTCCCTATTATACAAAAAAGTATTTTATAATGTACTGAACTTTCAGTTTTAATTTCAGTGGAACTTCATGTAGCAAAATACATCCTGTAAGAGCACAGCCAAAACACTGCTCAGGAACTGCGACTTTTCAGCTAGCTAGACTAAGCAACGGTGCCTGACACTCTGCTGGTGCCAAATACATCCTGTTTTTAAAATTTCTGCCAGAAGATGCTTTTAGAAACTCAAACAGGCTCCACAAGCAGCAGCCAAGCATTTTTCTTACATCACCCTCTTGGTTTTGGACACAACAAAACTTGTCTTATTGCTGATTACTTTCACTTCCCCAACACAAAACGACGATATGATGAGGACTGAGTGGATTTTTTACCATCTCTGGCCTTCCTAACGTGCCAGAAACATAGCATGCTGTAATCACAGCTCCAGAATACGAGGAGCAGCAAAATAATAAATGTTGTCCAACAATAAGCATGTGCCTGACCTATTTCCAGCAATGAAGTCGGGGAATACAACCATGTATGCCTCACTGAAAAAAAGGCAAAAGGCTGGCTCTGGATGCTCTCCTTTAACACCAGAGGTCCAAAAGGGGAGCTCCAGGAAACCTGCATGCCTGGTGAGCCAGGTGACTTGCTGTGGAGAGCAACAACTGTAAGGAGCTGGTCTCATACCTTTAATCATCGGGCCGCTACCACACAGTACAGGAAAACAGTATTAATGCACTCATGGTTGCATCTGTCTTTGTTGCGTTTGCACTGCCATAAGTATGAAAGAGTTTCTTGTTCCACACCTGCTACGTCATTCCTGCTTTGTTCTCCTTACTTAATCTGGTATTTGATTATTTTGAGTTTTGGTGAGGTTCAGATTAATTAAAGTTTAAAACATGGGCAGCAAGACAGCATTTGGATGTTGGAGTAAGTGCTACATTCTTCTGTTTAGGGTGGGAAAGGCATCTTTCAGACCTCATTTCTTTTGGTTGCAGAGGCACTCAGACCTTTCTGAATGTTTTCAAACAAAACTGCTTTATCTCTCTACTATGAAAACAGACACAACTATGTTTCTGTAAAGTTTCACATTTTAAAAATTTATATGCTTTTGCTGTAACTATGTCTAAATTAAAAAGAAACTCTTTGGGGTTTTCTTCCCTTTATAACCTGAACAGCTTTTAGGAATACACCAAACTAAGCAAATTTTTGTCCCAGAAGTAAAAAACTGAAACACAAAAACCATAGTATTAAAGTAGAAGTTGTTTTCAACCTTAAGTATGAGTTAACAGACGCCTCTAAGTCAATTTAATGTGCCAAATCCAAACTCTTTATCTAAGACATTTTCAAGAACAATTGCATTAAACATCTGTATTTGAAAGACACATAAGAAAGACATTAGGAAAGAAAAGGTAAAAGAAAGTAAAAATGCCAAAAGGAAAGTTAAAATTACACACTTAATTTATATAGAAAGTTTAGTGGAATTTTTAATGCTCTATTGTGACAGCATCTTTTTATGATATATGCTGTAACATAAACTTTTAATGAGAGGAATCAGAGAGATTTTAGAGAGAGAAAAACCCCAGACAGTAAATTAAACATTACTGCTAGCGCAGCCTTTCAGAATACTACCCCTGATCCCTTAAGGAGAGTAAATATTTTAATGTGCATGTAAACTGCAATTATTTTTTAGCAGCGACAAAAATGAAGATGAGTAGATTTTGTCCCAGCATTTGAAGCTGTACTTTGTAGTTACCTTAGAGGCATTCGCTACTCAAAAAAATCCTCCAACTCCACCCCAAAAACCAAGCAACAAACTACAGTCTTTTTGTATCTTACTGAGCAAGAATTATTAAATAAGATACTAGTTTAGGATTATTTGTACCAAAATAAAACAATTACTGATCAAAATAAATTACTAAATTAGGAAAAACAGATCTATGAAAATAAGCCAGTAAATCACTTGTTGTTGGAACTCTTCGCTGCTGTCACCTCCTCATCTTTATGTCGTCCCTCAAGTTGCAGCTGACCCAAACTTTGCCACTGTGCAGGAAGGGACCTGGCTCTGGACACCACCTTGAGCCAGAGCCTGAGCTCCACAGGCAGGAATTTACCATTGCTTTCATCTTCTGTTAATAGCCACATGCTAGGATCACTTACATAATCATAATGCACTTTACAAGGACTTACTAATATTTCATTCATTTGAGCATTTATCAGTGAATATTAAGTAGTTCAAATCATATTTCTTTGTCAATCCAAACAGGTATGGAAGGTAATTTCATGGTTTTCCCCTCAAGATCTGCAGTGGCAGAAATACAAAATAATAAAACTTTTTCTGCTGGTAAGATTTCCTTGACACGGTTAGTGGCAGTTAATTTTTAAACACTGTGTGTTAAAAATGTAAGTGATCTTCTGATGGGCCCAATACATACGTCAAGACTAAATAGATACATATATATTTTTTTATGTGTATTATTATTTGTGTATTTATACCACCTATTTATGATATGACACATTTGTAATGAACACTGAAAAATATTTTCTGATTAGCTATATGTTAGTCTGGTTTATAAAGAGCTAAATATTTATTTAATCATTCAATGCAAAGTATGATTTTTTTATAAAGCAGCTGCCTTCAATTGTCTTTTACTGGATATAATGTATTTTTATGGTCTTAGCCTTCAATTTGCACAAGGTGACCACCATTAGATCTCTTCCAGTGCTTCAAATAGCAGCCAGCACACTATGGTATGGGCTCATTGTGGTGTACTTCGCCACTGACTACCAGCAGTATGACAAAGACTTCCATGGAGGCAACCCAAAAAAATTATTTTTAAGGTTTTATTAAGACCAATAGCAAAAAAGCAAAAAGCAACCTGGAAACCTGCATTTCCCGCACAAGAATGATGTCACTTTGCAGCAACTGAAACCTATTCAAGAGGAATAGAAATTCTGCCTCCAATAATTCACTGAGTCAATTACACAGGAAAGTACTGTAATGGGCTGTCCCCCGTCAAACAGCTCACGTACACCACTTCCTTCTCAATTACCAACTTGTCTGCATTGCCATCTGTAAAAACGAACACATACCTTGTGCTGCCAGTTTCTGCTCTTGCACTTCCATTAGTGGAACTGGCTGCAGCTGCTCAAGAAGAAAGCCCTGATTGTCTTTGTTTCCCCTTCATGTAGGCTCCATTTTTCTCCTTTACTTCTGTACCTTCGCTCAAGGTAACACATTATCTCTGTTGAGGTGTGCTCACAAGTCTTTAAACTAAAGTCTGCCTAAATTTGTGTCCTGTTATCTTTTTGCAATTTATCTAACACAGTAAAAAGCTGCCAGCAGCATTTCTCTCAGCATCTTCACCGGAATTATGGAGTTAAGTCTTGCAACAGGGTTTATCAATCCTTTTTAAGTACTGCTGTAAAAATTCCTAAGTTGCTGGATAAACAACTTCACACTTTTCTAAATCAGCTTGACCACCCAGACAATTTTAAAACAGTATTTATGTGAAGCACTAAAAAATAAGATTAAAAAAGAAGTCTACTTTAGGAATAATAATAATAATTTTATCTGCAAAAAATGGTTAAGTAGACATATTAGTGTGCATAAGCAGGACAGGGGGAGCTTAGTTTGGGAACTGCGATCCTGGCCCCACAGCCTTTCTCTGCTTGCACTGCTGCAACAGATTCTTGAAGCAGCTCTGATGCTGAACGGCTGCTTGAAACCTCAGTGCTCACACAGACAGACCACTTCTGCTCCTTCCCAAACACCATGTGCTTCCTAACAAACTCAGCTTTTCTTCGAGAACAAAACTAAGTCATTATGAGTCTCTTGCATTTTAGTTTCAAATTAGAAACACAATATAAAATAGTATAAAATGTACAAAATTAGACTACTCTTCTGATCAGTAACTGGTTAAAAGTAGTATCCTCAGAACTAAGCATGCTGAAAGAGACATCGAGAAAACTGGAAATGTCTCCAACTCTTTTACTTCTTGGCACAAAGCAAAACTACCCAACCTTTGCTGTCTCAAATGGGGAATCTAAATCAATAGTCAGACCTTGCTATAAACTGACTGACTTTCTAAGATAAAGAGTCATTTATGATGGTGCCTAAGCATGGAATTAGGTGCTTAAGTTTAGGCATCAATACCAGAGGATTTATGTCCAAGAAAGCACTCCATGTACCCTTTCTTTCATGAAGTAATCTTACTCATTAAATGAACAGACAAAACTGGAGCAAAGCTCTGTCCATATTTTCTTAAACACCCTGACTTTGACATGGCAGAAGCAGCAGACTGCTTTTGCAGATCTCAGCTACAAGCCAGTATGTAACTCTACATGTGATAGTAATTGAGGGTCCCAATCCCGCAAGTGCTCTGCTGCAAGCGTGAGCACAAAGCTGCTGGAGTTCTCAGCTTCTGGCATCTGTTCCCACTTCCACAGAAATCAGATGGGCAAAATTAAGTTTTGAGGAAAAAAAAATCACAGACATTTAAAAAACATTCCCTGACCTTATTAAAGCCCACGTGATCTCTATTTATACAGAAAATAGCTCAGAAAGTCAGCATCTGAGAGGAGGAACTCTCATTTGTAGATTTTGGCTGACGGCTGCCAAAATCAGCAGAGGAAAGGCTCCTCAGGGGTAAAAATTTCAAAAGCCATTAAGAGTCTTAGAAGCCTCAGTCCCACTGACTTTTGATCACATACATCCATCCAAATTTGCACCCCAAATCTGGAAACTGCACTCTAAGAATAACCTTCAATCCAAAGTTACAAAACTAGGATCTAAAGTTTTCAAAGAAGTCTTCAGGACTCAGAGCGGAAATGTCAATTAGGTGTCTGCTCCTTGGTGAAAATCAGTGAGGTAAAATTTACCTGTTACTTGTACTTTAAAAAAATTCCCCTTAGGACGATTAATTTTATTTAAAGAAAAAATGTAACGAGAGAATGTTTCATATAGGCAGCTATAGCTCACATACTTGTTCAGGAACTGAAAGCACTATAATTGAGTCTCATGCAGTTCCCATGAGAAAGCTGTTCCTAGTCTAGGATACAAAGCAGACTATGTCCACCTATTATTTTCAGTACACTTAGGACTGCAGTCTTATTGCAGATCTTGTTATGTGCTGTTGCTAAAATGACTTCCATTTAGAAATATCAACATTTGCCAACCCACACCACACAATTTCAATAGTTATTTCCTATTGTGAGCTTAGGGAGAAACTGTGGTATCCCAGACACCACGGTGTGGTAAATATTGAAAATTAGTGGCCTTTTTATAATGGACATTTTCATCTAATCCAATCCATTCCAGATAAAAAGACAATATGCCAGAGTCTGTGTCTAAGTGGTTTGTTCAAACATAATCATCTTATCCCATCCTGTGATCATAGTTTCAGCAAAAACACTTGATGGCTTCCTTTCTGATAGCTGTAGGAAGTAAGAATGGACTAGAGCTGTGATCAACTCCAACAACTACCAAAGGACATAGCTCCTTATAGAGAAAAAAGGAGGAAAAATAAACCCCAAATACAATCTCTATATTTATATTTTTTAAAAGCTAATTAATCTCAAAGTGCCAAGAGCCTCCCAAGCTGCACTGGGCAAAGCACTGCCAGCAGGCCAAGAAGGTGTTCCTTCATTCTTCTCAGCCCAGGTGAGGTCACACCTGGAGTGCTGTGTCCAGCTCTGGGCTCCCAAGTACAAGAAACACCTGGATGTATCAGAGAGAGTCCAGTCAAGTGCCACAAAGATGATTAAGGGATGCAATCTTCTATCATATAAGGAGAGCTTGAGAGAGCTGGGACTGTGCAACCTAAAGGAGAAGGCTCAGGGGGGTCTTATCAGTATGTACCTGTTGGGGGAAGGAAAGACGGAGCCATGCTCTTCTCAGTGATGCTCCATGAGAGGACAAGAGGCAAAGGCACAAACTGAAATACAGGAAATTTCATGTGAACATAATGGAAAATCTTTGTTACTGTGAGGGTTGTTGAACACAAGAGCAGGTTGCCCTGAGAGGCTGTGGAGTGTTTGTCCTTGGAGAAACTCCAAACTGACAGGACACAGAGCTGAGCACCACGCGCTGGCTGACCTTGCTCTGGGCAGTGGGGTTGGATTAGATGACCTGCAGAGCTGCCTCCCAGCCTCAACTATTATGTGAAGCTTTCTTCAGGGAGAGGCTGTAGCTTACTTGTCACTCTTCTGTTCTATTAATTTATAACCATTTTAGCCTTAATTGCTATTCATTTGCATTACAACAGAAAGTATTTTAAATTTCAAGGCCATAAAAGTATTAATTAGAGTAGACCAGACCAAATTTTACAGATTGCAAACTGCACAGCTGTTAAAAATGGAGAAACCTACTTTCAAATTCCACTGTAAATAATTTCAGAATGTTTAAAACTAACATTTTAAAGTATCTAATGTAGTAAATGCCTACTTGTAAATGAGACTCAACATGCGATGTTGTATAGCTTTCCTTAAAAATATCATTAAGATGAGAAGAAGAGAACAACTGCTCTACATTTTGGAGACATTTCTCCTTAAATAGTGTGCATGTAGTGCAAGCATCCCTTCCATAAACGAACCAGGTCTTTGGAACAAGTGAACACAATCTCTGAAGAATCTTTACCAGCTTCTATTTCTGGTACATGATGCATTGGGAATTTTAGGCCAACATGGGCATATGGTATCCTTGTTTGATAGGAAACATTTCATGGAATTCAAGACAGAGCCACAGTACAATGACTGGAGACCTTAAAATCTGTGATACAGCACAGGGTTAAAAAAAAAAAAAAAAAAGGAAAGAAAGAAAAAACCAGAAAAACAAATACTTCCTGATACAATACTAGAGGCAGTAGAGACATGTAAAAGCACAAGAAAAAGGGAAGTCATAGTAACTGGTGTGAACAAAGGAATACTCTGAATCCCCTGTTAATCAATCTTAACCTTGTGAACCAAACTGCCTTAACCACTTTTTTTTTTTCTTTAGGAGAAACATCCCATTAGGAAATAATAATTTTTAAAAAATCCAAAACAAACAAACAAACAGCAAATAACAAACAGTATTTATCTTAAGAACATTCATGAAGGATTTGGGGCTCTTCAGCCTTTGCAACCTTAGAAGCTGGTATGCCCTCTGTTCTTTCTCTACTCATTCACATCTGCCCAGAGAGAGTACTGTTATTACTGCACAGCAGTGCTTCCAGCGGCCCTAGTCTAATTTTTCTCTTACTGTTAAGAAAGTGGCTCTTAAATTGCATAAGACACCAGCTTCAGAATCTACATTGTCGGAATCGGACTGCATTTCACCAAAGGAATTGTTTCTAATGCAAGTGGCAGGGAGAGCTTACTGCTGGGGGCAGTCATTCTCTGAAATGGTACAAGCCTTACAAGAGAAGAGAGAAACATATAACTTAGCGGGGTTTTCCACCAGGAGTTCTGCACGCCGAGGACAAAATGTACCCACCCTGTCACATACTCAGGCTTTAGTTCAGAGCTCTGTGAAGGACTGAAAAACGGCTTTCAAGAAATCAGGCACTGTCTGAAGGAGAGGCATGGAGAAAACCATCCTGCCAGCCCACAGCTACCTTATTTTTCACATCCTTCGGAGTCTTCTTAAATGAAGCTGACTGTGCAGAAATGCCTTGTAAAACAAGCCCTCTGCTTCCTTTCTGAAGTGGCATCAGCGAAACAGCTCTGCAGCCTCGCTCCCAAGCGGCTGTGGCTGATCCATATGTAACTGTGAGGCAAAAACCACAGGGCTGCCTGTACGTGTTCGTGCGCTCGTGCACATCTTGGACACGGACTCAAAGACAAACTGATTGGTCCCATTCTACTAGTCAATTTATCAGACTTCAGATAAAAAATCTCAGGAAACAGTTTCCTTTTTTACCTTCCACCTGCCAATATCAGAATTCATTTGATTTTGAAACCAGCCTGCAGAAGGCCGACGTATACAAATTTGAAATAAAAAGAAACCTTTAAATTCAGACATACTGTATTGAAATCATAGCTGCTACTTGTGAACAGTCTATATTCAAAGCCATTTCTGTCTTACTGACAGAACAAAAACGCTGACACTCTTAAGAATTCGCTTTTCAATTTAATATAGGTTTTCTTTAACAGTGAATGTCAAATTGTTTTCACTCCCTTTCTTTATCTTTATCACCTACTGAAATTTTAGAAGTGAGAAGGAAAAGTACGTACACTAGAAAGAAGTACATTTATAATGACATGCCTTTTTTCTAGAAGAAAAAAATAACCTTCCATTTCATCAGCATCTTTGCCAAAAGCCCTTTCAGGAACTGAAAAGAGAAGGGCCTTTATTTCCTAGGTATATTTTATAGGAAACATTTTTTGGTTCTGTGTCATGGACTAGGATTTCACACCTTAGTGGCTGGCTGTATGGAAATGGACATGACTGTGGAAACTTCATGGCTGTGAAACCCTGATAGTAAAATCAGCAGGACGATGAGGAGGGTGTGGAGAACACTGAATGATTCATGCAGTAACAACCTCTGGACCCTTTGAGGAGATTTTGAGATGACTGCCAACGCTACCTGACTATGACCAGCATCCGACACCCTCTAAAGCAGGCTGTAAATCTGGGCATGATACAGAGCGAGTACTGCTCTTTTAAATAATGCCCACACATGTAAGTGGATGTGACATGTATGGATTTTTATATGGAAAGATCTTTCCAAAATCAAGGTGCAATTACCAATGAGTTATACCTCCCAGAAATAATTCCTAGCATATAAATATCAGGCCCTGTTTCCTTTATTAATAACAGTCTGAGTTAATGAGGGAACAGCTTCCAGAATTTACTACAAGCAGTGCAAAGCTAAGCAACTTAGCCACAACATTCCACAAATCAGTGCTTTGCAACTGACTCTTCCATTGCCAAATCAAAGATAAATCCTCTCCTACTTCATACTCAGTTAACCTATTGCATAAAGTACAAGGAAAGCAGAAGACAGTAGAAAAGCTACATAGTTAGTGCTGACTTAATTCCAGTCTGTTTTCAACACAGAAGAAAAAAAAAAAAGATTAAAAACTGACTGCACTGAGGGCTTTTTTTGCTATGATAAGGGTAATTCTTGGCTGACCTTATATGGCCTTGCCATCTACCTTTGGAGCCCTGGCACAGGGGTGGCACAACCATAGCAGACACAGTAGACTTATCTTGAAGATGACCTGCATAATTTTACATTTCAGGAATGACAGACCTGAAGCACAGACTGCCTGCACAGCCAGGGCTGTGATTTCTCCTACGTTTCAGTGATTAATGGCCTTGTAATGGAATACAAGTTTCCTACAGAATGTTGTAATCTCCCTACAAATTTGGTCTTGTGTGCTATTTACTGGCAGGTTGTAGGAGCAGCAGAGACAGGGCTGCTCTGAGCCCTGGATGCAGTCCCTGGCACAGAGGGGAAGGTGCAGAAGTAGCTGGGCAGCGCGTGGTGCAGCTGGGCAGGACTGTCACCATAAACTGCCAGCACCAGAGGCCCCTGCGAGGGCTCTGAAAGGGTGCTGCTCTCATGGCAGGGACAAAAGAAACACTGGGAAACCATACTTTGGGCAACATAACAACTAGAATGAGCTATTTTAAAGATGTGTCAGCCTTAAAAATGCCTAATTCCAGCCCTCATTTTGAAGTGTTCCTGTGGGACGTATTTGCACACACACACACACATGCCACCAATAAGCCGAGCAACTCAGGCCTTTACGGCTCATTTTTGAATCCAGTGCAGTCTGTGGATCATGAGTCACACAGTCCCTTCTTGTGCAAAAAGCCAAACAGCTACAAAGAGCAGAGTGAGAATTAAATTCCTCCATTTTTAACAATGGTTACACACAGAAGGCAAGATGGGGATCCCCTTATTTATCACAGAACCACATAAGATTACACAGCTATTTAAGCAGCAAAGTAGTACCAAAATACGGAAAGAATCTCAACATCTGTAACTTCAGAAGACATCGCTATGTTCATTAGTGAAGCAATAAGAAATCTAGCACTCGCCTAGTAAAGACTACTAGCCACTACCTCTTCTGAGTTTATCCATTAAACACTGCTGTCCTGGATAGAGTAAATAACTGCCAGGAAATCTGCTCACACCTCAGTATTATGGTATTTTTAAAACACACAACCCTTTTAATGCACGAATATCCCTTAATGTGTCTGCTGGAGATTCCGTGCTTTGCACAGACTTGAAAGAAGGGATGCTGGATGATGCTTGCATTATGCTCTTAGGTTCTAGGAGATTTTAGTAATAATTCTGATCAACTAGTGCATTCCAGACTTTATTGCACATCTTTCTTTTTTCATTTCTTCCATCAACCAACTAGTTAATAAGAGAATAGGAAGAAAATGTGTGTGCAATGGATAGCACAGCATTCCAATAAGACACAGAAGTGGACGAATAATATAATAGTTGAGAATATCAAGCAAAGTTGTTAACATTAACTAGATTCTACTTTTCACACTATTTAAATGTGAAAAATTAAAGTAAGAAGTTTCTTTATTTTAGTCTCAGCCAATTTTGGGCCACACTGAACGTTAAATAAACTATTATTTAATCAAATACAGGCATATTAGTCTCACTCCTGCTGACAACTTCAATTAGAATATTTTTGCTTCATACAAAAAAAAAGAAAAAAGAAAAAGCACATGATCTTTAAACTACTATGGCTTCTGCACGACATCTGGTTACAATTTTTTATATATTCAACCATCAAACTTCTATCTCCACACAACAGTTTACTCAAGATTTGTTTTAATTATCTTTCATTTCAAACTTCATATGGTTTTGAAAAAGGGGTGAAAAGATCGTTCATGATGCAGACAGACGCAAACTGAAAAGGACTATACATTGAAAGATGATTTTGAAACAGTTTTTTAAAATGAAAAAATCCTTTCTATCATTGACAGGAAACAAGTGCTACTTTAACTGTTTCATTACACAATACCTCTTGGTTTGTTCATTAACAATTTTAATGGGTTTTAGCTGGATTCTAGGATTAAGGCAACCCTTATTAGCACTCTCATTAGAGCCATACAAGTTGCAAATATGTATTTTCTCTTTTTCGAGCCAATGCAACAGTGGGAACACTGTATTTCCAAAAGTGCTAGTTTAAAACAGAATACATAGCAAAAAAGTAATCTGAATGTGATAAAGTAAAAATAAGAACGAATTTTATAGCAGCACAGAAAAGCTTTGCTCATACAAAATAAATAAATATAACCAAAAAAAAGTTGTAATGTATTTTAAGCATGGGAGAAATCAAATTTATTTTCATGAGCCTGTTCACTTGTATTAAGCACACCCACAAGCTTTTCCAAGACTGGACCTAAGACAAAAATTAGGAAAATACCTGGGGTTCTGTTTTTATTAAATGTTAGAGCCTCAGGCAGCAAAAAGGACATAAAGATATTTTTCTTAAACAAGTATAGGGGTGCTACATGAAATCAATGAATCATCACTACAGGTAGAAACTATTTGTCGTCTTGTGGTGGAATCAATGTAAACTGTGGAGGATATGAAACTTCTTATTCATTTATGTGCATTACATATATGGATTAATGGAAAAGCATTATGGAAAGCTGTTATTTATTTTATGAGGTAACTGCTTTCAAATCCGGTAAATTAAACATATTTTTCCTGTTTTTCAATCAGTCAGCACTCATCATTCCAAAATAGGATATTCAAAGAAACTTCAGACTTTTTCTTCTGATGGTTTCTTCTGATGCCATGCATGGATTAGTGTAGACATGGAAGATCATCTTTTATTTTTACCTCTTCTCAAAGATGCTCCAAAGAAGCCAGAAGAAGACATAGCTGCAAAAACACAGCTTATAACCATCAACTTATAAACAGATGTATTTTACTAACTTCAATTCTCAGACAGAAACTCTCTTCAGTTTGGTACTGGAGCAATACACACAGCCTTTTTAGAATTTATTTTTAATGAGGAAACTTCATTTGAATATTAACGAGGGCAAGAAAAGACAATTTTATTTTGGTTCTGTGAGAAATTCTGGAATCCAACCCATGATACAGTCATGTCTCTAAATGGGTGACCACCAGTGACCAAAGCATATATAGTACAGGCATGAAAAAAGCCACCAACCCTATTCAGTCTATGGCCAACTACACTACAATGAATCTAATCTCTGAAGCCTACTTCAGTTAGTCAGGAGGACCTCTGAGCAGGCCGCCTCACCAAACTCTAGGCACTGCCTCCACTGGGATTGCATGAACTCCTAAAACACTTCCCCTCTTAGGGGTAAATATTTGACTCTTTGCTTGTAACCAGAAACAGGAAAATATTGAAGAATATTTTCAAAATATTTGCACTATTTCAATATTGCAAAACTCTAAGAACATTAACACCACTGATAAAAATTATTCACCATGTTTCACAAAGCCTTGGTTGCACAGAGGATGATAATAGAGAGGAAGAAGCTGTATTCTATTTGAACCAGTTTTGCAATCTCAGGTTCAAAATCCTTCAGCTCCCTAAAAGGCGTGACTGATTCTCTGGGTTACAGTTGCCACCTCAGCCTCTCAGCAAAGCTGGTTCATGTGGATTAAAGTGAGGAGACATGAATTGTCACTGACCTCACTGACACAGCCTGTGAACAAAGGACTTCAGTATTCCCTGCCACCTTTTATTTCAGGTATGAAGAACAGGATAGCAACTCAGAATAAGAGGAAGCCAGTAGTAAAACATATTGCATGTGAGTCTCCTGCACACAATCCCCACCAACAATCCCAGGGTACATTTGGAGTGTGGTGGGAATTCAGACATGCGATTTTGATTAATGTTAATGCAAGTTGTGTGGCCAAATCCCTGTACGCTACTTTGAGAGCTTATTCTAAAATCGAAATATAATTAAGGTTGCAACATAAACCAAATAAGGCAGGGAAATGACACTTCATTAGTAATCTATTGGGTGCAAGTACCATAGGGAACCTGTTGCGACAGTGTAGTACTATAATAAAATGTTTAAAGTGTTTATATACCACCATTCTCAGCTGTTGATGAAAATACAGTAAAGACATCCAGACACTATTTTAAAAAAGATGTTAGCTTCTGCAATTATATAAATTACTTCTACAGATTATTTAGTTGTGGTACTGGATCACAAGATTTTGCATACTCTTCCCAGTGACACTTGGAGACCAGCACATTTGATCTCTTTGTAAATTTATACTAAGGAGCAGCCATGCATAATACAACAGACTGTCAATAGAAGATATGAGGAGCTGAAGGGAGTAGGAATGCATACGAGGAGTTTCTGTTTAGTCAAGCTCATAGGTAACAGATAAATGATCTAAAGATTGTTTTCAGTTTTACCCCTTGCACAAATCTGTATTCCAGATCCCTATAACTGTGCATACCAAATTTGAACTTTAGAGTGAGAAAGGGTGCCATGCATAGTCCTTTCTCCCTAGCACTGCTTTTGCAGATGACTAAAGTGGCATTTCTGTGGTCATTCTCTTACTCCTGCTCTGCAGAAAACTGCCAAGCCAGTTTTGGTTTGGGTCTTTTGGTTGTTTGGTTCTTTTTGTTTGTGTATCATTATTATTATTATTTTTATTATTATTACTACTACTAGTAGTACTATTACTACTCACATTAATGCTATTACTTCTGTAGACTGCAGGCTAAGGTTTTTCATCTTTCTCGATCACTTAAAAGACAGTGGAAAGAGGTGTTCTCTGAACTCTCTCATGGAAGCAACAGTAACCTTTTTACTAAAACTCAGTAGAAGCTATCAAAGAAGCTAATGGCTACAGATTATAATCTGCAATAACCCCCTTTTACAGTCTTTGCAGTGTAGAAAGAATGGGGTGGTTTTGTGTGTGTACATGTGTGCATGAACAACGAAGGGGAAAGAGAGGAAGTGATAGCTGATAGCAATATTCTGCTGTGCTTTACAGAACACAGCAATCTCACAGTAGCAAGCAGGCGAGGGTTCTGAGATCAAGCAACTTTCCTTATTATTGCTAAAAGCAAATGCAATTAAAGACAAAATACAACTCAGTCCTTCATGTAAGATTTAGTATTATTATTATAAACCTCAAGCATTTTGTGCTGGCATTCTGGACACATGTAATGTTGTTGCTAGCACTAAATTCAAAGCTTTTAAAATAGGTACTATAAAACAAAATCTGAGAAAAAGAACTGCTGCTTAATGGACAAATATTACGGCAGTAAGTGTTAATCTCTATTACACAGCTATTCATTATATCCAAGCAAGCTCAGAAGAGAGGACTACTAAGATAAATTTGACTTGAAGTCTGTAATATTACTTTATAAGCACATTTGGTAGACTCACATAAAATGTCCAAGTAAAATGATCTAAATTATGATGAAGATTTTTTTCCTTTAAAAACTCATTGAGTGTGTCTTATATAGATGGGCTTTTCCTTAACATTATGGTCTCTTTAAAAATGGATTAGAGGTACACTGTCTTTTGACATAGTGCAAGAAGCAGGAGTGTGCAGACAGCTCAGAGGATGTAATTTTTTCCCCTCTAACATAAAAAGATGTGTGAAGTTACTATGGCTCTTCAAAAAGGCCTAGTAATTGAGCCTGGTTATGGTCTCATTAATGTGCAAGTTTCATTTATCACCTTCTTTCTTTGAGGATTATGTGCATTGATTCATCAAGACTTGTGACACATGGTTTTCATTTGCTCTATTCAGTGCTTCTTTTTAAATCAGTTTGTGCTAGATTGTAAGAAAAACTGAAAGTAAATCACACTAGTTGTCTGAAAACAGAAATGAGAAATTTTCAGCTTTTTTTTTTTTATTAAATTACAATTAAATGCACTTTCATTATCTTTTCATGCTCTTTACATGTTTTTCTTTCAAGTGCATTAATAACATGCTTGCTGCAGTTAGTCGTAACATAAAAAGAGCAAACAAAATAATGTGCACTGAACAGGAGAGATGTAGTTGTCTAGTAAGTTCATTATTACAAAAAGCAATTGATTTTAATTCATGTAAATTTAAGTGACAAGAATAACACAGGCAAGGTCTTTTCCTGCTGATCTACAATATCCATGATAAGTTGTACAGTTTAATAATGAGATGTCCTCATATAAATTTCCTTCTGCCTTCTTTCTTTACTTTGCTTTTCTAAAATATGTATCACTTCAAGTATTTCCATTCTGTGTGTCACTGGCAAATGCCAAAAATAGAGGAAGAGAGATCTGATAAAGATAAAGCATGACAAAAGTTTCACGGATAATTGCCTTCACATATCCAGTTCAGCTCTCATCTCTCCTAATTAGCCTCATTACCATACCTTAAGACAGACCAGCAGTCACTCAAACTCCCCGTTTTTTCTGTCAAAACTATTGCTGACAGGCAAATGGACAACACATGCACTGAGAGTCTATTCTAGACTATTCTTTTACAAGACTAGCCTCCAGCAGAAAACACTAAACAATAGGTCTTCTATAAATGTATAACGAAAGTATACATACAGTGTGTGAATACTCAATAAATTATTGTTCTATTCATTGCTCCATCATCTCTTAAAACGAGGACAATAAAAAAAGAAAAATAATTCTCCAGAATATCAAAGAGATCAAACCACTGCAATACTTCACTGTTACTGACAGAGACTTTTAGAACAGCTTTGCCACAGTGACTGAAAAAAAAATCATTGAGTTCTGTTAAGTTTGGCTACATCGGTAGAGTGCTGCTTTCAGCATACCCACACTATCTCAGGAAGCTTTTCTGTTTTTACAAACCATGTTAAAATGAAAAAGCTTCATCCCATTGCTCATATTCATTTAAAATTAGCTCATAAAAAGTATCCACAAATATTTCACAGGGGCACTAGAAATACTGTAATAGTAAACTCCACTGAGTATCAAAACATTAAAATGTATAATGGGAAGCCATTTAAACCCTTCATAATGTCCATTTCTTTTTCACTGTTGTTTTAGTCACACATTACATTATGTATGGAGTTCAGATACATGGTACTTTGTTTTCATTTTCTCTATTTCTCTATAAATATCTTTCTGTCTAACATCTAACAATTTTTATGTATTTTTCTATCACAACCTTCTGGTAAAAGGTGCCATTTTTCAGTGATTTGCCATATTTTCATGTTCACAGCACTATTAATAAAATAAAAATACTGTTTCATAATTTTCATAACAGAAATTTAACACTTGCAATATCACTTATTTAAGAACTGGGTATTACACATTTACTGGCCTCTTTTCTCCGCAGCTCCTCAGACATAATCTTCCTTGAGATATTATTTTTCTTTTGTACAGTTGTGATACTCTATAGCAAAAAAACCTCTCTATAGCAAAAAAACCCCAAAACAACAAAAACTCCCCAAAACCAAGAAAACAAAACAAAAAAAATGCCAGTGAAATGGACTCTCTGCACTTTGCCGTTTGGGAAAACTAACAGTCCATTCAGCATGACTGAAAAATACCCTGAAGGCCAATATTTACTAAGCATGGCACACACACAGGAGCCTTGTTAAAAATCCACAACAAATCTCTCATTGCAAACAAATCCAGAGGCTTGAGAGCTGCTGCAACTGTCGGGGTAATGCTGATCCTGACAGCAGAAAGCTGCTTTTTTACCAGGCTAACAGCTAGCTAGATGTCAGTTGGCTTCTCACCAAGATTTCACTATTTCAATTTCTTCTCCTCAGGATTTATTAGGTGATGAATACACAGCAATCTATCAAAGGGCTGAACAGCATCAAATGAAGGTAAGGCTGACACATCCGGGCACTTGGTTCCCAAAGAATGCCGGTGACCAAGGACTGCAACTACTTCATGCAAATAGTCAAATAAAGCCTGTTGAAATTAAACTCTAGGCTGGAGTCAGACACTGTGAGGGAAAGAAATGGGTCAAAGAAGGGCTTCCAAATAACAGGAAATACTTTCAGTTTCACACGTAATGCTTCAAAATACATTTTTTTTCCTTTTCTTTCAGAGATGTCAATGTAGAAAAAGATGAAAACACCATCTACTGGAAAAGCGAAAAATTAAAATGAAATGCAGGGATGCTAATGTGTGAACAGAAATGATATGCAGGAATGCACTGCAAGTAGGGTAGACTTGTACATTATGTGCACATACCACACAGCTTCAACGGTATGAGTGGGCATGTTTGAGAAGGGCATTTCCAGCAGTTGTTTAAAAAGTGCTGTGAAGTAGTAAACTGCCACTGAAGTCTGCTCCTTGCAGCCATCTAAGCAGCCTGGCTAACACACACTGTCCTAGTGCTGCAGAGCCAGGAACTGAATTCCAGCCCAGCGAGATAAGCTGCCGGGCAGGCACACTTCCACTAGCTCCGCTTGAGCTGGACAAGCTTCCCCAATGATTTTCAATGCTTCAGATATTGAAGCTATTTAATTTTAAATTGCTCCACATTCCCTTTCCTATTATGGATAAAAGTACAATTAAATTCCAGTGCCTTCATAATTATGAAGCTGTTAAAATACACATACATAGTGTACCTTCTAAATATTACAAGTCTTTCAAAGATACTGCTTATTAACTTACATTTTCAATACTTCTAGTCTCGCATTTCTTTTTTTTTCTTTTTTTCATTGCCTTCATTTTAATTCCTTCTCGTTTTTATCACAGCTTTTATCTAGAGCATTAGCATTACGATTTTGCAGAATCACAGTCCCTTCCCTGGATTCTA